>JAPQWV010000001.1:33711890-34314600 GCA_027422505.1 Craterostigma plantagineum
AATTAATCTATTCATGTATAAATTATTTTGGATGTATGTTAGGTTAGCTGTTGTTGTTGGTATTGCATTGCATTCCAATTTTGATTTTGGTCCCATATGGATTGGATTGGATTGGAATGGATGTTGTGACAGTATGTGAATATGAATATACCCTTTTATCCGATATTATTGCAACTGTAAATAATAAATTGACGTGGCGGACAATTCCATCTAATATATCGTCATATATCACTATTTAAATGTATTTAAAATTTATCTGCTATATAGTATTTGTATGCAGCACCGCTGGTTTATGTTCTGCACCTATTTCGAGATCAATCCGAATCGATATAAAAGAATTATTAATTTTTCTAAAATAATAAATAAAGTAGTCCCCAGAAAAAAATTAGAACAGTTGCATGTGATGCAGAAGCTTTTGGGGCTCCCGCTAATTAACTCGGCAACGTGGTTATTAATGGCGGAAATCATTTATTGTCTGATTACTCAATTGAAACTAATCTGCTTCAAATATTATTCCTTTTTAATTGTTTAGAAATTAAATAAATAGTATTTCTTGAACATTATATTTAAAATAACGTAATCTGGGTAATTAAGAGCGGGTTAACTTCAGATGGGATGTGACCAAATTGTACGTGGACGACGGGGATACAAATCGTAATTGAATTCAGTAATTTATAATACGATTGCGTTATTGATATAGATCTTTAACCTATAAGGGAAGAAGCGTAACCTGCACTTTATTCCATGTTATATATGCTAACGGTGAGAGCTTTTTTTTTTTTTTGAAAGAATGGTTAGAGCTAATAATTGACTTTCCAACTAATAAGTTGCCGACTTATTTACGTGGGGCGGATTTATTTTGACCGTTAAAATAATAAAATAAACTTGTTTCCTGATGGTCAACTTAAGGGAGACACTATAAATATTTTTAAATCCACCGTTAACTATGATTTTTTCCGTCCATCAACTCACAGTATTCTTCTCTCTCACCATCGAGATCTAGCACAAATATTAGTAGCACGTTCTATTGATGTAACTGAACCATAAATATATATTTCTTTAAAAAAGATTTAAACATAATTTTGTGTTAGGGTTTTTATTTGTTTCAATCATGGCGTGAACTGTGCTAAAAGAAATACTAACAACTGAAAAAGATTCAATTCATGTAACAACTCATCAGTTACGAATGAATTTGACTAATATCATTAAGGATCAAATTCAATGAATGAGATTTTGGTGATTCAAAAACGTCAATCAAAGTGATTCCCACTTCATCTATTCCAACAATCTCACGCACGTCTAAATCAATAGTAGAAAATGTAATAAATCATTTAAAAAATTAAAACGCAAATGTAAGTTGGTTTTGTACTCTCTCCTCTGCTAACGCATAGATGCGTTTGAAATCATAATATACGTTCTATATTTAGTAATTGCATTAAAAGACTTTTTATTTATTTTAATAACGGTAATCTATAGAAAAATACCCAATTGGAAAATTTTTTACACATAACTACCCATGTCAGAAAATTTTGTAGAAAGGTACCCGATTTAATTTTACCAGTTTCTTTAGTCATATCGTACCTTCCTGTGTGTATATTGCGTACTATAACACGTTTATATAGGGTACCTAAATATAGGATACGTCGTACCTACGGGCATGCCTGTGTGTTACACAGGGGTACCTAAATATAACATACGTCGTACTATTTTCTGTTATATAGGGTACCCAAATGTGTTGAGATAGGGTACCCAAATGTATTGTTTGGTGTACTTTCGGGGATCGGGTACCTATGTGCAAAAACTTTATTCTGTTAGGTACCTACATATAAAAAAATCCTGACTGGGTACTAAATTACAAATTTTTTCCAAATAGGTACTTATGTGTAAAAACCCCTTTTAATAATTAAAGCATTCTTATAAAAAATAAAAATAAATAATAATCTATAAAACGTATTGTTAGAGAGTGTTTTAAATTACTAGAATGGCTTTTTTATTTATTTTAATATAATATTAAAATTTTATTTTATTTTTTGAAGAATATAATATTAAAATTTTATTTTATTTTTTGAAGGTAAATATGTGGGCAGCATTGCAAAGTTGTAAAAGTTGGTATAAAAGTGAATAATTTAAAAATAGCATTTGAGTTTGAGAATGAGTTTAACAGTTGGAGAAGAATTACTGATTTTGAGTTAAAAATGAGTTTGAGTGTGAGAATGAAGTTATCGATTGGAGATGCTCTAAGACGTTAATTTGGTTCATCGTTAATGGCATGCTTAAAAACTAAAAATCTTGCCAATTTTCATCTATATCTTTTCTCAAGCAAAACATGTCTTTTTACATTACCAATCAGATAGAAAGGAAACTGAAGCTGTATGATATGAGTTATTAGGTAAAAATCATAAATAAACTACTAAGATAGTACGTATTATGTTATCATATTGAAAGATAACAACAGATCAGCAGACAAGACAGGCAACGGTAGAATAAAAGGAAGTGATTGCAAAGTAAAGTTTTGCTGCTGTAATTAGTTGTGAAGCTCTCACACCGACACTTATGGTGAATCTTGTGATCCACATGTCATCAACGCCCGTAGGTGGCTGCCTATCGAAAGAAACCAACAACATAGAAACTTTTCTATGTCTATTTATCATTAATTAATATTATAAAACTCTCTTATGCTTTCCATTTGCCATATTATTTCTGACACTATAAAACTCGTCATCTTGCATTCCTCTTTTTTTTTTATCTTTTTTTTTCTTCGCTGAGAGTTTATAATTAGTTCACACAAGCATATTCCCTTTCTATCTCACAATCTCTCTCTCTTGTCCGTGTGTATGTAAGAAAGAGGAGAGGAGGTTTGACTTGGGAATTGAGAACTCGGTTCTAACTGAAATCTCTGTTTCGAAGATCAAAGTTTCGGTGAAGAAGCTGTGTATATATATTTGCAAGAGGACTTGCATTTCGCGGCATAAACCGTAGTATTACTATTACAACTGCAGTTGTCCGATTCATCACCAAAAGAAAGAAAGAGATGGCCTGCTGACAGTTTTCTCTCTCTCTCTCTCTCTCTCTCTCTCTCTCTGTAAATCTCAAAGCAATTGTTTTTTTTTTCTCTTCCATTTTCCCTTCAATGGCACCAACTACGGTGGTAGTCACGCTTGAGAAGCCTGAGAACATCTCATTGATAGAGGTCAACCGCAATTCAGATGGCGGCGGTGGATCACTATTCCAAGAGAAGAAGAAGCAAAGGTCGACGAGCCCAAAGCAGTTCACTTATGTCCTCCTTCTCAAAGCACAGAGGATTCTGACATGCATACCATGGCTGGTTCTGATTTCTTTCAACGTCTTCGGCGTCATCAAGAAACGCATCGCCACGTCAGATCAGAACGACGAGGACCCAAGGCACAGGGGGAGGTTAATGTACAGGTTTATCAAGGCGTTCTTGGCCGTTTTGGCGACGGCCCTAGTGATAGAAATCTTCGCTTATTACTATAAGTGGGATTTGAGCTATGTGAATCCATGGGAAGTTCCCAATATGCTGCACTCGAGCTATGTGGCTTGGTTGAACTTTAGAGCCGATTATGTCTCTCCTTTCATTGTCAGTATTTCCAAGTTCTGCATCGTTCTCTTCATGATCCAATCCATGGATCGATTCGTTCAGTGTATGGGATGGTTATGGATGAAGTTCAAGAAGCTCAAGCCTGTTGTAGAGGGCGAGCCATTTGATCTCGAGGATGGCTCGAGCTTCCCCATGGTCCTTGTTCAGATTCCTATGTGCAATGAGAGAGAGGTAAACTCTTCAACATATAAATTGTCTGCTTTAGATTCTTGATGTTGCATCAGAAGATCTGATAAAGCATATATATGCCTTTGAACTTAGTTGTGATATCCATTATGATTCATGATCTTACCTTTTTAGCAATCTGTTTGAAGGTATTCGAGCAATCGATAGGCGCTGTTTGCCAGCTCGATTGGCCGAAAGATCGTTTTCTGGTTCAAGTATTGGACGATTCGGACGATGAACTCTTACAGAATTTAATAAGAGACGAAGTCATCTCATGGAAGGAAAAAGGCATCAACATAATTTACAGGCACAGATTCATCAGAACTGGTTACAAAGCTGGCAACCTTAAATCAGCCATGTCCTGCGATTACGTCAAAGACTACGAATACGTAGCCATATTCGATGCAGATTTTCAGCCCAACCCAGATTTCCTTAAGCTCACCATACCCCATTTCAAGGTAGGAATCAGTTAAAAAATGGATCTTTTCGCTGTCAATTAGTTTCTTGATCTCTGTTGAACTGTCTTTTTATTATTACACAGGGAAAACCTGAAGTAGGCCTCGTTCAAGCCAGGTGGTCGTTCGTAAACAAGGATGAGAACTTACTCACCAGGCTCCAAAACATCAACTTGTGCTTCCATTTTGAGGTCGAACAGCAAGTAAACGGATACTTCCTAAACTTCTTCGGATTCAATGGAACTGCTGGCGTTTGGAGGATCAAAGCCCTCGAAGAATCCGGCGGGTGGTTGGAACGAACGACAGTCGAAGACATGGACATAGCGGTTCGAGCCCACTTAAATGGCTGGAAATTCGTCTTCCTCAACGATGTAAGAGTGCTCTGCGAATTGCCAGAATCATACGAAGCTTACAAGAAGCAGCAGCACCGCTGGCATTCTGGGCCGATGCAACTATTCAGGCTTTGCCTCCCTCAGATCATATCTTCCAAGGTTGTACAATCGTGTAATGACAAACCATTCTCTCATTTGGTTCTAACCTCTTTGCTGTTTTCTAACAGATATCAAAGCGGAAAAAGGCCAACATGATATTCTTGTTCTTTCTTCTGAGGAAGCTCATACTACCTTTCTATTCATTCACGCTTTTCTGCATCATCCTCCCACTGACCATGTTCGTCCCAGAAGCTGAATTGCCAGCTTGGGTCATATGCTACGTCCCAGTCGTCATGTCCATACTCGGAATCTTACCATCCCCTAAATCTTTCCCTTTCCTCGTCCCTTACCTACTCTTCGAAAACACAATGTCCGTCACTAAATTCAATGCGATGATCTCTGGGCTGTTTCAGCTTGGGAGCGCTTACGAATGGGTGGTCACGAAGAAAACAGGGAGAGCATCAGAATCGGACTTGCTGAGCTTGGCGGAGAGGGAATCGAAGAACCTAAGTGAGGAGAAGATTCAGAGGAGGCTTTCTGAATCGGGTTTGGAGATGCTGGAGAAATTAAACGAGCACAAGGAAGCAGCGCCATTGATGCAGGCGAAGAAGGTAAAGAAGAAGAATAGGATTTACAGGAAAGAGCTTGGGCTGGCTTTTCTTCTGCTCACTGCTGCTGCGAGGAGCTTGTTGTCTGCGCAAGGGATACACTTTTATTACCTCATGTTTCAGGGCTTGACGTTCTTGGTTGTGGGCTTGGATTTAATTGGAGAGCAAGTGATGAGCTAATAATAGTAAGGGAAACTAACTGCAAATCGACTCTCTCATATACTTCATTCCACATTACTCTTGTTTTTTTTTTCGTACTTCATATCTGTACGTCATATATGCAGGTTTCGTGAATGATCATAAAGGGCAGGGAGAGTAAAAACTGTAGAGTTGATTCTTTAATTTGTATGACTACATAATTATTATTACAAGGAGCACTCCGCCGTTTGGATCGAAATCTTTATGCTATGTTATACTGTTATTCTTTCTTATACAGTGAGCCGTAACGCACGGAGAAAGGAGCCTCCTTTTTGCATATTCCATTGTTTGATTCAAATATACTATCAAGATCCCTACGGACGTTTTATGTCATTCTCATTAAGAATCATTCAATCGAAAATACAGGCCGGCAGTTTCAGACTTGTCAAATGTTACAACAACTAATAATTGGGCTCTGCTCTGTAAGCTTCGCCATTATAAATCAGCAACTGTACTTGTCTTAAGCTTCGGCGTTCCCTCGTTTGCTTGTGCCTTGTTCTAAGAGATCTCTTTCACCATGAGGCAAATTTTTATATGGGCTTGTTTAGCTTCAAGAATTGTCTACTGTAAAATCCGAACAAGAAGAACCTCATCATATCCACGGAATTCCATGCGATCAGATTCTTACGCTATGCGCCTTCACTGCAGTAGGTTTGGGCATCTTATGCCTGATGTACATCTGTCTGAACAAACTATGCAAGAATAGACAAGAAAATAAAAACCTCCGCCTCAACAAAGCAGCCAAGCTCGATGAGATCAAGATCAGCAAGCCCAGTTTCTCCTCGGTCGAGTTGAAGGGTGTTAAAGACGACCTTTCTTCAGATACTAAATCTGCTGCTGTTTCTTCTTCGCTGACCATTCTTACAAGCCCAGTCGTGAACGGCCTCAAGTTCGAGGATTTACTTCGGTCCGAGCTGATAGGAAGAGGCAAACACGGCAGCGCGTATAAAGTCACATGTGGTGGTGTGAATTTCGTCGTGAAAAGAATCAAAGATCGGATCATACCCAGACACGAATTCCAACGGAGAATGAAGAAGCTCAACCAAGTGAAGCACCCCAATGTTTTGCCTGTAATCGCATTTGACGGTTCGAAACAAGGGAAGCTTTTGGTGTACGAGTATCAGAAGAACAGAAACCTCTTCAAACTGATTTCCGCAAGCGGTATAATAAGCATATGATCATTTTATAGTGTACGAATTTCGTAACCCAAATCATTGTCTGAAAAATGTCAAGTTCGTCCACCAAGCGAGGAAAACGGACACTCTTTAGAGTGGAGCACGAGGCTATCAGTTGCAGCGAAAATAGCCAAGGCGCTAGCTTTCATGCACGAGGAACTCTTGCACGAAAACATCCCACATGGAAATCTCAAGTCTTCCAACATTTTGTTCGACGATAACAGGAGCCATGCATCAGCGAGTATGGTGTGGTGATTGATGCAAATTACCAGGATCAGCCAGCAATGATTAATAATGCTCAGAAACAGAGATTATTATTCCATTAACGACTAGTGGCCTTCAAGGCAGATGTATACGCTTTTGGCTTGCTTCTTCTCGAGCTATTAACGGAGAGAATGGTGTTGGACGAGGGCTTGGACATAGCTAGCTGGGTTTTGGCAGTTGGAAGAGAAGAATGGACCGTGGAAGTGTTCGATAGGAGCTTGATTTGTCAAGGGGCTAGCGAGGAGAGAATGGTGAATTTGCTGCAGATCGCTATTAAATGCGTCGATAAATCTCCCGATGATAGGCCGAGCATGAAAGATGTAGCTCTGGCGGTTGACGCGATTAAGGATGACGACGAACGATCCATGGCTATTTCGGATTATTCTAACACCAAGTCTTCTACATATATATATACTCACCAGTAGTAATTTGTGTTTCAATCTAGTGAGTTTGTATGTTTCTTAAATCGTAAGACCATACGTCACCAATATTCCAAGGTATTTTCAATACTAAAATGTAAAATCTTTAAGGTGAGGCCAAACTAACATCAACAATTTCACATGCTTTGGCCTAATAAAACCTATAAAGAGAAGAAGGAGAAGAAGAAGAAGGAGAATGAGGAGAAGGAGAATGAGGAATAGGAGGATGGGCAGAAGTAGAAGAAGCAGAAGAAGAAGAATAAGTAGAAGGATGAGGAGGATGTGGAGAAGACGAAGAAGGAGAAGAGAAGAAGAAGGAGGAGGATGATGAGGAGAAGACGAAGAAGGAGAAGGAGAAGAAGAAGGAGGAGGAGAAAAATGAGAAGGAGGATGAGGATAAGGAGAAGAAGAAGAAGGAAAAAGAGAAGGAGGAGGAGGATGAGGAGAAGACGAAGAAGGAGAAGGAGAAGAAGAAGGAGGAGGAGAAAAATGAGAAGGAAGATGAGGATAAGGAGAAGAAGAAGAAGGAAAAAGAGAAGGAGGATGAGGATGAGAAAGAGGAAGTAGATCATGAAAAAGATGGATAAGAAGGAGAATAAGAACGAGAAGAAGAAAGAGCAAAAGGATGAGAAGGAGAATGGGGAGGGGGAGGAGGAGGATAAGTCTGAGGAGGAGGAGAAGTAGGAGGAGAAAGAGAAGGGGGAGGAGAATGATGAGGAGGAGAAGGAGGGGAAGGACGAGGGGGATGAGGATGAGGAGAAGAGGGGGAGAAGAAGGAGGACCAGAAGGAGGAGAATGGGGATGAGGAAGAGGTGGAAGAGAAGGAGAAAGAGCAGGAAGAGAAGAGAGAGAAGAGAGAGAAGAAGAAGAAGAAGAAGAAGAAGAAGAAGAAGAAGAAGAAGAAGAAGAAGAAGAATGAGAAGGGTGAGGAGGAGAAGAAGGAGGAGATGAAGGATAAGGAGGAGATGGGGAAGAAGGAGGAGAATGAAAAGGATGAGAAGTAGGTGGAGAAGAAGGAGGAGAAGAATGAGGAGAACAAGGAGGAGGAGGAGAAGGATAAGGAGTATGAGGAGTAGTAGGTGAAGGAGGAGAAGGAGGAGGAGAAGGAGCAATAGAATGAGAATAAGGAGTAGGAGAAGGAGAAGAAGTAAAAGAAGAAGGAGAAGGATGAGGAGGAGATGGAGGCGAAGGAGGAGGAGAAGGAGAAGGGGAGGAGAAGGAGGACGAGAAAAAGAATGAGAAGGGGAGGAGGAAGAGGAGGAGGAGAAGGAGGGGAAGAAGAATGTGGAGAAGGAGAATGAGGAGGAGGAGAAGGAGGGGAAGGAAAAGGAGAAGGAGAGGGAGAAGAAGGAGAAGCAGACGGAGGAGAATGAGGAGGGGGAGGATGGGGAGCAGAAGGAGAAAGAGCATGAAGAGAAGAAAAAGAAGGAGGAGGAGGAGGAGAAGAAGGGGGAGAAGAAAGAGGGGATTGATGAGAAGGAGGAGATGGAGAAGAAGGAAAAGAATGAGAAGGAGGAGAAGGTGATGGAGAAGAAAAAGGAGAAGGATAAGTAGGAGGAGGGGGAGAAGTAGGAGGAGAAGGAGAAGGGCGAGGAGAAGGAGGAGGAGGAGAATGGGGGGAAGGAAGAGGAGAAGGAGGATGGGGAGAATGAGGGGGAGCAGAAAAATGAGCAGAAGGAGGAGAATGAGGATGAGGGGGAGGCAGATGAGAAGGAGAAAGAGCATGAAGAGAAGGAGAATGAGAAGAAGAAGAAGAAGAAGAAGGAGAAGGATGGGGAGGAGAAGAAGATGGAGAAGGAGGAAATGGAGAAGGAGGAGAATGAAAAGGAGGAGAATGAGTGGAGAAGAAGGAGGAGAAGGGGAATGAGAAGGAGGTGGATGAGGAGAAGAATGAGGAGAAGGATCCATCTTTCTAAAGCGTTCCCCAATGATTTCGATCGTTCAGGTTGTGGGGAGGGGCGATGTTCAGACGAGCTGTGGTGGTGAATCGGCTCGTTGATGTAATTCGACTGTCGTTGGATCAGGTCAGTGGGTCGATTAATAGTGGAGTCCCTTTCATTTGTGGGGGACTCAGGTTCAGCCATACGGCTGGAATCACCTACGTATTCCCTACGTCTAAATTATTCATAAAAAACATGCCTCAAATAACAGATAATCACATAATCAAGTATAGAACTTACAGGCCAGACTGGTTCTCTAGGCTTTTGAGTGGCGATGCATGAACAGCCTTCAGAATCTAAAGCCTACACTCTGATATCACATGTGACAACTCTCGTTTTCCAATTAAGATTAGTGGTGGATTTTCGCAACGTAAGCCGCGGAAGACCCGTCCAATAAAAACTTTTTCCTAAAATAATACACATTACGACAAAGTATAGTTTACATAGTCTTATGGTCGTAGCCACGATTATGACAAAACATCAAAACCCTATCGCCGCTCCACAGGTCTTCATCCATGTACCACCTCGCTCTCAAAAGTCCGTGGAGCACCGCCACCAGCCGCCCCAGTTTTGACGCGTATCAGCGTCAAACTCAGTACCTACAACACGTAAACACTGGGCGATTTGTCCAGGTGAATAAAATGCGTGTATGCAAGTGTGAACTCAATCCCAATCCCATTATCTCACAAATCAATGCACACCCTTTCTTTTCCCACGTCTCTCTCTCATCTCACACAACACAGGGTCCTAGGTTAAGACTCGACACCTCGCGTGCCCATAATATAACGGTAGCCTACGCTAGCAGCGTTTTGACGATCACGCAACTGCCTTACTAGGTCGCTCCTTCCGTAAGCAATAGCCTACGTTGACAGCATTTTGACGATCACGCAACTGCTCTGTCAGGTCGCTCCCTCCGCTGAAAATTCAATCACGACAGTTTTGTACCTCGAGACGTTCACGCCCGAGTAGACAGATCGATCACGCCTGTCTGCGGTTAGGTGTCATACGAGTACTAACCTCAACGAGTCAAAAGTCATAAAAATCTCGAACTACCCCGCTCGTCGGTACGTCAAATCATTACCGTCTCAATACGGTATAAGTATCTCTCAATCTGATATGATATGCACGTGCATGCATATAACATGATAATATATGAAATGAAACTTAAAATATATAATTCACCAAATCACATAAGCACATAACTAGCAAGTAGATATTCACGTGTTGTAGATAAATGATTCACCTACCTATTGTCCTTAATTTAGTAGCGTAGCACTCTGATGAATCTCTAAAGTTTAGGACCTCTGAACATGAAAGTATTGGTATATCAGTGTACTTTTTAAGTCATGCAAGAGTAAAATATTTTACCGAAAATAACTAAGTATCTAAGATGATTAAGTTTCGAAGATTCATTTGACTGTTGAATTTTGCTTTCGAGAAATTGGTTTGAAAACTAGTTGGTTTCGAAAATCTAAGTGTCTAAAATCAGATAGGTTTCGAGAATCTTCCTTAGTTCGAAAATTGGCAAGTTGCGAAATAAGAGTGTTTCGAAATTGGTTCGAATTTTTGGTCGAAAATTGTTTCGAAATTGGTTTCGAAAATTTTGTAAGACCATCTTTCGAAAATTTACATGTTGCGAAAATTTCAGATTTCGAAAATCAGAATCTAAAGCCTACGATGTTACGGTTTCCGAAACCTCATGAACGCATCTACTTGTTACCAGGATATCATCTATATTACTATTAAATGGTAAGAATGTCTAACTGTTTCAATTTTGCAATTCCCAAGAATCCTCGGCGTCTCGGGGGAGTAGACACAATGTCCTATTACTTGATCAGCATCGTCTGAAATGATACATATATTTCGAAAAGTAGTACTTTAGATCAAAAAAGAATTTCTTCATTTGCTTACCACTGGGAGTATAAGTGCTCGTCTCGGAATGTGTCATGTATCGCCTTTCCGTCCTTGTTATATATCTCGAACTACTCTAGTCAAGAGAGGTGATCTGCTATCAAGTTCTTTGCGTCTTTCTTATCTCGCATCTCGTTGTCGAACTCGTGAAGGAGCATGGTCCATTGATCAGCGCTGCTTGGCATCCGACTGCTAGCAAATACTTAAGGGCGGAGTGGTCGATAAAATCCGACTGCTAGCAAATACTTAAGGGCGGAGTGGTCGATAAAAACAATAACCTTTGACAGTTAAATATTTTTAATTTGTTTCCCACTGAGGCCAATGATTGAATACATTGAAGCAAGTAGCTAGATGAAGCCTTCAAGTCTACCGTTCAACAGATACCTTTAATAGGAAAAAAACAAATGTCGTAGAGACACACAAAGTCAAACTCTTTTATGTATCGAGCATTTGAAGCTTAACATCAATTTATTCCAACGTTGAAATTACAAACCAAGAACAACCTAAATTTCAAGAAGCATAAACTCAGAGGAACTCTGTTCTGCTACGACCATCACACGCAGTTCTTGAGAGAATCGCCAGCTCCCTGAAAGAAGCAACACGAAAGGGCAAAGTCGGCAATAAAAATCCCGACGAGGGAAACAACGACGGCAGAAGTGGTCGATTCGCCCACACCCTTTGCACCTCCTAAGGTGGTGACACCCCAAGCACAGCTCACAACAGATATAATCGCACCAAAGACCTGAGACTTAATCATCGCGCTTATTATGTCCCAAGATCTAAGTGCCCTTTGGGCAGAGTCCAAGATTATGTTTATGCTTATACCATAAACCCCATCAGCCAAGAGAGCGCTCGAAGCCAGACCCATGACAAAGCACATGAGAGTCAGAAAAGGAAGAGCAATGCAAGATGCTAAAACCCGAGGGGTTACAAGGTAATCGACTGGGTCTGACCCGAGCACCCTTAACGTGTCTGTTTGCTCAGAGACTTGCATTGTTCCTAATTCTGCTGCAAACGCACTGCCCATACGACCAGCAACCACTATAGAAGTTACAACTGGGCTGAGCTCCCTTGAGAAGGCGAGTGCCAAGACACCGCCCACCGATCGATTTAGCCCTAATCTGGTGAATTCACGTACAAATTGGATGGTGAAAGCCATGCCAACGAAAGCTGCTGTGAGGAGGCAGACTCCTAGGGATTTGGGTCCGACCCTTTCGAGCTGTTGGATTGTGTTTTTCCAGTGTATTTTGCCTCTCAGGGTTCTGATGATGACCTGACCCGTAAGGATGAGGACGGTTAGCCCGCGCCATAAGTAGTTGGAAGGTGACCACCTGCTTAAGAATGACGGAGGTTTTCGTGGTTCTTCGCTGCTGGTAGTTTCTTCTGCTGAGATGTTAGTGTGGCCATCGTCTGGATTTAGGACGAATGGTGTAAGAGGAAGCTTGCTGTTCTTGAGCCCTCTGATGGGAAAGTTAGCTTTTCTGATGATTCGATTGAATTGCACTTTTCTTGGATCAGATATACAGAAGGAGTTTGGTCTGCGACGTAAGTACAAAAACACGAGTATGGATGTTGGGTATACTAAATCGCAGCAATTCAGAAACGGACAACTAAATGAATTACAAAGACAGACCTGCTGTACGATATGTGAAAGACCGGGCGAATGTGGGCAGATGCTGGTGATAGCATGTTCATGCTGTAGCAAATATCTAAAGTTTCTGCAACATTACTTGCTCACTCTAGTGACAATCAGGACATTGTGTGCTGAAAAAAAAGGTAAAGATCATTCTTCAAAACGACTACACCGAGCAAAACATTTGGCTCTATAGACTCGATCACACCACCATGTAAATTTAATTGCAATACCTATGAGATCATAAGTCAAAGGATCGATAACAAAACTCTAAATTCTACTTCCTGGAATCTGATGATTAAAAACTCAGTAACATATCTTCATTAAGGGAATACCAGATATAATATACCATCAAAATCACCACCCAAGATCAAGAGCCATGCTTTCATTCTTTGCACCAAGAAAAAATCTACAAAAACCCACCTCATAACACCATCAAGCTTAACTTCTATGAAGAAAAGAAGAGGCAAAAGTATATACTTAAAAAAAAGAGCTCAATCACAACTAGAATAATAGCAAATATTCAGTCCAAGCACCTAGGTTATAAAAAAAACTATTACATAATACGAATAACAGAAGAACGAGGCATACAGAAACCAGCAAAAGTCTATACCTCCGCCTCAATCAGCGACGGAATCAGAGGCGGTTCGACATTGATTTTTCCTTTTTACCTTTTTTTTTTGGAGAAATTCGTTGGAGGAAGAAGATTAAAAAAGAACCCTAAAGTGGGCTGATATTTATTGGGCTGTATTTAAATAAATTATATTTATTGTATGGGCCCATTCCAACTAAATTACTAAAAGGGTATATTACGTTTTGGGCCCCAAAAATGTTTTAAAATAGGTTTCAGACTCTTTCGAAAAAAATATAGTTTAAAGGACCTAATTTTCGTAAATTTTAGAGATAATGACGTAAGTTACACAAGTGTTACTTCAGAGCAGTGAAGTGTTACTGAGGAACATGAAGTGTTATTGCAGACAATGAAGTGTTATCGAGGAACAATGAAGTATTATTGCAGGACAAACGAAGTGTTACTGAGGAACAATGAAGTGTTACTGCAGAACAACTAAGTGTTACTGCAGAACAATGTAATGTTACTGCAGAAATTGAGTCCTTAAAACTAAATATTTTTCTGACAGGGCCTGAAAACTGAAAAAACATTCTGACAAGGGCCTGAAACAAAATTTGCCCTTACTAGAATCTATTAAAATTCGAAATTTTAATCATACGAGAATCAGCTTTAAACAACGGAAATGAATAACATTTTATAAAAAAAATATTAGTTTTGATATAAATTTTAATAATTTAGCAAATTAGTATACCAATTGTTATAGGTCTCTATAATTAGTTACCTCTATTTAATATTTTTATGACAATATGCATAAAAATATTCACAATAATGTTATTGCAGAAAGTTAAGATAGCAAGTTAAGATGAATATTTACATTATTATCAATTTATATGGTGTTAAATAATCTATATAATATAAAAGTAGGATAGGGACCCTATTGTGATGACACGTGGCAACAATTTCCCCTCCCCCTCTCGGAAAATGTGTAGATTATTTTTGTATTCGTTGAATGTGTATGGCAGTGCAGATTAATATGTCCATATTCTCCGCATGTGCAGGACAAATATACATTGTATTTATCCGATTCATTGTCCCCATTTAATAGGCAATGAACAGTCCAAAAATGGTAGATATTGTGTTCGTATCATCAAGAGACTGTTCGTTAACAGTGAAAAATGGTAGATATTCAACGTTTATATTATCAAGACACTGTTCGTTTTAGACTGTTCGTTTTTTTAGATATTATTATATGACAGATGACAAGCCTCACACGCATACAACGCTTTCAACTCCAAGGTATTCATTATTCCAAAAATCCCATTTATCACGCATTGATTCATCTTCATCAGCTGAGATCCGTGTAAAAGGAATATATCCACCCAATCGATTTGACTCCGACCCGACGCGTGAAGATCTGATTGGCATTTTAGTTCTCACTTCCGAAAGGCTTTTGATTGGGACACCGTTGAAGTACAATTCAATAACACCGCCATCGTCGATCTGTTATACCGAGTCTCCCAAAATGAGAAGGTAAATTCTTAAGATTTGACGCGCTTGAGTAATCTCTGTTTTAAGACGTTTATTTGGTGATGCAGAGGGAGGCATCATGTGAAGCAATCGTCTATGCGGAGCGTGTTTCGGAAGAGTGTTTTATGCGGCGCAATCGTACTGTTCATCGTCGTGATATCAACTGCCTCACTTTTTTGGACGCTCAGCTTTACATCCCCAGCTACATCTGAGGTTATTGGCAGTGTGTTTTAGTTGTTGCGATCGAAATGCTACTTTGATTGTAATCTTATTCGATGTATGTAGATCCTCTACTCACGTTGAGTCTGACAAGTGTATGTTATTTCTTTGCTTTGATATGATGTTAATTGTTAACAAAGGAGGATCGGTCAGTAAAGATCGTCGATGCACATTGAGTTTGGCCAAGTTTTATCATCGTTTTATCTTTATCTTGATGTGGTGTTAACAGTGATGTGCAGTCATGAGGTTGTGTTAGAATTTTCTATTATGATCTGGCATTGGAATCCTACTGACGAAGTGGTAATTTTTTACTCCGTTTTCATTCTAATGGTCTATCAACTTTATTTGGCTTATTTTTTGTGCGTTAGATGTTATGTTTCTCAGCTACGTACGAGTCAGTAATTGGGTTTCATGCATTGGTAAATGCTCCTATCTTTTACCAATTATGTTGTGAGCAGATTAATGTTGACGCTCTTTGGAGTACGGCATCCTCTGATGGATGGAGACCATCATCTGCACCGAGATCTGATTGGCCACGTATGTTTCTTTATACTCTTTTAGATGCCTGGTAAATAGTTTGTTAATTTGTTGTATACGTAGTTATAATATAACTTTCATATGTTAATGAACAGCGCCGACTGAAGAAACCAATGGCTATCTGCGAGTTCGCTGCAGTGGTGGCCTGAACCAGAAACGTAGCGCGGTTCATGTCTGATATCAGTCTACAAAAGCTAATTCGATAGTCTTTTATTTCATTGTCTTCATTCTATTGTTTTCTACCCCAATTATGAGAGATGAACTTTTGTTTTACCCCTTATTAGTATACGTAAGGCAGCTCCCCATCTTCATAAATCCTGTGGTGCGATTCTCTTGATTGAACATCCACGTACTCAATGTTTGCATGAATTCCAGATATGTAATGCTGTTCTGGCAGCTCGAATTATGAATGCGGGAACTTCTCGACAGGGTGTGCGAGAGTTGGCGCGCATGGGACTTAGGCAATGGGCGAGACTTCTCAGCAGGGCTTGCGAGGCTTGGCGCGCGAGGCAGGGGCAGCGCGCGCGCGCGAGTGCGGCACGGGGCGCGGCACTTAGGCAAGCCGGCGCGCGCGAGATAGTGATGATGAGTAGAAGAAGATGATGATGATGAGTAGTAAGGTTAGGTCAGTTTAGTTCAATGCTTTTCTTTTTCTCCTTTCTTTTTCTTTTTGTGGTGGAAAGTGACTGTACTATGGAGACAAGGGAATGATATTATATGATTATTATATATATTTAGTGGTGATTCCATTTTGATTTGGTGTGATGGTTTGTGGTGAAACGTGTTTGTGTGTAGTGTGATTTGCGATGGTGGTGATCTATGATTTTCCAGAAGTTTTGTTGTTGGTTGGCCTAAAGAAAGTTATATCTGATAAATTTTAGCTGAGCTGAGCAGCCTTGATGATTTGTATTCGAGCTTCGTTATAGCTCAAGAATTAACTATGTTGTTTCTGTTTGCTTCCTTAGATTTGTACAAGATTAGTTCAAATTGAATGGATCGTACAGCTCCTTGAAAACAACTTAGAGGCGAACTCAATGGTGTAAAAAGTGAAGGACGACGAAAACAGCTTAGAGGCGAAATCAATGGATCGTACAGCTTCTCTGTGCGCCCTGTTCATGATCAACAACACTGGGTACATCTTGCAGAAAGTGAAGGACGACGAATTGGGCGCCTGGCTAGGCGATGATTGGATAAAGAAGGACGTAGCCAAGGCGAGGCAGTACCGAGTGAGCTATCATAGGAGTTCTTGGAGCGAAGCGCTCGGAATTCTGAAGGTTGCCGACTATCATCAAGAATCATCAGCTAGGGTTCTGAAGGATAAGATTAGGTCGTTCAACGCCTTCTCCGAGGAGGTTTGTAAGAATCAAGCTTCGTGGATCGTGTTCGAAGGGCAGCTGAGGGAGGAGCTAAGGGAGTCGATGAGTCTTTGCCCCGCCTATCAAAAGTTCGTCGGGTGGCTGAATGACGTGCCCGAGATTGCAGGCATATCGATCGGTATGTTAAGTACAGGGTGGACAACGTTGAGGCGAGGGTTAGGGGCTGTTTCAGCTTCAAGGGAATAATAATGGTTGAAGAAGGTGAGTTATATATGTTATGTGTGCATTGTTTTGCTGTATTTATATTGTGAATTTTGATTGCTAAAAAGGGAGATTTGTTGGTGTACTGTGTATGTGTGTTTATTATCTTTAGTTTTTATCCTATGAGCAAAACAGTTAAGAATCTAATTGAGGAATGTTATTGTCCTGAGTTAGTATTGCATGAACAAAAGAGTTCAAGGACTAATTGGGTTTTGTTCTTTTCGGGCATGTGTTAGTCACTCTCGATATCTGACCAAAATTCATTTGTTCTGGCCTTCTAAGAGTTATGGGACTTCTCAATTTCGAACGCAGCTGAGATAGCCAAAGTGGCTGCGAGCGGTCATTCTCCATTAATCCAAAGATCTGTCACTGTAAAAATTCCTGAGCTTTGCACCGCTTTACCATATGCTACGCCTTTTCGCATAATTCAAGTGATGTGTTTTAACTTATGTATAGATTTATTTTGGATGATTAAGGTTGACGGCCTGATGATTTGGCGGTGATTTCTGAAGTATGGTTTGTTGACTTTTTGTGAATTTTAGGCATGCGTAATGGATCTAATTTGTACGAGTTACTCAAGGTGGTGATTAGAGTTTAGTGGTTTTACGATTGATGTGTTGTTGCTTTTGCTGGCCATCGGAACACAGGTGATAGGTTTCACGAAGATTTACAAGGTTGTAGTAATTAAATTGATTCACTCTGTAGAACTGTTTTTCTGGTTTCACCTGATTGCTTTTGAGTTTATAAGGTTGGATATGGTCACAGTACCTCGGAAATAATATCTCTCTATGCTTATTTATACAAACAAATGTCAATAAAAATGCGTCAGAAGATTTTTTCGGTAAAAAATCGTGCATTAAAAAATTATAAGCTATATGGTCTGGGCCTCTAACCTCTCATGATATTCGTCAGAAGAAAACAAAACAACAATACCATATTTGTAGTCAGAACAATACAGGTAGAAAAAACTGAGATAATATTGTCTAATTTCATCTTGGGAAGTTACATTACAACAGAGATGTTTCTTCCAAGTTTCGTCTGTAAACGGCCAAGCTCTGCAGAAACATAAGTCAATCAACAACATTCAATAAATAATTGGAACAACTTTCTATCATGCAATCTTAAAACAGTTCACACCTCTGTGTAAGCATAAACGCTTGCATCAGATGAACCAGGTGGGCTTCCTCTTCTGATAAAGCTTCCTTTTTTATATATGTAGAGCATTGGTACACCGGTTGAGAGCTCTAAATTGATAACCTTTCCATTCAATTCAAGAAAGATCCTTCAATTACTATTGCATGAGTGTTAAGCTATCCTAAAATAGTAGTACAACCAAGTAATGAAACAAAAATGGTATTGTATTGCGCTACCTCTTCGGAGGTCAGCTTATCAAGATACATGATTATGGACGTCAGTGAATTTGCATGAGCTACTACCATCACATGCTTTCCGCACAAAAGTTGAGGTTCAATCTGTAATAACGAATTATCTCCGAGTAAAATATTACGAAACAAAACATCATCGAACAAATATAGTAGAAGTATATAGCTTACGTGATCTTTGAAAAAGGTAACAACTCGTCCTAAGCACATCTCCAAGCTCTCGCCATTCGGTGGGCGAACATGGTAGCTTCTCCTCCAGTTATGAACTTGCTCCTTCCCATATTGTTGTGTTGTTGCTGCTCGACGGCCTCGAAGGAGTGGGCAGGGTCGGAATTGACGTAGTCGGCGTCGTCGGTGAAGCATATTCCCGGCGAGGTTCGGTCGGAGGAGAAGTAGTTGCATTCTTCGCCGGTGACGCCGTCGATGGATGGGTTGACGGAAATTGCCCGAATTTACCTGTTGTCATACACCCCGCAATCTTAAATGTTGAGTCCCGTAATTTGTTGTTGTAGCGCACTCATTACAGTTGTGCAAAACAGCCGTCGTGCGAATTGGACGCTTACGGTCTCGCTCTTGCAATTTCAATCCTTACGAGTTACTTATCCATAATGCACTACCGAATTGCACACTACTGACCATTTTCTTAGATATTAAAACAGATCGAACAAATTACCGTTTCTCATTTTTCAAATGTTATTGTTCAAATCGGGAAAGCATTGTAAATATTGTTAACTGAATAAATGTTAGCCGTAATGCACTACTGAATTATACACTACCGAATTGTACACTACTGAATAGGATGAACTTTTGCATACTGCACTACCGAATTACACACTACTGACCAATTTACTGTGGTTGTCCCTTTTATCTTACGTGAAAACAGCCCACCACTCTTTCAATCAATAGTTTTCCATTTTATCTTATGAATTACGTAAATATTGGTAACTGAATAAATGTTAGCCGTAATGCACTACTGAACTATACACTACCGAATTAGACACTACTGAATAGTTGAAGTTTTGCATACTGCACTACCGAATTACACACTACTGACCATTTTATTGTGGTTGTCCCTTTTATCTTACGAGAAAACAACCTACCACTCTTTGTCCGGTTTTTGCACGACTGTTATTGACACAGTGTGCGGGTCTTGGGTCCACTACTAAATAAATGGGCGGGTTTCGGGTCTACTATAAAATAGATGAGAAGTAGTTGCATTCTTCACCGGTGATGCCGTCGATGGATGGGTTGAAAGGGAGCAGGTGATGCAGTGTTTGTTTTCCCCTTAAATCCTTTTCAAATTAATTTGTGCTCTAACGGGCAGTCTCCAGGAACGAGACTTTGTCTGTGTCGGAAATATTGTGGAAATCGTTACCCGCACCGGATGGAATTATATAGCCTGCGCTAAGTGTTCGAGTAAACTGCTGAAGTCCAATACTGCTTTGGGTTGCAACAAGTGCCTTGATCTTAATGCCTTTGGAATATTGCGGTATCTTTATTTGTCAAATTAGTTTCATCTCCACTCCCCTTCCTCTTATTATTCATGCTAGATACATATACATGCAGTTATTATTGTGTTATGTGATCTATACTTTTGCGGTCTGTGTTGATTCGAGACTCTTTTGGGTAATGAAAGAAATGATTGACCGATTAGGTTGTGATAAAGCCTTTAGCTTTTGTTAGTTTCAATTAAAACTTTGTCCCGCAGTATATGATATTATATAGGTTTAATCAGAACAAAATAGGTGTTGCATATAAGGGGAGTACCAACTATGGCAGAATCTGTTTGGTGGTTTTACAATTCCTGCCAACTTATCGGGCTTTAAGTTGAACTTATTCGAGTACAATCGGTCGACCACAAGTGTCAGAACTCAGAAATATAAGAATACGACTCCCGTGACTTTACGAGTTTCATTCGCGTATGAGTTACGTGGTGTATGACAGTTCCCTATGTATCACTTATAACTGCAAATAATATAATTTTAACATGATATGATCTACTATAATGTAATATAATTTAATATTTGTATTATGTCATATTATATAAAATAATATAACATAATATTATATAAGGTAGAATAAAATACTACATATAATAATACAATATAATATAACATAAAATAAAAGAACATAATATAATACAACATATATAATAATATAATTTAGTATATTTTAGTATAATATACTATAGTATAAAGTATTGTATACATATATATAACAGTATAATATAATATAAGTTAATATGATATAATATAGTTCAAAATAGTATTTATATAAGGTAAAATAAAATACTACATATGATAATACAATATAATATAACATAATATAATATAGTACAAAGTATTGTATACAACATATATATATAATAGTATTATATAATATAATTTAATACGCCATAATATAGTTTAAAATAGTATTGTAACACGATAAAATATAGTACAAGATAATATAATATAACGTGATATAATATAATAAAATATGAAAACATTATACTATAAAACAATATATTACGACTAATATAACATAATATCACATAACATAATATAACGAGCCGTGAAAACAACGTATACCACAGTGAAGCTGTATGGCTGCTGCCACCCCTAGAGACAAATGTTCAATGATGCCGGTGAAAGACTGCAGTGAATTTCGTAAAGTGTGAATACTTCCGAAGTGTTCAGGAATATAAGAAAACGACTTCTGTGACTTGAGGAGCTTCATCCAGATACGAATTACATGGTGTATGATAGTTCCCTGTGTATCAATTATGTCTGCATACATACATGAATGTAAGAATGCACCTAGGTTCGAGCTTAATGAGTGCGCTACAACAACAAATTGCAGGACTCAACATTTAAGATTGCGAGGTGTATGACTACAGGTAAATTCGGGCAATTAAGAAGATAAAGCAATGGCTTTACAGAAGTGTAAGACAGCTGTGAATTTTGTAATGTATGAGGTCTTCGTGTCAGAACTCATAAATATAAGAATACGACTCCCGTGACTTTACAAGCTTCATTCGCGTATGAATTACGTGGTGTATGACAGTTCCCTATGTATCACTTATGACTGCAAATAATATAATTTTAACATGATATGATCTACTATAATGTAATATAATTTAATATTTGATTTATGTTATATTTTATAAAATAATATAACATAATATTATATAAGGTAGAATAAAATACTACATATAATAATACAGTATAATATAACCTAATAATATAAGAACATAATATAATACAACATATATAATAATATAATTTGGTATATTTAGTATAATACAATATAGTATAAAGTGTTGTATATATATATATATATATATAACTGTATAATATAATATAAGTTAATATGATATAATATAGCTTAAAATAGTATTTATATAAGGTAAAATAAAATACTACATATAATAATACAATATAATATAACATAATAAAATAATGACATAATATATTACAACATATAAAATAATATAATATAAGATATTGTAGTATAATATAATATAGTACAAAGTATTGTATATAACATATATAATAGTATTATATAATATAATTTAATACGCCATAGTATTGTAACACGATAAAATATAGTATAATATAATAAAATATAGTACAAGATATAATATAACATGATATAATATAATAAAATATGAAAACATTATACTAACGTGATATGATATAATAAAATATGAAAACATTATACTATAAAACAATATATTACGAGTAATATGACATAATATCACATAACATAATACCATGTCACATAATATAACGAGCCGTGAAGCTGTATGGCTGCTGCCACCCGTAGAGGCAAATGTTCAATAATGCCGCTGAAAGACTGCAGTGAATTTCGTAAAGTGTGAATACTTCCAAAGTGTAAGACTGCACTCAGGAATATAAGAAAACGACTTCTGTGACTTGAGGAGTTTCATACAGATATGAATTACATTGTGTATGACAGTTGCCTGTGTATCAATTACGACTGCATACATTAATGTAAGAATGCGCCTAGGTTCGAGCTTAATGAGTGCGCTACAACAACAAATTGCGGGACTCAACATTTAAGATTGCGGGGTGTATGACAACATGTAAATTCGGGCAATTAAGAAGGTAAAGCAACGGCTTTACAGAAGTGTAAGACTGCAGAATCAACGAATCACACCCTACTTTTATGGCTATGCAATACCCATTATTGTTCCCGTATGGTGACGACGGATTGTTTTGGGTTGAGGAGACACTTAAAGAAAATAATTTAGTCCTTGAAATTTCCTTTCTTCGTTACTATCTGTACCTGTGATGCCAGTAGCGGGAAAAGATTGTTTGGTTTTTATGAGGTGATTCTTGGTCTTTCTGCCTCAACTAGGGATGGCAACGAGTCGGGTCTGGCAGGACCCGGGACCCGGCCCATTTATTTTTAGTTGGACCAGTTACCCGACCCGACCCGGCTCAGACCCGGCCCGGCCCGAGACCCGAAATAACCGGGTAAGACCCGCCTTACCCTCCAGACCCGCCTAAATAGACCTTTTCAAACAATTTTTTTGCCCACTTGAAATATTTTAAGAACAAACCCATCAAGAAAAACATAGATCTATAAAATTATAAATGCCGAGACAATTAAAGAGAATAAACAACACTGTAGGATGAACTATGAAGCCCAAGCCAATTAACATATTTTCCAATCACTTACAATTAACATAGATCTACAGAATTTACAAATGCCCAGACAATTAACAATTGCCCAAACAATTAAAATTCAAATCGCTTACTTGTCCAGTCGCAAGATATGATGTGAGGTGGTCGCAGGTGGTGGTTGGTCGCAGGTGGTGGTGGTCGTTGCTGGTCGCAGGTGGTGTAGGTGTGGTGGTCGTTGCTGGTCACAGGTGATGTTCGCTGGCGGTGGTGGCTGGTCCCGGGTGGTGGTCGCATGTGGTGGCTTAGATGGTCGCCGGTGATAGATTAGGTGGTCGCCGGTGGTGTGGGATGCGGCCACACTCGTGAAGCTCGCGAACTAGAACCGTAGAAATGAACCAAAAAACTCAAACCCTAATTAGATGTATCTATTATATATAAAAGTTTAATTAATAATATATCCGGGTCGGGTCCGGGTAGGGTCCCGTTAAACCCGCGACCCGACCCAGACCCGGCCGGGTAGAGGAATTAAATTCCACTACCCGGCCAATAACCCGTTTATTATGAAAATACCCGGCCCATTAGGGTCGGGTCCAAGCGGGTCCGGGTCTAGGCCCGGCCCATTGCCATCCCTAGCCTCAACTCAGATTTGATTTTTATCTGCTTTTACCTAAAAATTGTATATACTTAGACAAAAAATAACCCCGTGCATCGCACGGGGCGACACCTAGTTTATTTAATGGTAAAATGAAAAAACTTGTGTTGATTCCATTCATACAATGTGCGATATATACTACAAAACAATTAATACTACCTAATTTCTAGCCTATAATCAAGCTAATTAATGAATGAATATATGTCCCTAATTATCATCTTCTAATTATGATACATGATAAGATCGAATGTATACTATATATAATAATACTAACACCCCCCTCAAGTTGGAGCGTGCGGATTACGAATGCCCAACTTGCGGAGAAAGGAGACAAATTGGCGCCGTTCAAGAGCTTTGGTGAGGATGTCGGCTAGTTGATCACGAGTAGAAATATGACGGGGGCAATAATACGCTGAACGAAAGCATACCGAAGAAAATGACAATCCACCTCAATATGCTTAGTGGGCTCGTGAAAAACGAGATTGGCAGCAATATGTAAGGCTGCTTGGCTGTCACAGTACAAACGCATAGGTTGAGGATGAGGCACACCAAGACTGTGCAAGAGACCTTTCAGCCATTTCAATTCACAAGTAGTGGTTGACATAGCTCGATATTCAACCTCAGCGGAAGATCGAGCGATCGTATGTTGTTTCTTCGTACGTCATGAAATAGGAGACTGTCCAAGCTGAATGAACCATCCCGCAAGAGATCGACGTGTGATGGGACAAGTTGCCCAATCAGAGTCACACCACCCAATCAACTGCAAGTCAGAATCAGCACGAAGTAAATGACTTGACCGGGATTTCCTTTCAAGTACCGAACCACACGTAAAGCGGCATCCCAATGTTCTTGCAACGGACGCTGCATAAACTGAGCAAGTATATGGACAAAATATGAAAGTTCAGGTCTAGTGACCGCCAAATAGATCAATCGGCCGATGAGACGTCTATAGCGCTCAGGATCGACTATTGTGGTTCTTTGAACTAGCAGAAGACGATGATTCTGCTCCATGGGAAAACCAACAGGGTTTGCCCCCAATAAACTAGCTTCTGAGTAATATTCATAGTATATTTGCGTTGACAAATAAATATTCCCGAAGAGTTCCGTGCAACTGCAATGCCCAAGAAGTACTTAAGAACAGCAAGGTCTTTCATGTGAAAACAACTGCTCAAATAATTCTTGAAAGTCATAATAGCATCACTATCGTTACCAGAAACAATTAGATCATCAATATAAAACAACACGTTCAGTTGAACATGATTACGATGAAGAGTGAATAAGGAATAATCATAGTAGGATTGCTGAAACTCATACCTCTTTAAAGAACCAGCAAATTTAGCAAACCAACATCGAGGGGCCTATTTCAAGCCATAAAGAGATCGATGAAGACGACATACCTTGCTAGTTGATTCGAAAGTCATGAGGCATCTTCATATGACATCGATTCGATGAAGCTCGGAACATTTTATTTCGAAGATACAAGCTGATTTGATAAAATAGTGTACTTGTGTTTGAGTTTTTATGGAAAGCTAATACGTGTGTGCCACACCAAATGTACGTGTGTAAGGATATAAGTATAATAAATAAAAAATTTAAAAGTAATGTCAAAATTATTAATTATTTTAATAAAGAAGAACTAAATTGCAAATAAGTGACAAACTAAATGTGTCAGTTTATACTTTATAGCCACCCGATACCCTTTATATAATAAAATAAATGATTTTGGTTCTAGATTTCGTTTGGTTGTGTTTAGGTTACTCCAAGAGGTCATGTATTCTAAATTTCATGATTTATTTGCTAAATGCGTTATTAATACGTGGTATAGGTGCTACGTTACTGGACCTACATGGAATTGAAATTTTAAGGCCCAAAAATCAACCATTACTGCAACAGATGTGTTTCATTAAATTGTATCTCGTATATTTCTTGTAGTAGTAATACAAGAAAGATATGAATGTTATGTTACGTACGCATGTTAGGCCCACACGTCTTCCCTTCCCCTATGATTTTATAAAATTTAATTTTACTTTTAATATCAAATGAGGAAAAACGAAAACAAAAGGAATATAAATTGTTATTATAACTGGAGAGATACGAGAGCTGAGCAGTAAAATAGAAACAAGAAAAAAAGAGACCCAACCCAACTGGAGACGAAAGAATATACAACAGACAGAACAACGTTCCACGCAATCTAATCAAGAAAAGGTTTTGCTTCTCTAATTTCTCCTTAATGGTTGATTTTTCTCCTTGTTTTGCCCCTTTTGTCTTAATGGGTTCTTTTGATGCGTAAAGATTGACGGAATTGAGTTTTATTGGTTTGATACAGGCGGTGGCTTTTCTGCTTCATCGTGATTGATAGATACATTTGGTTGAGTTGGAGGTAGAGAATTTTGCTCCTTCGTCCCCTGTTTCGCTTGATTGTGTAATTGGGTATTTTTTTATCTGCTTGGACTGAATTTTGCGATTATTCTGCTTGTGATTGAGCTCTTTTTTTTTTATTAATATATTTCAAGTTGCTTCTTCTTTTACTTATTAGAAGTTGAGCTTGATGGTCGTATGAGGTGGGTTTTGAAGTGTTTTGTTGGTCCAAAGGATAAAACCATCGCTCTTGATCTTGGGGGGTTTTGAATGGTAGATTTTCTGGTATTATAATTCCCTATTCATGATATGGTAGTGCGTTTTCAATCATCAGATCCAAGGAAGTAGAATTAGAGTTATGTTATTGATCCTTCGACTTATGATCTCATAGATGTTTCGATTAAATTTCTTGAATATACATGCTGTGAGATTGAGTCCATAGACAAATGTTTTGCTCGTTATAGTCATTTTAACTATGAAATGATTTGACGGCTTTCGTCTTTGTTTACTTTTACTAGAGAATTTACCGTACTCCTTGTATTGCTAGTCCATTATCCGTGCACCCTATGTTATTTAATCTAAAACATTCTATGATGACTCAAGAAAAGAATTTAGTTTTCATCTGTGCACGGTTACAACTATTAAATTCTGGTTGTGTGAAGTTCATGTGGAATTGCTTTCATACTTCATTTATAAAGGCTGAATTATATATTTAATCCTACACACTCCAACACCATTGCTGGTATTTCAATCTTTTCGCATCTTTTTTGCTTTTCAGCACACAATGTTCTGATTGGACACTTGGGCAATGGCTGAGTGTTACTGCCTGCAACTAGAGTGAGCAAGTAATGTTTGGTGTGCAAAATCGTTTGCATTCCTTTAAGATATTCAGGTGGACGAGGCGTCATACATCATCCCTAACAACCAGTTTGCTCGATGTTCCACAACATGAAATCGAGATGTCTGATTACAAACAGGCACCAAGCCTGGTTAGTGAAAGTCCATCTGATTTTCTCGATGATGGGACCCTAAATTCTTATCCTATCGACGATCTCGACCTTTTCTTCGAGAGGATATACCATTATTACTGTGAGAAAGGGCTTTGGTGCATCATCATCAAGTGGATGTTTGAACTTCTGAGCTTGGCTTTTACTATATGTTTTTCGGGTTTTTTCCTGCTTTTCGTTGATTGGAATGGGCTTCGCAATGCTAAGTGTGGGATGGATGCTGTTGAATCTGGTATTAAGCCATGCGATTTGTCGAAGGAAGCTTTACATGAACATCCCTTGACCCCTCTTACCCTATCAAAAGCTATAATAGTTGGATATTTGGGAATATTTACCATTTACTGGATATTCTGTTTCTTGAGATTCTTTGCACAGTTGAAGGAGACTCTTAAGATCCGTCTCTTTTATTACAATAGGTATGTCTTCAACTCTTCCACACCCTACTCATATTTCCTTCAATTATGAAGTTGAAAGATTCCGCGTTTTCCTATTCTCAAAAGCTGTATATGTGTATACCTTATCATAAAAAATATATGGTATCTTGTTTCCCATCTCATTTTCTTTTTCCAGCCTCCATGTGACAGATAACGAACTCAACACTATGCCTTGGGAAGTTATTCTTGGGAAACTCGTTCGAGTACAGAGGACCCATCAGTTATGTGATGTGAAGGATCTATCGATTCATGATGTGGTCATGAGATTAATGCGCAAGGAAAATTACTTGATAGGGATGCTCAACAAAGGTGTTCTTGCACTGCCCATATCTGGGTGGGTCCCAGGTTCGGGCACAAGTGCTGGTATTGGTCCAAATGGTGATAGGCACCGTCTTGTCTTGCCCAAAACCCTTGAATGGACTTTGAATTGGTGCATATTGCAGAGCATGTTTGACCGGTGGGTATTTCATTCGTGAATAATTTGTTATGTGGTGATGGATGTGTAATAATAGTTGCTACTTCTGTTTCTGCAGAAACTTCCGTTTGAAAAGGGATTTTACCTCAGATCCCTCAACACTCAAAAAGAGGCTTGTGATAGTTGGTTTTGCCCTGCTGCTTCTCTCTCCGTTCCTTATCATTTTTATGGTGGTTTATCTCTTCTTAAGGCATGCGGAACAATTCTACAACCATCCAAGTACTGCCTCATCTCGGAGATGGTCTAATCTATCTAAGTGGATGTTCCGTGAATATAACGAGGTATCTATCATACAACGTATCAGAAGGTTTTCAAATGCGAAAGATCTACTTTCTTTTTTTCTTGGTTATGTCCTGTCAATTTGTAAGTCAGGGTTAAGTTGATAAGTGGGATTGAAGGTCTTTTTAAGTGATAGCCTTTCATCCATGCCTAAACTATTTGATGATGGGTGAAGTAGTGGGTATGATTTATGTGTTTAGTCGAGTTTAAATGCTTTTTTTATCAGCTTCAGCCTACTCCCTCACAGGTAGTAAGATTTAAAAAGCTACGCATTATCAGTTATCACTTACCAAACATCTTACTGGAGTGAGAGTGGGTTGACTCCATATGATCTAACATGCCTTGCCAAATCAACCACTTAATTTACCATGTTAATTTTGAGTCCCGTCACATAATAACAACAGTTAGTGATGGGTATGGGTGGTGGAACATCTGCTTAGTTTGTTTCATATCTGCTTTTCCAATGTTAATATTTTCGTAACATTTTTTCTTTTTTTTTCTTTAATCTTGGTTATCGTTCAACCATAGTGAATTAGCTCCAGCATATATCCGGCCTGATTATTTCGTCCTACTTAACATACTTTTCTGTGCCACGATCTTACTTATGTTATTTCACAGGTTGATCATTTATTTAAGCACCGTATAAACAGCAGTGTCGTTCATGCGTCTGACTACCTAAAGCAGTTCCCTTCACCCATTCTGACCATCGTAGCAAAATTCATCTCCTTTGTTTCTGGTGGATTTGCTGCTGTTCTTATAATCATTGCATTCCTTGAAGAATCGCTGCTTGAAGGACACGTAATAGATGATTTAGACTCGAACATAGCCAACCTTATATTCATATATATATTTTTTCAATTTCTTGATATATTTATTTATTTTTTGACTAAAAATTGCAGATATTTGGTCGAAATTTATTCTGGTATGCAGCGGTTTTCGGGACTATCACAGCTATTAGCCGAGCTGCGATAGCAGAGGAACTCCTCGTGCTTGACCCACAGGGTACAATGTCCCAAGTTGTACAGAACACTCATTACATGCCCAAAAGGTGGCGTGGTAAGGAGAACACCGAAGCCGTACGAGTGGAATTTGAGACTCTTTTTCAGGTATTTTCTTCCTTACATTGTCTATGTATTGTTATTTTTATGAGTGGTTTTGTATATGAAAATATTATTACGTCGAAATTTTCATCAAACAACACTTGGGAGGCAACATTTGCTTAAAGCAGTACACTTCTTCTAGGCTCTTATTTATTTTCCTTAATTCTCCATTGAACTATATTCAATTTTCTGGTGCAGTACACTGGAATGATGCTGTTGGAGGAAATAGCCTCAATCTTTGTCACGCCTTATCTTCTTATCTTCATCGTCCCAAAGGTTTGTTTGTTCCATAGATCAATTGACGTCCCTTTACTCTGTTAAAAAAAAGGTAGTATTGATTGTGTCCTGTACCTTCGCTTGTAGCGGGTCGATGATATCTTGCATTTCATTGTGGACTTCACTGAAAATGTTCCCGGAGTGGGTGATGTTTGTAGGTACGTGTTGGCGAATATGATATTGGATTTTGTCACAATCTGGCTATAATTGAACAAATTGTTCGTATCTTCATTATTTGTTGCCATCGCAGTTTCAGTCTATTTAATTTCGAAATGCACGGGAACAAAAAGTACGGTTCGCCCTTTGATTTACCTCGCGTTAAGAGGAGTTCACAAGGAAAAATGGAGAAGTCGTTTTTGAGGTACATTCTTAAGACCAATATTTTCTTTTTTGTTGTTCATATTTCAATAAAAAAATGCCCTCGTATACCTGTCGAAACATCATACTATTATAATCTCTGAAAGTCTCCCTCCCTTCTCATCAGTTTCCAGATATCATATCCTTTGTGGGAACCCAACGAAGACGGCAAACAATTCCTCAGCACACTAAAACTATTCCGCGATGAAAAGATTCGAGGGCAAGCACAGAATCATCACAACCCTACTAACAACTTTGCGGTTGATCTCAACGCCCAACTCAGAAACTACAGCAATCAGTTCGATTCCATGTGGCTGATCGACGGGGAACACAAGAACTTGCCTTACATCTTAGATTGGTATTACACATCCCAAAACCACGAAAGAGACGTCCCAAACACCGACGCTCAATCAACAGATCATTACAACAAGGGCGATGATGATGATGGTGCCTATGTGGAGGAGGAGGAGAAGCGTAATTACACTTGGTGGGACCCGCCAAGGGTAGTAGCCAATGACAAGCGCTGGGAAGACGGCGTATTTGAAGATGGTCGGGGCACGAGCCATATGGAAGCTTCCACATCAGCCCCTCTATTCAGGGATAGCATACTAAGGCACCACAACGAGTCGATGGTCGGCGGTGATGAGAGGAAGAGGAACGATTGGTGGGCCAGGGCCGGGCCGGCGATGAACACGCCGAATAGTTTTATGGAGCCGCCCAATTTCTACTCCAACAGGTCGGCGGGTCGAGATTTTAGTGGGAGCTTTGCAGTTGGGATCGACGAGGAAAAAGAAGAAGAAGAAGGATATGGAGATTTGGGGTCGAGAACGATGTTCATGAGCAGCAGCAGAGGTGGTTTTAATCTTCCATTTGATATATATTCTGGATATGATGATGATGATGATGATCCTGGGAATCTTGTATGATTTTTCATCATTTAGCCATTGGAATAAGTTGAATTATTATTATTATTTCTCCTCCGTTGTTTCATGACAGCTTGGGTTTTCTCTCATTGGGGAAACAGAAAAAAACTGTGGGCCTCATCTATCTATATTCTTTGATGTATATAATGTGTAAATAATTGGATATTATTGTTGTGAATGGGTTTGATTTGGTCTTAGTCAAGTTGACAGTCAAATAAGTATCACTGATCTTGGATCATCTTTTTAATTGACGTCGTTTATAGGTCTTTTACCTTCTGTTTCTCATTATTATTGCATTCATATGCTTTTCCAGTGATATCCCGCGTTTGTTGTACATTCAACTACTATAGGCTTTAAATGCGGATCGCGATCGTGACTTATGTCGTAAGAAAGAATTTGAATATAAGATACCTTCATTATTACACCTGGCGATATTTGCATTTGCGAAATGAATAGTATCATCGCTCTATGTGCAGCAAACACTAGTTCGACGGTTTTTGCTAATTAGTTCTCCCAATTTAAGATGATTAGCTTTGATATAAATGATCCTTCTTATTTTTGTCTGGATTTGACATGCCTGTCGATCAGCTACTTTCAGGATCCGTTGTTCTTTTCTAATTTTTTTAGAACTTAGGATCCTTTGTTCTAAAAACAAATAATTTGTCTGACTACCTCTAGTTTTTTTTCCATTATATTTTTATCTATCTGCACTTTGTAATGCATAATTGAACTTTGTATCTTTACAAAAGATCACAGTATCAAAATAAATGTCTTAGAGATGAGGTTGAGGGAAGGGAACACGCAAGTATTATGAGTCACCTTATCTTCGGCAGCAAGAACGAATTTTGCGTTCACCAAAGTAAGAATGATTTAATCAAATTTATTAAGGAGGAAGGATAGGAATATCATCCGTCATTATCCGTCATTTTAAACTAAGCTTCTGCGAAGTCAGTTCTCCTTAGTCATCTCTATATAGATACCTTTCAACCGTCCCACGCATTATTTTGTCGTCATTTTCGTAGCAACTTTCAGTAAAACCTCATGGAGGATTCAAGATAATTCCGGTGTTTCTTCGTCTCCTTCAATAGTTACCCCACAACCATCTTGATAAATATGACTTTCATCTTGAGACTCCGCAGTGCAACACATTGGGGTTGCTCAAGCACGTAACACTCACAGCCTCATTAAGACATTAACTGTTCCCTTTGCATTTTGCAAGGAAGTATTGTATTATTATTGGTTCATTGTTGAAAAGATCATTAATACTATTGTTATTATTTTCAATTCTATTTTATTAAGTTTATGTCAATTTCACAAAAATAACTAATAATAAAATCCAAAACATCACCCATTATCTTTGAATTACTATTTTAGTTAATTCTTATAACTAGTCATATACTCTTATAATTTATTTTACGTATATACATAATAAAATTTAAATTATAATTTCAATTAACTATTTTAATTAAATAAATGTAATATGATATATCTATTCTATTATATTAATGGAGAGGGTGGGTATACTAGTCTGTCAATTAGGTAGTATTTTTACATATTTACCCTTAATATTTTAGTTTATTACGGGTCCTTACTTTAGTATTTTACTTTTAGATAACTTAATTTGTAATATACAATTAAGTTGATATATGTGCTAAATATACTATTTATTTATATTATAGCACAGTTGTTTGAGTGCGCATGTAGTTATTATTGGTTGGCCTATACGTTTAATTGTCTGTCAAAATCCGGGGGCCGACATAGTTGCATGTGGTGATTTTATATTATTATATATATGTATTTTGCAAATGATGCACATGCACACTCTGTAGATCGCACGTAAACCAACAATGATTTAGACATTGATACGAAACATCACCATTTAATTATAACATTGGGCAACTAGTTTATTGTAGACTACAGAAATAAACAAGTTAATTATTTCAAATTTTAATAAACATTCTTTGCGGCATTGTCAGATAATTTCATTTCATATCTTAGTATCAATAGAAAAGGTTTAACATTTTTTTTTTTGGAAAATGAGTCAATATTTGTGGACCGGTCCGTACCCACCACATGGAGAAAATAATTATATATATATATATATCAATATAACAGTATATAATATTTTAATAAAATGAGTCGATATTTGTGGACAGTAGCTATCACATGGAGAAAATAAAGTATATTACAAATATATATTTGAATTTATGTGGTGACCTAGTGGATGAAGAGGAGTTGATGACGAGTTCAAACCCAATTATTGACATTGTGTATTGTGAAAAATCAACAAATAATGAGGATCAAATTTAATTTATACCTAAATTAATGGGTGTGGGACTACATAACGGTGTATTAACATATGACACAAAAGATTTTGTCTCTGTCACGATTTAATTAATATAATCATACACGTTATTCACGACCAATTATTTCTTGGCTAGTGAAGATGACACACTTGACATTTAGCGATCGATTCCCATCAGCCAAGCCAACGCCAACTTGCCAAGGCCAGCGGTCAGGAAAAACTCAAAACAAAATAATTATTTTAATTTTAAATATATCACAATAATTGTAGTAACATCTATAGAAAATACCCAATTGAATAAAAAATTTACAACTCAGTACTTATATCAGAAATTTTTACAGATAAGCACCCGTTTTACTGTTAATACCAATTTTCTCAGTCTTGACATACCTTTTTATGTGTGTATTGCATATAGAGACGGCAATATTATCCGCCCCGCCCTGCCAAAAGGGCGGGGCGGGCTCTGATTTTCAGGTCCGCCAAGAGGCCAGCCTAAAAAGCCCGCCCTGCGCGGGCCGCGGGCTTCAGCGGGGCGGGGCGTGCTGGCCTGCGGGCTGGCCCGCCAATAATAAGTAATATATTAATTGATAAATATATATATTTATATATACATTATATAATTTTTATATAAATTATATAATTTTTTTATATTTTTTTGGTAAGATTTTATAATTTATAAAATTAAAAGATAAATTAATTATTTTCTGAAGTTGAAATAGATTAAATATATTTCTTTATTATTTTTTTTTTTATTTTCAGTTTTTCTTTAATTTATGCGGGCTAAGCCCGCCGGGCCCGTGGCCCGCCAGTGGGTGGGCGTGGGCCTAGCTTACTTAAGCCCGCCCCGCCCGCCAGTGGGCGGGCTTTGGCGGACTACGGGCCGGCCCGCCCCGCCGGCCCGTTTTGACAGGTCTAATTGCGTAATGCGTCACGTTTATATGGTACCCCATACGATTTCTATTTGGTACCTTATTGTGTTATTTGCCGTACCGTTTTCTCAACGTATTACGTACCACAATACGTTGTTATATGGTACCTAAATGTGTTATATGGCGTACCTGCGGCGAATCGGGTACCTGTGCAAAAAGATTATTCTTCTGATAGGTACCTACATATAAGAAAATACTGAGAGGATATTGAATTACAAGTTTTTTGCAAATGAGTAATTATGTGTAAAGTTACCATAATTGATTGAAAACCACCCTAACAATTATATAAAAGAACGATCAACAGTTTTGGGTATGCGTGGTACTATGAATCCCCTGATATTTCCTCCACATGCGTAATTTCAAGTTTCTTGGCTTTATTATCTGCGTCGTCTCCCTGTGATAGATCTAATATTATAGGTAATAAGGCTTTAATAATTATATATACATGTCTGCATTAGATTCCCTCGCCTACTTCAAACAATTATTCGTTCCTCTCATCGTTACTTAGTTTTTCCCTTTTTGTTTTTGCTTTTTTTTTTGTTGTCAGAAGAACACGATGAGCCGAGGTGTAGAAGAAGGTGAAAACTCAGAGATTGGAGTTCCGCTTGTTGCTGGAAACAACAAAGGCGGTAGTACCAAAGATGGAGGAACATGGATGGTTTATCTCAGTACATTAACAGCAGTTTGCGGTTCTTACGCTTTTGGATGTTGTGTAAGAATAACCCAAAACCTATGCATATATAGAATTAGGACGCTGTGATCTGTTGCTAATTCTGATCTTGATTTTATTTCTGCAATTTCCAGGTTGGTTACTCATCGCCGACGCAAGCTGCCATAAGGGAAGATGTGAACTTATCTCTTGCAGAGGTTGGTGGAGAATAGTAAAATACTCGAATCAAATCATTATGTTAAAAAGATGGAGGCTTCCCCTCTTTTATTCATAGATCTGTCTGTGTTCAGTTCGCATCATTTTTCTCAATACAATATGGGAATCGACGAATCAGTTTCTTGAATAGTCTTGCTCCTACAGCAAACATTGTCGTCATTTGGTTTGTTTTCTTTGGGAAGACCTCATCATCGATAAGATTATTTTATATCTGTTGTGATGTTCACAGTACTCATTGTTTGGCTCCATCTTAACTTTTGGAGCAATGGTGGGCGCGATTACAAGCGGTAAAATTGCAGATTACATCGGTCGCAAAGGGGTAATGTTATTACTTTCCCACTTTTTTACTGCAAGAAGCTTTTGTATGACAACTAGAGTTTTACTCTTTCTAAATTACTTAATCTCATTCGAGTATTCTTGAAATGACAAAGCCAGGCAATGATAGTATCAAGTCTATGTTGCACACTTGGTTGGCTATGCGTTTACTTTTCCAAGGTACAATAAAAACTTACAAGATCAGTGAAATGTCGATACATCGTGTTCATTCCTGTACGTTTTAATTTTGTCAGGAAGTTGTGCTTTTGGACATTGGTAGGGTTGCTACTGGTTATGGGATGGGAATGTTTTCCTATGTGGTAATTAATTCATATATATCTATATATGTGTATGTGTTAATATTTCACCTGTTATGTTATTATCTTGATAGGTGAAGATGATGAAGGGTTAAATTATGTTGTGTTTATCAGGTTCCAGTTTTTATAGCTGAAATTTCTCCCAAGGAGTTGCGAGGAGCTTTGACCACTCTAAACCAGGTGATTGATTGATTATACGTACTAATTAATATGCGAGCAAGTTTTTGTTCCAACAATCATCATGTTAGACGTTTTTGACTAATCTGCAAAATGTGTGCAGCTTTTGATTTGTGCCGGCGTTTCCGTATCCTTCATCATAGGCACATTTCTATCATGGAGGGCACTTGCATTAATAGGTTGGATAAGACAATATCTAGCGTGCCAATTACTTGTTGTAAAGAATAATATTAACACAGAACCAATGGGACTTATTTTTTTGTCAAATGATTTTTTTTTTTTGTTTACAGCAATAATCCCTTGTGGCGTCCTGCTCTTAGGACTAGCCATTACCCCAGAGTCTCCAAGATGGCTTGTAAGAAACAGAATTCTGATTTTTACCATAACACTATTGCTGAACTCATAAACGTTTCTCTTCGCGTACCTTATTTTATTCAGGCAAAACAAGGGAAGAATAAGGAGTTTGAATCCTCGTTGAGGAGACTTCGGGGGAAAGGGGCCGACATATCTGTAGAAGCTGCTGAAATTCAAGTAAATTTTCGATACAAACATTTATGTGTAGTTCTCTGTTATGTTATATAGTCCTGGTGCTATAATGACGTCTTTTTGTGTTTCTGTTTAAATAAAAAAAAGGAATACATCGAAACTCTTGAGAAGCTCCCAAAAGTCGGACTGCTGGATTTGTTCAGAAGGCGATATCTTCGATCTGTCATAGTAAGACTTTTTATTAGCTCCTTTCTATCGATAGCAAATCCCTTCACTTCCCTTCCTACATTTTCTATTTTTTGAATTAAAAAAACATCATTATTCATTCACACACAGATAGGAGTTGGGCTGATGGTCTGCCAACAATTTGGAGGGATCAATGGAGTCTGTTTCTACACAGCTAGTATCTTCGAGGACTCGGGTAAGAAAGATCTCATGATTCAAATGTCTGTTAATAAACGTGCTTTAAAATCATTTGTTGTAAGAACGACGTTGACTATTCTCTCTCTGTATACTGCTATGCAGGATTTCCAGCTGATGTTGGAACCGTAACCTATGCAATTCTTCAGGTCATAGTCACAGGACTTGGCGCTCTTTTCATCGACAGAGTCGGCAGAAAACCTCTTCTACTGGTAAAAAAAAACCTTAAATCACAACCCAAACTCATCATTCGCTATTGTATTATCAGAGCTTTGTTGTCTCTTTTTTTATGCAACAAAATCTTCGGTCATTCTCTTATTCAGGTATCTGGGGCGGGACTTGTCCTTGGTTGTCTTCTCACAGGGACCTCGTTCTATTTCAAGGTGCAAAGTCATTACCTTAATCAGATTATTGTTATTGTTTGTGTTATTATTACAGCTTGTTTATTATCAATTGCTTGATTATAGGAGCATGGAATTGCACTAGATGCAAGCCCAGCACTTGCGGTCACTGGCATATTAGTAAGTTACAAGATCCACGTTTTCAGATCAAGTAGAGCGATCCGTAATACATATTTAATAGTCTATATACGGTTCCCCGCATTATCTTTAGGTATACATCGGCTCGTTCTCAGTTGGAATGGGTGCAGTTCCATGGGTTGTAATGTCTGAGGTATAACATATATCTTTAACCTACATCTTCGTATGAAGCTATTATGACGTCACAAGACATTTGATTTTTTTTGCAGATATTCCCTATAAACGTAAAAGGAGTCGCAGGGAGCTTCGCGACGTTGGTGAACTGGTTCGGGGCATGGGCTTGTTCTTACACCTTTAATTTTCTCATGTCATGGAGTACCTACGGTGAGTAAGAAACTGATTTGCTTTTTACGTGAGAATTATTTGAATCTTTCTTGCAACTTTCTTCTTTGTGGTAATTTTCACAGGTACTTTCACTCTTTATGCTGTGATAAATGCATTAGCCATTGTGTTTGTGGTTGTGATGCTGCCTGAAACAAAAGGCAGGACACTCGAGCAGATACAAGCAGCTATCAATTCTTCGTAATTTCGTCGGAATGATTTTCGTTTCTTATGTCTGTATGAAATGTGCGTATCGTACTTCATTTTTACCCTGTGATGTTGTTTGCTTGAGACTGACAAGTGTCAGATGATACTATTATGTCAGACCATGCTATCTATCATTCATCAAAGCAAGATTTGCTTGAAATGCTTAGCATGAGTGGTGCTTTTCTTCTCTGCTCTTTTATGGACAAACTTAATACGCTTGCATGATTTACATCTATAGTGTCACATTCAATTTCAACAGTTTTCGAAAACATATCATGATAGAGTCGAGCCATCGTAAACAAGTCCACGTGGCGACGAAGGCTAATATTGTTAATTCAAACGAAAAAGTCTTCGTCGGGGTAATAACCGATGAAGCATTTTGTCGAGTCATATGAATAAGGACACATAAATTATTAAAGAACATGGCCGAAATAAAGTCTTAGTTGAAAGCACAAACAAATGTGAGGTTGTGTTGAGTAAAAATGGCAAAGAAGGTATTTCCTCGTGTGGAAAGAGACAAAACTACTTGAATTTATTCATAGTGATTTGGGAAAGGATACGTGAAACAAGAGGAGGTAATAAATAGTATATTACCTTTATTGATGATTTTTCATGGTTCACAAATTCTTCTAAACACAGAGGAGTGGCCTTCAAAAAATTCAAGACATATAAAAGTGAAGTTGAGAACTAACTCGGTGTTCAAATAAAAAGTTTGAGAACCAATCGAGATGGTGAGTTCATTGTTATGAACAGTTTTTGCATGGAATCGATGAATAAACACCATCTTACTCGCCTCAATCTAACGATGTTGCCCAAGAGGAAAAATAGACCTTTAAACAAATTATGAATGCTATATTATTGCAATCAAGCGCATATAAGAATCTGTGGAGAAAGCTACATGAACGGCTTGTTTTCTTCAAAACCGAATTCCTCAGAGAAGAATGGAGAATACACCATATGAGCTTCGGAAATGTTATGCGCCTAATGTGAAATACCTCGAAGTGTGAGAGTGTTTAGCCAATGTATCATTGCCTGAACCGAAGAAAAACAAATTGAGTTCTAAAACTTGTGCATATTCAAGGCTATGCCTAAAAATCTTCTGCTTATAGATTTTTATTTTTAAAATCAGACGTGATGGACGAAAATACAATTACAGAGTCGAAGAATTCCGAGTATTTTTAGCAAATATTTTTTTTAAATAAATAAGTAGAATAAACTTGATGTATTAAAAGTTGAACCGCATTAAAATGACGCGGGCGGGCATTTGGGAAAGGAGAATCCCTAATAAATTTGGAGGAGATTTTAATCTCTATATGGTTGAAGGAGAACCAACGAATTATCAAGAACAGCTTGATGCAGAGATGGAAAGAAAGTGTCAAATAAGAGTTAGACTCAATCTTAGCAGTGAAATTTGAGATTGGTATCCTTACAAGTTCAAAACCTATTGACTGCAAGTTACTCCTTAATGGGAATGGGAATATCGATATATAAGGCAAGATTGCTGCGTACTTTTGACCTACTGATCTCCCATCATTTATAACCACAAACAAGAAGCTTAAATTAATTATGTCATTCGTAATCAAAGCCAAATTAAATATGTCATTGCATACATAATCAAGTTTTCAATTTAAAGGCTTTGGTCGCATTGAGGTGGTTGTACAATCATATCACGCGCGTTTTTCTATTGGCTCCACTCCACCTGTTCTGAAAGGACGGAATAAGTTGCTTCAGCTACATGAGACTGCTTACCATGAGATTTCATCGTCGAATATTTGCCTTTCTTTCGGAAATGAATAATATTTAATGACAAGTGCTTCGTCAAATTAATATATATATATAATCAACATGGAAGCCCAACATGCAGTTAGTTAATTAAGAACTTAGTCCTAACGATGTCATTTTATTCGATAAACAGACATGCAGCACACAAATTGCATAAAAAGTTAAATGTTCGACCACCCAAAAAGGAAACTAGCAATAGCAAGATATTATTATGCAATATTGTTATTATTATATTATCTTTCCTAAAATTCATTAAAGAATAAAGGGGATCGATCGAGAGTTGAATCTGAAGCGAAGCTTTCATCGAGAAACCTACCTCCATTAAAGTACTTGCTTTCCCTCTCGCTCTGTGTGTGAATAAAAATGTGTTGGCAAAGTGTCATTATTTCGATCGCCGTTCTATCTTCAGCAACAGCAGCTATAGCTGCTGCGCAGTGTGGAAACCATGGTTAGCATTGTAAATAAACTTATTTTGTGTAACAATTTATTCTTCCACGGGATAATTCATTCAGGGAATTTGATTTTGCATCATCGCAGAGGTGCCTATAGTTAGAAAGATCAGTGAGATGGAAGATAAGAGCAGCTTCCATGGGTTATCTCATCTCACCTTGGCTGGTTCGCTCTCGCACGGTTTCAAAGAGGTAAAGTAAGAGAGATCACATGTATTGAGTTTCACGGATCTTGTTGATGAATTTCATTGCCATTTTTAGCAAGACGAATTTGGGGATCATTCTTTCCCATCTGACAATCAGCCCAATTTATTATCAATTCCGAAGTCCCTATACTAAAATCATGAACTTATGTGTTTGTTGACTTTCTCTCCTTGTGATGTAGCTGCCTTTTTTTGGGCAAATTTCGGATCAGGCCCCATTTTATGTTTCAGTAGTTAGACCCATGTCAGAAAATGCATTAGTTTTAAGGATCCATTTTCTTCAGAAACACTTCATGACTCCCCCATACCACTTCATTACTATGCAGTAACAGTTCATTGGTCTGCAATAACAGTTCTGGGTCTGTGGTACTACTTCTTCATGGGTCTGTGGTACCACTTCATGGGTAGTACTTCGTGGGTCTGTGGTACCATTTCATTGGTCTGTGGTACCACTTCTTGGGTCTGTGGTACCACATGTGTCCTTATATCTAAATGAAAGTTAAATTGGATCTTTCTCTCTAAATGTAACTTACATAGATCCTTATCTTTAATTGAAAATATGTTTTGGGGCCTGACGCTAAATTAACCGTTTTTTTCCCTTCTCGAAAACGGAAGCCTACCACCGTACATTACAAAAACAAGTAAAAACGAGCTAAATAGCCCACGGACCTTGCCCCTGTTACAAGACAAAGACACCTCGGAAAGAGGACAATGTACTTCAACAAAAGGAGATAAAGTTTCCACGTTTATGAACTTGTGATTGAGCCGTCGATGCCTGATTAATATATATCAATCATGACCAATGATTTTCCTTTCTCTCTCTCTCTCTCTCTCTATATATATATATATATTGTCGATGGAAAGGTGGAGGTGTGGCTTGAGACGTTGGCTCCGGGTTCAGGCACACCAATCCACAGGCACTCGTGCGAGGAAATATTTGTGGTGTTAAAGGGCAGTGGCACTCTTTATCTCGCTACTACTGAATACTCTTCGAAATATCCCGGCGAACCTAAGGAGTTCCCTATTTTCGCAAATAGTACCTTTCACATTCCTGTCAATGATGTTCATCAGGTGAAAAAGCAAAAGAAAATTTGCACTTCATTCGATATATTTCGTTGTTGATTTGTGAAATCATGTATTTTTCTTCTTCATCTTTTGGCTGCGGTATGTCACAGGTGAGGAACACGAATGAGAGCGAAGATCTGCAGTTCATAGTCGTCCTATCAAGACCACCGGTGAAACCGTAAGTAAATCAATCAAACCATTTTTATTCGAATGATAATACTTAGCACCGCAGGCTTTTGTGTCGATCTTTAAATATTGAAATATTGCAGGTTTTTGTATGATGATTGGTTTATGCCACACAGCGCTGCGAAATCGATATTCCCTTTGCCTTGGGATGCAGAGTGTTATCAAGCTCCTCCTTTGGCGAAAGATGAACTGTAAATATATAATGCAAACCATTGTCTCCTCTCTTATAATCACAATACTTTTCCATGTCATGTGATGGATGAAGAAAGTAATTTAGTCGTCAATATGTTGAGATTATAGTTTCTTTTTTTTTTTCGTGCTTTTCCTTTTCTACAAGTGAATGAATCTGAGACTAAGACGGTGGTGTTGATGGGATTAAGACCTTAGCACAGATCATATATATATATATATATACCGACTAGATTAGAATATGTGCAGAAAATCATTTTCCTCCAAAATTACTGCATGTATTGGTCATTTCCCTCCAAAAGTTACTGCACATGTATATTGGAAAACACCAAGCTTATGAGCATGGCAACACAGATTTGAAGAAGAGCAAGGAAGCAGATGGCCGGATAGTTTGATTCATATGCCTCTGTATGTGAGGGGCATTTTTGTATTTTTATAGGATAGTAATTTATCATCTGTTTTACAGCTCTGCTCATTCAGGTCTAGTATATATATACAGATTATGTAACTTCGATTTTCAGGTGGAATAAATAAAAGTTTAACTCCAAGAATCTCATTCTCTCTTATGGTATCAGAGCATATCAAATTTAGGGCTAAGAAATCCACGCACAAGGTCGATCAAGACAATCCTATATCCTACTCTTCCGAACCACTGCAAAACGCCCAACTCTGTTTCATATCAGATTAAGAAGAATCATGATTATGTCGTTGTCTTCAGGCGATGAGAATTCTCCCCAGAACTCCCCAGAATTCTTCTGGTAAGTGTACTTGCGGAGGTGTTCGAGAACTCAAGTCGTACTTCGAAAAAGACTATCTTCTTACCTTCCTAGTGGGTCTCAATGATTCGTTCTCGCATGTAAGGGGCCAAATCTTATTAATGGAGTCACCACCTACCATCAATAAAGTTATCTCTTTGGTTTCTCAAGAAGAAAGACAACGGTCAATATCTTCATCTGGAACAGAGGATTCTCAGCAGCATATGGCTTTCTTTTCTAAAAACTCACAAGTTTCTGATAGATCATAGACAACAAAGACTTTTTGGTCCAAGATTGACACTTGTTACAAGATTCATGGATTTCCAACTGGATTCAAGAAAGAGTGTGTATATATTTTGTGTTGTCTCAGTTAAATAATATCTATCTATTGGAAGGAAGGAAGCTGTGCTATAAACAATAAATGAACACGGCCGCTTATTCAAAACTGAAACTTTTTATTACAGCGACTCGGCGAATCTCATGCAACTAAAGAAAAACAACTCCAACGACTGCAAAACTCAAAAAGCAGCGACAGACGAATCTAAAAATGTAACAAGGAATAAGAGAAGAGAAGAAATATAATATCATCATCCCAACACATGCAGCGCGGGAGCTACAGTTCCTCCTCCTCCACTCGGTGGTTGGCGTCTGTACTTATTTGATTCTCCCCACTCATCTCCTCCAACGACTTCCCTTTAGACTCTGGCACGAAAGCAGTACAGATCATTCCCAGCAAGTTGATGACTGCGAGTATATATAGAGACTTCTTCACCCCAATTCCCGGCCCGTATCCCGGATCAGTCTTCTTCGGGTCCTCATTCTGCGCCACGTACAAGAAGAACGCCCCAATGATCGCCCCCACCTTCCCCGACGCCGCCGATATCCCGTGGCAGGTCGACCTAAACCTCGCCGGAAATATCTCCGCGGGGACGATGAACGTCGTCGCGTTCGGCCCGAAGTTTGCGAAGAAGAACGTGAGAGAGTAGAGCACCACGAACCCTATCCTGTGCCCGGGCTCGATCCAATAGTTGTAGCCAACGGCTATCACGGTCATGAAGAGGGTCATGAAGAAGAACCCCACCATCTGTATCCACCACCGTCCCATGCGGTCGATGAGCCCCACCGTGAACCAATACCCCGGGACCGTGCTGCACAGCGCGATGAGCGTCTGCGCCCGAGATATCACGAACAGCTCCCTTATCACGTTCATCGTCTTCGCCGGAGGTATCCAACCGATGGCCGAGAATATGTCCTTCTGGAAGAGATTCTGGCTGTAGAACGCAATGTCGAGGAGGAGCCACGTGCTGCACGTGCCGAACAGGTGCTTCCCGTGCCTCGCAGCAAACTCCCTGGTGAACAGCCCGTACGAGCCCTGGCTCTGCACGATCTCCTCCACCTTCTGCTGCTCCGACTCGATGTCTCGGTTCAGGACCTTCGACATGTCGGCCGCCGCCCGCTCCGCGTCTCGGGCCACGAGGGCCGTGTACCGGGCCGTCTCGGGCATCTTGAGCCGCCAGTAGAACGTGAGTAGCGCCGGGAACGCCCCCACCATGAGGACGATGCGCCATATGTAGTCCGCCTGGGGGACGGTGGACCCCACCGGGTCGACCTCGTACGGAGGCGGGTCGAACATGGACCCGAAGATTTTGGCCATGACCATCGCGAACGCTCCGCCGGCCAATATCCCGAACCCCTGCATGGCGAAGACGGCGGCGATGAACGCCCCTCGGGTCTTCTTGTTTGCGTACTCGGACATGATGGTCGCGGACAGCGGGTAGTCTCCACCGATGCCGAACCCCAGCCAGAATCTGAAGAAGCACAGGGTCGTCATCACGGGCTTGGGGTCCTTCCCGAACGATAGGCCCGACCCGATGGAGCATACGAACATGAGTATTAGGGTTACTCCGTACACCTTCTTGCGGCCCATCTTGTCCCCGAGCCAGCCGAAGAAGACCTGACCTGCGAGGGTCCCGCAGAGGGCCACGCTGTTGACTGCGGCGGCCACGTTGGGGGGGAGCCCGCCGGGCCGTGGAGAGCCCTCTTTGTAGTAGTAGATTCTTCCGAGCATTTTGGTGACCAATGAGATGCAGAAGAGGTCGTAAGCATCGGTGAAGAAGCCCATCCCGGCTATGATGATGGCCGTGAAGTGGTAATATTGGGTCTTAGCCATGTCGAGGGCATTTAGGACTTTTAGGTTGTTGTTTGTTCCTCCAGACTGATGATGATGCGCCATCGTTGCTGCAAAGCGAGCGTGAACCAGCTGCAGCGAATTAATTAACAAGAAAATTATGTCAGAATATATATATTATATATATATATATACATATATATATATATATTACATATATATGTGTGCGTGATGAAATATAAAAAAAAAAACACAAAAACACCGCTGTGCTGTGAATGGAGAGAGAGTCAAGAAAGAACCTACAGCTTGTTATCTCTGATTGCGGATGGAGCAATGCGTGTGTGAGCCTTTATTTGATAGTAATATGTATGTCTACGAAGTAAAGATGATTCCGTAAGGGGTATGGAGGGGGTGATTGAGTATTTATATTGTGGTGCACTTCACATTGGCATATTCTCATCATTTTTCGCGACCTGTTCTTATTACCGCATTGATAGTTACTTTGAATCATTATTACTATTTTTAACCAAATGTGGATCCGAGTAAATTTAAGAGTGGATTTGACTGTCTATTGTGTGTGTAATGTCTTTGTGTCGTAATGTTAATTCATCTATATATTATAAATAATTGCAATAAAGAAATATTTTTGGTATATTCCATTCCAAAGCATAATAAGGAAAGAGTATGTGTCCAGTTCTCCAGCCTTATCGGCAGTTAATAAGATGTCCAATTACAATTGTCTGAGTATTAGTGCGATCAGGAACTCTTTTGAGGAAGCCTCGAAAATTTATAGGTTAGAGAACTCAGCTTAATACGTTATTACCAAATCCTCATATTATTAGTCTGAAAGTTGATAAAACGAGTGTTACAAAAATCAAAATAAGAATCATCTTTTTGCACCTTTGTTCTAATTTTACTTTCGTGCAGTTTTTAGACTATTCGTACTCAATTCAAGTTTTCAAAACCATAGGAAAAGACCATTTTAAAGTAGATGGATTATTACTATAATTACAAATTAATTAATTGACTAAAATTTCCTCAACTCTGCTCGCTCGTCTAGGGCCGGCTCATCATAATATGGGGCCTAAAGCGATTTCACATATGAGGTCTTTTTTTAATATAAAATTAAACAATGTATATTGACAAATTTCTTTGTGTCAACTAATTACAATCATCATCGAACTATTGTATTGGTGCTCAAAATGTTAAATGTGTCGTTTTGCTTCATTTGCAAAATCGTTCATTTTTTTATTCTGTTGACACGTCAGTAAAGTAACAAAAAAGTAATGTTAAAGTTTAGGAACCAAAACGACATATTTTAAAGTTTGAGCAACGTATGGTTCACTCATAAAATTTGCAATAAAGAATAATTTTTTTATATTCCATTCCAAAGCATAATAACGAAAGAGTATGTGCCCCATTCTCCAGCCTTATAGGTAGTTAATCAGATGTCCTATTACAATTGTTCGAGTATTAGTGCGATGAGGAACTCTTTCAGGTAGGCCATTGAAAACATCTAGGGTAGAGACTTCAGACTCGTATATTTTCCTTAATAATTTTGTGACCAAATCCCCACACTATTGTTTAATAGTGTAAAAGTCGATAAACGAGTGCCACAAAATCAAAGTAAGATCCATAATTTTTGCACCTTTGTTCAATTTTTACTTTCGTAAAGTTCTTATCGAGCCATACTCAATTCAAGTTTAAAAAAACCATACGAAAATACCCTTTTTAAAGTACATAAATTATTACTACGATTACGAATTCAATAATTGACCAAAATTACCTCAACTCGGTTGGATCATTCAGGGCCGACTAATCGTAATGTGGGGCCTAAAGTGAATTCAAATATGAGGTCCTTTTGAATAACTAAAATTAAACAATGTATGTTGACAATTTTTTCGGTCAACTTATCGCAATCATTGCTCAAAATGTTAAATGTGTCATTTTGCTTCTTTTGCAAAATCGTTCATTTTTTATTCTTTTGACACAACCAGCAAAGTAACAAAAAAATGAACGGTTTTGTTGAAATTAGGAATCAAAACGACACGTTTAAAAAGTTGAGCACCAACAGTGAGACTTTGGTATGATTTTTGGTATAAAATTTGCAATAAAGAAATGTTTTTCGTATATTCCATTCGTAAGCATAATAAGAAAAGAGTATGCCATACTTCAGCCCTACAGACATTTAATTTGATGTCCAATTACAGTTGTCCGAGTATTAATGCGATGAGGAACTCTTTTAGGGAGGCCATTGAAAATTTATAAGGTAGAGAATTCAGACTTGTATATTTTCTTTAATAATTTCATTACCAAATCCCCACACTATTGTTGAATAATCTGAAAGTCGATAAAACGAGTGTCACAAAATCAAAATAAGATCCATATTTTTTGCAGTTCAAGTTTTACTTCCGTTCAGGATCGGCTCATCATAATATGGGGCCTAAAGCGATTTCGAATAGGGGCTATTTAATCTATGCGCTTGGAATGCCGATATTCGATGATTAGATAAATAAGGGCTATTTAAATCTATGTATTCACAATTCGGATTATATCTCGATTGTATGACATTTCAATTGATAAACACATATTATTCTATTTATCAAGTATCTTACAAGGCACTCTGTTTAAGAAGATATATTGTATAAAACTCAAAAGTTAGAGTTTAGTTATTGATTTTGCTTGGCAGAGAAAGGGCACCGATATACTATTACTCTCCGAGGTTAAAATAGTCCACAAGTTAATATTTCCGGTACGGTGACCTGATCTCAGATAAACTGATATGTCAACGAGTCCAATACGACTGTGCCAGTCTCTCACTCAGATTTGACATGAAATTTCAAATCCGACGAATTATAAGAGTTTGGATTTTCCCTCGGATTTGGGCGAAATCGAAATCCAAATCCAAATCGGTATGATTGCCAAACGGAAGATTTGGGCGAAATCTGGATTTCAAATCGAAATCCAGAATCCAAACGGGCATAAAACAATTTTGCAAAGTGCAGCAAACAATCGTAAACAAATTATTACAAAGAATGCTTTTTTTTTTTTCACTTGTTAAAATACAGGTAGATGGGCACGGAAGGCCTGGTCTTGTACCTGTAGAAGGCTTTCTTCTTTTTGTAAGAGAAGTTAACAATCGTTATGACAATGTTCCCAGGTTCCCTTACGTGGAAACTGTTTCGAATGCTCTGTTCCATTTTCTTCTCATTCTGTATCAATATTCTGTATGAGCAATCATCGTACGGTACGAATTCTTCCTGGTAACTCACTTCGAGTCCAACCACGGTTACATCCCAAGTCACAGTCACACCTCCCTGCAAAATCCATTCATTCATTTTATCATATGATTTTTATACAATTCAAGTGCAACTAATGGACTATTGTTTATTCATATTAATTGCTTTTGCACCTCATCATTAACAGGTATCTGAATTCTCTCTGATGCGTTTGTTCTTACATCCATTTCAAGAACCTTGTCGTCTGTTGAGAACTCGCCGTCATTCTCTCTCTTCAGCCCACCGTATTGGAGTAATATGTTCTCTATAGTAGCATACCTGCAATTTTATTTTCATCAAATGCATCAAAAATCATAATAACAGTTGAAATTATACTAACAATGGAAAAAAAACCCTTATAATTAATTACTTGAGAAGGGTTTCTGTAACTTTTGAGGGCTTCACAAACACAAACTTTTTCTTGCTCCTTTGTGTGATCAGCCTCAGCTTTAAAGCATTCAGAGTCAAGAACCATGATGGAACATTTATGATCAGCTGCATATACACAAATAATTTGTTCAAACAATCCTTCAAAAAATTAGACAGATAATTTGAGGGAAAAACAAAACTGACGTTTCTGTGGACAAGCCCTGGATAATGATCACGAAACAAGTTGATCAACTTCTTGCAAATCACATGCACTTCCTTTAAAGCTGGTCCTGGGGAGTTCTTCATATCTGTTATCTGAATAATCGAATCGACCCCACCAGGTGAAAAGTTTAGATCTTGGATCCCTCTTTCGAGACAATAAATTCTCCACGTCAAATAATCCTGATACTTCTCCGAAGGACTCATAAACTTCATATCAGTGCTGTTGTTATTACTAAAATAATTATTTCCATGCACGCTATAACACAATGGACGTCCCTCTTTATCTTTACCGCTGCTAAACCACATACGATCGGTCATCATCTCAGGTCTGGAAAGATCTTCCCAGGGTCTGATTTCCTCGCGCCATCTTAAGGTTTTCCTCAGCGAAGTGAAAGCTTCGTGTACTTTGTAATGCTTGGCTTTTAGAAACTTGGATAAAATTGCATCTGAAGCAGCCTCATCATTGCGATCCTCGGGCATTAAACGAACGCCCCATAATGTAATTACATCTCTATCACCTTTGTGGGAGTGGGTATTATTATATCTATCTGCCTTTACCTTTTCTGAAAGCATGTAATTACCTTGAATGGCTTCTTTGACCCTGAACCTGAATTCAAGAAGGGCTTTCCTTCTCGATCTTTCGATGTCTTTGTCAGAGGCATACGATGAATATGGATCGTCGCGTTTTTTGGATTCATAATGTTCCTCATTGATTTCCTCTTCTTGATCGGTTAAGGATTCATCGGATGGTTCCTCCCTCATTTTTTGTTTGTAATCTTTTTCAGATTATAATTATTATCGTTGGGAATTTCGAGCACCGATTGCTCGAGTCTTGGCACCGTGTTTAATACGTATGCATGAACGTCGTCCCGGAAAACCAAGACTCGAGGGAGGGTTAGATGTGATCGGTTTGATGAAATTAAAAAGATGAGAAAAAGAAGTAGAAAGAGATGAGATGGAGTATAGTTTCCTTTCTCCTAAAATTGGAGAGTAGCGTAAATGAGTTTGGGCCGTCAGATAAGGTGGCGCCTATAGTTGTGCGATAGATTAGGATTTGGAGCGTGTGTTATTTTGCTTAGATCTTTCTTTGGACTGATTAACTATTTTGAGGGAGGATTTCGAATGTGAACTTTCTTTTTTCCTTAGACTATGTTTATCAACAACTAGACAACCGTTTTTGTACTAAAGACAAAAAAAAATTGTCACAACCGGTTGGTAGACCAACCTTGAACTTGACATGGTTGTGCACAAATCCCAATGTCTAACATTATCCAGTAATGCCATTTGTCAAAATGTGATTGGTTTGTATGATTTTTTTGAGGTTTTGTATGATATTTCAATTATCTCTTAAGTTGTTTCATTCTTTATTTTCTCCAAAATCCATGATTTTTTTCTCTAAGAGATTAATGTTGACACGTTTCCAATAATAATAAAAATAATTATAAAATACAAATATATTTATTAAATAATAAATCAAATAAACATTATGGGTTGTGTTGGTTGTTGATAAAGTATGCAAATTATTGGTTATGTTGAGGTGTAAGTTGTGTATGTGGAGAGATAAAAATTAATATTTTATTCTCATAACCGGTTGTGGAGGGTGTTGATAATCATAGTCTTTATATTGTAAGGGGTTTGTTAGAAAGACGCTCATCTCCAACTCGTAAAAAACTGCATCACGTACCTTATCTATTATAAATAGAGTATGGAGTGACTATAAACTGCCACATTCGTATGTCATTTGTTCCCCCGGATTTTGCCGGGTTCAGACGAAATGGTCAGATGCCGTTAAACAACAAAAACGGAATGAGGCGGAAGCCCTAGGAGGAGTTCGCTAAGAAACATTTGGTATGTCATTTGGTCTCCCAATTTGGGAGTTTTCTCCCCCTCGTGGGTTTCTCGTCCCCTATTTGGGGTGTTGTCTACTCCTCGTGAGGTTTTCGTCCCCTCTTTGGGGCGTTTCTCATTTCCGAGACTCTTCGGCGTTCTTTTGGGACTCACATTTGCCTCTAGCCGCTGCAGTGACATCAGCTCCGCGGACTCATTCCCCACCACTATGGCTATGACTACCTCATCTCCACCCTGGCCTTCTTGCAGCCATAGTCTTGGTCACTTGTATGTACACCCTTTGAAAGAGCACAACTTGCAATGAAATCCGATGGGCTGCGACTGGGGCTTAGAGAATGCCTCAGGTTATTCGTGAAAGCTTACAGGGCCTTTATTGATGTTTTGGGAATATTGGATTGGAATTCATTTAGTCAAACCCGAATTATCGACCGACGATGTTGAGAAAGCACACGGGCTGTTTGTATTTGCCCGTTTGTCCGTCCCGAGCGGAAGTCGAAGATCTTGGTTATTGATGTGTCTTTAATTAAACGAAAGCATGACTATTTTTATCTTTTCGCCAAGTGCCGTCGACTAAAGATTCGTAGTCAGTGAGGTTTTAAATCCAACTTGTAGCAGAAGTTCAAATTTGAAGTTGCGATGTGTGAATAGGTTATTGACTTTGATTTTCTAATCTGCTTTGATCTTGAGTGGTGTTCGTTGATTGTAATCAGCTCCTAGACTGAACCTTTGTTCCTAGTCCTACTACTGATTTTATCTCGATGGCACGAGATGAACCTTTTGGCTATTTAGTCAATATAATTATTTTTATGAATAAGACTTTCATTGGAAAAAAAAATTAGAACATGCGAAGCAAGATATTACTTATAAAATAATGCCTTCTCTCAGAACTACTTTGTTAATTTATGTCATCAAAATAGAGAATTTATTAACACCAAAAACAGAACTTGTTCAATTCCAGCCAAGACTACGTTATAAATACCAAGACAGAAAAGCTTATACCCTTTCAAATTTCAATAGTGTTGACTGAATGAATACCCTTTATTTAAAAGATAGAGACAATTTAATCATATTCGATTACCAAAACAGAAATGTACAGTTTTTTTACCGCTTGAATATGAAGTCATCAAGTCTAGTTGGAGCTGTTCTTCTTAGCAGCATAGGTTCGATATGCCGCCAACCCGATAAATGCAGCAGCAGTCCCAACTGCGTTTTAACAACATTGCATCCCAAGTTCAGTCATAAATTAAAAATCAAAAGAAGCAACAAAGATCTTAGACATCATACAAAACTACCCATAGAAAAGGCTTCTCATGATTCGCAATTCTCATGAGAACCAAGAGGATTGTGTGAAACTGTTGAGATGTCTGGTCATTTTCTAAATTCTAACTAGATAATTTATATTTTTTTACCCAATTCTGTTTCCTATTATCTCTCTCTAAGAGCTACTGTTCTGTCTGCACCTCTATTACCAATTCATTATTATTACATAAAGTAAATAGGGTGGGTGTAGGTACCTGAGAGACACATGAGAGCACGGCTAACAAATAGGCGATATCGCTTGTGACTGCGTCCAATGTCTGTTTCTGGGATGCTTAAATGAGGGTTCTCAGCTGCATTTACAATCTTTTCAAACATGCCGTTCAGATCTCTCTCCTTCACGCTTACGGGAATAGGCACATCGATCCCCAAATCCACGCATATCTGTGAAAAAAAGAGTGAGTAGCTTTCTGATTTAAAAGCATCCAACAACAATAGTTGGAAACATTGAGATAAGTTTCAAATATACCACCTTAGCTGAATCCTTCGTTAACGACAATGGGGTTGAGTTGAGATCATTTTTGGCTGCAATGAGGAGACATGGCGTCCCGTATCCACTTTCTTCCCCTAACGTCGCCACGGAAGAAAGCAATTCGACTGCTGCTTTAAAAGAAGGTCCACTTGAGCTGTATGAATGAGAAATGGTGAAAATGATTTAGGAAGACCGCGTGATATGAAATGAAACCATGGGAAGATGGTGACGACTATCACACACACACACACAAAAACAGCCAAGACTAGGTAATTCATGCTTACCTGTCATACACAAAAATAGCCACATCGCATGGCGCCAATGAATCCTTATTGGATAAAAGTTTCTTAGCCCCATCTTCTGGAATCTCTCGCATTATAAGGGTTTTTCTCCTAAGGCCCTGTAATAGAGAGTTTTTACCAGATGTGTTTGTATCGTTAATGGTTATGTCAATCTTCACTGACACACTAAAAAAACATGTGAAAAAAACAGTCCAACTTTGATCCATAGACGAAAACATGGAATCATGAAAAGGTTTTGCAATCATACTCACCCGAGGCGGGTTCACAACATTCACAGCATAATGCTCCACAGTTGATGGGGTATAACTTTCTACAAATGGCCTGTTAAAAAGAAAATTACAGAAAGCATGTTCAACCATTAGCAGAATTACCTAGCTAACTATAAATTTTTACAGTGCTTCAGAACTCCGAGCATTATCATATTAGTAAACTTTCACGACAAGCACATGGAGATCCAAACCTTCCGAGTAATGACATCAGCAATGAAGATTTTCCAGAATGTTTAGGTCCAAAAACAAAGCATTGGAAAACACTTCTCTCTGTTTGTTGCTTCTTCCTATCGACTGATCTCCTCCGAGTAACTTGAAGAGCTGATGTGGCATTGCAATTGAAACCTATGTATGTCAAGTTGGCTACGCTTAGCTCTGGATCCAATAATGTCATAAGAGACCACTGCAGCACAGGTTTTAGATAAGTGAAAATCAACACAACTTCGAGAATAATATGAAAAACGATTGTTATATTAATAGAGTCAAGAGCATGACGAAAATTAGTTATAACCAATCGCAATAAATCAAATCCCAATTATCCACGGTAAATAAATTTATATTGCAAAGAATTCAACAAAGCTGGGGTTAAAAAAAGGTGAGTTTTCACCATCATGCAAACAAATTAATTTGTGATATAGTTATACTGCTTCATAACTGACACTGCCAGCCAGAATAATAGGGTTTGTGAATTTCACTGTATTTTAGCATCAAAACAATATAATAAGCATATGTTAATCAGATATCTGGTCTGGTCCATCATGGGGTAACAGTTAAAACTTATATATTATGATGTTGCACATGTATAACACATGATTGCTTGTGTAGACAAGAATATCTCCGTGTCACAAAACAAGATAAAACCCACCTCTGAGAGAAAGCCAGAAATAGACAATCCACGGCTTGTTCTCTCAACAGCATCTTTATAAGGAGCTTCATCCCATGGACTGCATTAATAGCATGAAAGGATTATTGAAATGATGATAGGAATAGACCACATTTTCCTGTGTATCTCGAGGAAAAAAGCACTACTGATACAATGCAATGCTCCTCTTGAACGGTACAGAAGCTACAAATTGCATTTATGAGCATTTTTATGAGATAAGTCAACATGACTGCCAGGAATTAACTGATGGATTCCTCGGAATTACGTTCAGAATATGGTCATCTGAAAGATATACAATGAATGTCCTGAAGATGGTGCAAACACTCATTCCCAGCTAAACCAGTAAGTCATATTCATATGTTTATTGAGTAACAGAAAGTTTGAGGGCAATAAATGCATATCATACAAAACAACTCTCATAGCATGAATCAAAACCTCTGACAATTTTCAACGGAAAATGATGTCCGCAGAAATCTAATGAGATAATAGGTCCGGACTCCGGAGATGCAAAACATGAACTTTCCTCTCAATTATGCGTGACCAGTTTGAGTTGGTAAAAGATAATCCCAGGTCGTCGCAAATATTTACCTTTCGGGTGCAGTTGAAAACAAATCTTCAAGTTCACTATTGCGAAGAATTTCATCCTAAAAGAAAAATGAAATTGATTGTGAGAAGATGCTGAAGAATAATACCAATGCACGTGAACGACGAAATAGAAGATGTTTACTAGTGAGATTTCCCATTTTGTAAAATATGTCCAGGTAATAAGTATTCATATCCGATGTTCTGGAAATTCTTTCAAGCACAAACAGCTTTTATTGGCACGAGACGAATCAAATTTGAAGTAAAATAGTTAACAGCAAAATGGCATCAACATACGTTATCATCATCGAAGGTGCTGAAGACTCCCTTCAGAAACTCTACCGCTTCACTTGTCAGTTCAATACTCTGCAAGGAGTAAAAGGACACGCAATTAGAGAAGGGGAAATCTCTAAGCATAGGACACAGAAATTAAAAGGCTTATACTCTTGTACCCTTGTCCCCCTTGATAGTGGGCAAAATAGAGCTAAATCTACTAATAAAAAAAAAAATACATCACTACCGATTACAGATCGGACTGTTGATATTACAGTTTTGACTATTATCTATTGAAATAAGCAAATTGAATAATATGAATATTCACTTTATGTTGTGTTATAGTAAACCTCATTATATCTGGAGCACCAAGTCCAACATAGGAGGACAATAAAGACAAATTCTCTACCTAGAGAATTACCTGATCTGGAGCTTTTTTGGTAGGAACTGATAAGAACTCATTCCTTAGTTTTAGCTCATCATTGTACCCAAATTTTCTCAGAACTGTCCATGTGGTTTCAATCCGCCCTTTCTCTATAAAAAGGGCATGAAGAAAAAGAAAACCAGCTAAGGTAAGGCCAGATTCATTGACACCTTCGGGCAACTTCTCCTTCACCACGCTCTTAACGCCGACAATTTCAGCAGGTTGCAAAGGAGCATTGAAACACTCTATCTGTTCAAATTACATATATCAGCAAAACGGGACAGTAACTTTGAAAGTTTTGTTCCATGTCTTAAGTACCCTCTCATATACCTGAAACTTATTAAGCTCTTCATCATTGAGAGAACCGTCCATATCATGATCACAAAGTATAAATATCCTCTTCAATGCTCTCACACATCGTGGTCTCAAAGCCTGGGTTTCTTGATCAAACAACGGAGCTGTGGGGTGAAGAACGGCCTTTTGAGCAAAGTAAAAAACCTCTTGAACCTACAAAAGAAAAAATCAATGAATGCTTGCAAGGCTTCTTTTACAAAACAGAACTAAAAACAAACACAAACGTCATCCCAAACCTGAAGCATGTTAGCTGCGGAGCATTCTATGCAAGTCTCTATCTCCCGAAACTGCTGCATAAGCGGTGTCATCTCAATGCTCAAATTGTACTCCTCCTTTCTCCTGTCTACCTTGCAACCAGTCACAATCACTGGCGCCTTGATCTATCCAACAAAGAAGCGGCAAGGAAAATTTAAGCAATCATGACGTAGATAATTTAAACTTTCCGAGCAGCATGTGTTCGAGACTGACGGCAGGCATGACATATTTGTGTTTCCCAAATCACGCTATTACCAACACACTAATCTCAGTCACGTTCCACGTGAAATAAGAATCATACTATCCCTTTGATTCACCACATGCACCATTAAAGTACAGCCATATAATTTAGGTCATTCTTTAACCTCTTATCTGCATATTTTAACTACATTGTCAAGAATTGTCGCAAATGATGATCAAGAAAATGATAAAAAAAAAAAAAGCAAATGCATACCTTACGTGAAGAAAATACGCTATATTTCCCATTCAACTCAATTAATTCGCTCTAGATCATTTTGCAAAAGTTATTAACCATCATAGACTGTCTGGTCGTGTAATTTTGAAAATTTGCCAAAAATGTTGATTCAAAACATTGAAATCTCCTCATTTTCTGTTAGAACAAAGATTATTTCGAATCAGAGATTCATCATAAACCTCTAATCTTCGAAACTCATGAAGCCAGAACGAGCTCAAGCGATTCAGAGTGGAAGGCTGATCGGACGCATAAGTCAGTACCACCGCATCAGCTCGCTTCAGCTCCTCGGCCAATTTGCCTCTATTCTCCAGACTGCATCATTAGCACAAAACAAAATCAAGATAAGAAAAATAAAAGTGAATAATCACAAAAAAAATACGGATAATCTTAAAAAGAGCTAACAGTAAATTGAATTGCGAGTTTCGAGCCCGGACCTCGAGGACGTGTCAATGATGACGATGGGGACGTTGTCTGGATAGAAATCGGCGGGCAAGCGCGTGGGTGGTAAAACGGGAGGTACGTCGGGGCGAAAGGACTCGGCGGCAGCGGCGGCTATAAGGCTGGACTTTCCGGTGCCGCGGTCGCCGACCACCGCGATGCGGACAGAGGCTCGTGGAGTGGCACGTGGCATATTTTACAGGGATTTTCTTGGGGGCCTGATGACTGATCGAATAGTGACGGAGATTTGTGTTCTTGTTTTCGTTTAGTCCAGTAAATCTAAATTTGCATTATTAGTAATAAAATATAATTTGTCAACTATATAAGAATTTCAATTGAACTATTTTAGAGAAAAAAACTAATAGGGCAGATCGATCTCTTTCAATACCCTTGTAAGTTTAAATTTCATGTTCAATACCTCTCGATTTATTTCTTCATGTTCAATTACTCATCTGCAAAAAGTTATGTGTATAATACCCAAAACAGTGAAGGAATGATTTTATTCACAACACAACCGAACTGTAAGGACCTATCGAGATAGAGAATGGAGGGGGACAATTGCACAAGATTGTTGGACTACGACGATAATTGTGCTACGATGGAATGGGCTTAGGCATTGTTTGGATTGAGCCAGCATTTTATATTTCATATAAATATTGTATTGACGTTTATTTGAGATAAGCAATGAATTAATCAAGTTTCTCATCTTCATCTCCCCTGTTGCTCTCTCTCTCTCTCTCTCCTCTCCTCTTCATCTCTATGTCTCTCTCGATCTCTCTCAACTCTCTGTATCTCAGTCTATTTCTCCCCGATTGTCTCTCGATCTTCTTACGATCGTCCCTCGATCGTTTACTGTTTTTATTACAGCAGAAGCACACGAACCCCAATTGTTCGATCGGTGGCACGTGAGATTCGGTAAGATATCGTCCAGGATCTTACAAGTGGTATCAGAGCAGACAATCCTCGGATTGCCATGACTGACAACACTCGGCAAAAGGAACTGCAAGATACCCTAAAAAAGCACGAGATGATGATGACTGATGAAAAGTCTCAAAGAGAAGCTGGGGAAGCTCTGTTTCGAGCTCAGCTTGAGTCTACCAATGGAACAGTTGGGATGCTTAACGAGCATGTAGCTCAATTGAAACATCATAAAAGGTAAGTTTGCCCAAACTCAATAAGGACTCCAGTTTCAAGTGGGAGAAATGGCCCAAAATATTCAAGTGATCATGCAGCAGTTACAGAACCTAAACCTGAACCAAAACCAAAATAGAAACCCAATCTAGTCCAAATCCATCCTAGAGAGAGCTCGATGTATTATCTCCAATGCTGGGTTGACAAACGATTTTGAGGCTGAAGCTATCGCAGCAGCATGTTATATTGTCAGCCGCTCGCCGTGCTCACCAATTAATTTCAAGTTTCCTGAGGAAGTATGGTCATATACTCCTGCTAATTACTCTAATTTATGAATATTTGGGCCCAACTTATATGCACGTAAACGAGGGAAAATTAGAGCCCAGAGCCAAGAAGTATATTTTTCTCGGTTACACTTCAGGGTGAAAGGATATAGATTATATAAACCTGATCCTAAGTCACCAAAATTCATAACTAGCAGAGATGTTACATTTGTCTAACCTTCAATGTTGTATCCTTCAAAAGAGCTAACTAATCTTCGTAATCAAGAAAAGAACGTTAGTGTACGGAACAAGGTGGAGCTTGAGATCAACAAAGATCCTTCTGATGCCCTACTATGAGTTCAACATATCAAGAGGATGAGCCAGAACCTGATTCAGATCTGAAGATGAAAGCATCGAGCAGGAATATTTTATAGCCAGAGATAGACAGAGACGAGAGATTCGACTACCACAGCAGTACGTGAATTTAGTTTAGTACGCTTAATCAGGGGCACAAGAAACAGGTGCAGGCGGACCTTCTAACTATTCGGAGGCAATAAATGATGTATATTCTGATAAGTGGATGGCAGCGATAAATGACGAAATGAAGTCTTTGCACAAAGAATGGTACTTGAATTTTTGTGCCGCCGTCGAAGAAAAGAAAATAGTCAGATGTAAGTGGGTCGTCAAGATGAAGTAAAAGTTTATCTGATTATGACGATGCATGGTATAAGGCATAAGTAGTCGCGAAAGGCTATAGTTAGGTACAAGGTGTTGATTTTAATGGCGTATTCTCACATGTCGTTAGACATCGGGTATTACTTGCATTCGTTGCCATCTATTTGGAGTTAGAACAGCTTGACGTCAAGGTAACGTTCTTAAATGGCAATTTAGATACACAGAGTTGCATGAAGCAACTCGAAAACTTCGTGGTTATAGGAAATTAAGACCAAGTTTGTTTACTGAAGAAATCCCTATATAGATTAAAGAAGTCTCCAAGACAGTGGTACAAACGATTTTCTTCTTTCATGTCGTGTTTTCTCCAGGAGCAAATATGATAGTTGTGTTTACTTCCGGAAGTTAAATGACAGTTCTTTCATTTATCTGTTATTATATGTTGATGACATGCTGATTGCGGCTAAGAATCTTGCAAAAATTCACCAATTGAAGGCCTTATTGAACGGTGAATTTGAGATGAAGGATTTGAGATCAGTAAAGAAGATTCTTGGTATGATGATTAGACGTGATAGATGAACTGGTAAGTTACACCCGACCAACGTAAGTTACCTCAAAAAGGGTTTGGAGAGATTTGGCATGAACGATGCCAAACCAGTCAACACTCCTCTTGCTAGCCATTTTAAGCATTCGCTGCTCTAGTGCAATGGTATGTACACGTCCTGGTATTTCACAGGCTGTTAGGGTACTTCAAGCACTTGTTTGGAGTTTGTTAGAAACAGTGATACTCTTGTTGGCTTCGATGATTCAGACTGCAGATAAAAATGTGTTTATCAAGAAGATCGGTGTGAATGATATCCTCCAGACATGTTTATGAAGTCCTTTCCAGTTTCTGGGCTAAGATCGGAGAGAGATAAATGTGTTACTAATCGAGGTGAGTTATTTATGGAACCAAAGGTCACGGTGGAGATTTGTTGAAGTAACCTTTGGACACCATAAAATAATGGTCCTTGACCATTCAACAAATGAGACGGCCACATGAAAATTAAATGCAATGAAGAAAGGTTTGGTTCTCATTTCGGCTACGCAATTGAAAATCAAATGGTGTGCTGATTTCTCTTACCTTCTATTCACATGGACGAACGAGGCAGGCATTCGCCTATAAATAGGCACGAGACGTCTCAGAAGAAAGACTACCACAACACTATAGATATTCTGTCAGTCCGCTCATTTTTATTCTCACAGTCGTTGTTGCTATTTTTCTACACCAGATCCTTACAAGGTGTACTTGTATGTAATATCGCACATAATAAAGTTCTACATCCGGCTTGTGGATGTAGGTCGTTCTGATCGAACCACGTAAATTCTCGTGTTCACTGTCCAAATTTATTTTTGTCATTTTATTTATTATCGTCGTTTCTCGGGCAATTTCACTGTTTGTTCTTGCTTGTCTAGTGTGATATTAGGACCAAATATAATAATCGCTGATTTTCAAAACGGGCATTTTCATTTCAGGTCCTTCAATAACTATCATTTAGGATTCAGGCCCTCTTGGCAAAAAATTTAGTTTTAAGGACCCATTTTCTGCCAGTACTACTTCATTGCTCTTACATACCAGTATGTTGAAATTTTGTATCACAAAACCATAATCCGGTACCAGTTTATGATCATCTGATACCAGTTTATTTTCTGCAGTACCACTTCATTGCTTTGACATACCAGTATGTTGAAGTTTGTAACACAAAACGATCATTCTATACCAGTTCATAAATCTTTCATACCACTTTTTTACACCACATAAAATGGGTTTTAACCTAAAAAGTTCTCAAATATGACATGAATTCGAAATCAAATCCTTAATGTGCCTGATTTCGAATTGACCCTTTTCAAAATGGTGTTTTCAGCAGCACTAGCGTTGTTGGATATATATATCGGCTGCACACAACCCAAAAAATCCATCATTTTTCTTTTTTTTTTAATCTGATTGAAGCTGATCTCACAGAACATAAAGCTACTCGTTTGCTATTGCTTTCGCACAGGCAATAACCACCAGTCTTCGAACCACACACATTTATTACATAGTGTTCCAACTTCGACAAGAACTGGCGGATATTAAATTAGGTGTGTAGTAAAAATTTTATCAACCACCAGTCAACGTATATATCGATATCCCCACTCACTCTTCTTTCGTCTGTACGTAATATTCCATTGTGAAAACCCAAATATTGTATCCTCTTTCTTGATTGATTAATCTATCGAAAACCCTTATGTTTTGCGCATTAATCTCCAAAACTAATTCACACCAAGATCATCTGCAAGCTGCTTTGCTTGCTTATTCTATACAATATCCTCCAGCGCCAGCCCAAAGTAAATACACAATTTCATCTCCCCGTTTGTTTTGTTCTTTTTTTCATTTGTCTGTTCAATTCAAACAAGTGTTTTGTATTTGTCTTTTCTTTTACAAGCAGTCTCTTGCCTTTTCTGCTTAATATCATTATTGCTTCTTTCATCTCCTCTACTATATATGCTGTTGCAAGCAGATGACTTGAAAATAACAAGGGTTTCGTGATGGGTTTTCGACATCACAAGACAAGCTTTGGCTATTACACATCGGGCAAAAAAGTGTATATCAAAAGAGCTTGAAAAATTCAAGAATCAGTTTGTAATGGCAAATCCTCCTTGTTATAAAGTTAATTATCAGCTTCAAGGAATATTGCGAAGGGCAGTTCAAAATGTTCAGTGGACTTATAGCCTCTTCTGGCAGTTTAGTCCTCAACAAGGGTGAGCTGCATGTTGTTGTTCTTATAGAAAATAGTTAAATTAATGTTAGCTAGCTAGGCTAGAATGTATAATTTATTCATTTCTTTGTCTATCTAAAAAGTTATTTTCATATGTTGAAAAGAATTCTGACATGGGCTGATGGATATTACAATGGATCCATAAAAACGAGGAAGACCGTTGAACCAACAGAGCTTAGCACTGAGGCGGCGACGTTACAAAGAAGCGAACAACTAAGAGAGCTATATGAATCTCTCTCAGCCGGAGAACAACATAACCAACCACCACCACGGCGGCCGTCGGCCGCCCTCTCGCCGGAGGATCTGACGGAATCCGAGTGGTTTTATATGATGTGCATTTCATTCTCCTTTCCGCCGGGAGTTGGGTATATTAATTAAATGAGCATTTCAAGTTAGTTTCATATATATTTAATGCGTGTTTCTTCTTATGGTACTCGTTAGAGACGATGGAGTTTACTAGGTAGGGTAATATACGTACGCCTCCACACCTTTCCTATATAGGAAAATCAGAAATATATGTTATTTGGGCATGTAAATAATAAATTCGTGATCCGTACAACTAGGTTATCCTTTTCTTATACATACTAAATGAATGGTAACGCCTCTCATCAATGTTTGTTTTGTTTTGCATATCTACGCTCGCATTATTTTGGTTTAAGTGGTCAAGAAAACCTTAGCTGTACGCCTTTATAATATGAAAGGCGACGATTTCTAACTATGCGATATACTTAAGATAGATATTCATATGATTATTAATCTTTTTTTTTATTGGGGTATCTCATGCATGGTGAAGATTACCTGGGAAAGCATTCTTAAAGAGGCAACATATATGGATTACAAGAGCTACTGAGGTTGACAGCAAACACTTCTCGAGGGCAATTCTAGCTAAGGTGTGTATTTTGTTGTGTTGTGCGCTATAATAATACTACAATTCTCTACTATCTGACTAACATTTTGTATTTTTGTTTCATCTTCTCTATGTATGTGAACCAACCGAATTTGTGGGGTTTAAAAGACATCCAATATACAGGTGTGCCCTTTCATCACCTTTTCTAAGCTTAAAATCTTTGTAACTTTACTGTTTTATTTTGTTTAGGGCAAAATCCGTATGTAATATGCATTGCATTGACTCCCCATATGTTCAAATCTTTCTTCTTCTTCTTCATTCAGACTGTAGTCTGCATTCCACTGCTAGGTGGGGTTGTGGAACTTGGGACAACTGAGACGGTACTTATTCGTCGTTTGCTCATGTTAATCTCTTCTTCTATGTGTTGTGGTCGCCAAATGAACTACTACTTGGTTTCAGAATCATATGTACTTGGTACAATATAAATATATATTTTCTGTTTCTGACATAGATTGAAGAAGATATAAGGACTGTCCAGCGTATAAAATCGATGTTCGCCAATATTCAGACCACGGTTCTCCCTATTAGGCCGGCACTTTCAGAACAGTCAACTTCAAACCCTAATGCGTATACATCTGTAGCAGCAGCAGCAGCAGATCATAATCCAAATGACGAGACGGTTCGAAGCAATTTGGCCCCAAAACCGCAGAGTATTATTAGCCAGCAAGAAAACATAATGGAAGATGATGATGATCATGATTATTATGAAGAATGCAACGAAACCGACGACTGTGATCGCGACAACGGTGATAATAACGGTGAAGATCGCAATAATACCGAGATCATGCAAGTTGATCTTTCTGACGACGTACCTGGAGTTGATCATTGGTCCAATGACGACAATTTCGATTCTTATTCAGATGTTAAAATTCGTACCAAAAATTCCAATCATTGCTCGTTTAGGTGGGAGATGAAAGATCCTCCTATAAGCAGCAGCAAAAACCTTCGCCACTCATCACCACATTCCATAGGTATTATGATATATACACATATGCATGAATATCTTTTTGTCCTTTGCCCTCATAATCATCTTCATTATCATTTTCAGCAGCAGCACTAATCGCGGACGACGACGATGCTCATTACTCACAAACCATCTCAAACATCCTCCTCGGAATTCAGCAGCAATCCGCAAACTCTTCATCGATGACATCATCATCATCAGCGCCCATCATAGCAGCAGCCTCATCATCAGCTTTCTCCAAGTGGAAGAAATCCACCGCCGCCGCCAAAGACATCCTCCTACTAAACGGAGCTTCTCAGCGTGCCCTCAAACACATCCTCTTCACCGTCCCACAACTTATTCACGCCAAAGGTTATAAAACGACGACCACCGCCGCTGCCGAGCACCACCACCACCACGACGGCGGCCAAGAGGCGAGCCACGTTCTGGCCGAGCGCAAGAGAAGGGAGAAGCTTACGAAGAGGTTCGCTGTACTGAGATCGGTCGTTCCCTACGTGACCAAAATGGACAAGGCTTCGATACTCGGAGACACCATAGAGTATTTGAAGCACCTTAGGAAGAGGATTCAAGAGCTCGAGGCGGAGAATAGGAGTAGGAGTCGTACTGTTCGACGTGGAAAGAAGAGTACTGTGGTGGCGGCGGCCGAAGGTGATGGCAGTGGCGGTGCAGCGGAATATGTTATTGAGGTTTCTATCATAGAGAGCGATGCTTTGGTGGAGATAGAGTGCGCGAATAGGGAGGATTTGTTGTTGGAGATCATGCAAGTGCTTCGTCGATTTATGATGGACGTCGCCACTGTGCAGTCGACGACCCGCGAAAATGGGGTTTTTGCAGCTGAGCTGAGAGCCAAGGTACGTAATATATATATAAGCGCATGCATGCTACTATTTATGTATAGTTAGTTAGAAGCGTCTTATGCGTTTTGGTTTACCTATGCATGATTATGCAGTTGATCAAGTACGCTTCTATACTTCGTTTTGGGTGCTCCTATGTATATATATGTTTTGCTTTTAATGAATTATTTGTTAGGTGGTAACCACTAATATAATCACTTAATCAGATCGATGCAATTTGGCATGCCATTCTTCTTTTTGTGTGTTTTGTTAGGTGAAGCGGAATGCATGGGGCAAAAGAGCCAGCATTATCGAGGTGAAGGAAGAACTAAAACAAATAATAAGCCGTCAATAAATGTTAGGCCGATAAATAAAGAAAGTGGAGTACGTACACATGCAGGGTTTATTACTAAGGAGATTAAAGCTTGGAGTATACTTATTGATGATAGTAAAGTTTTCTCGGGTCAATATTATAAAAAAAATTATGCTCTTCGATTCGGATCAGTATATTTGGTTATTGGCGAAAATTATGTCACTGGCTTTGTATGCCGGAACAAATTTGTGACTTCAATTTTTCTTCCGATAAAATAATTAGAAACTTCACTTGGCTTTAGACTTGAGGTTATGAAAGTAGAGAATGACTCAATGCATGACTAGTCTAAACTCTAATTGAGTCCCGAATGCTTTTCGTCACCACTGCCGTAAGCACAATTGGGAGTTGCTATGACGCCCCACACCATTTTTGAAACGCTTGATCGAGCTTGTGCTACTGTAAATTGGAGCACCGCATTCCCAGAGGCTAGGATTTTGCGTTGCCCCACGATATCTTCGGATCACCGTGGCGCTGGTTGCTGTGCGGTTTCACATATATCAGACTACCAAATGAATGAAAAACCGAGTTCCTCAACAGATTATATGTGCAACCTTAATAAGATGATATACAGACATAAATAAGCCTTTAGGAGTTGGTATATTCGGTTTGATAGAGTAGCTGAGAACTACATATTCATAACAGCACAAATAAGTCCCTTGTGTCTACAAGAAAATGGTAGCCGGTATCATCATAAGAGGACTAGAAAAAGTATAAAGCAAATATTTTGTAATATCTGAACATAATATTTGCTTTATAAATGATGTTCATTATGAGACATGCGATATCTTTATCGGATGAAGAGTCTAAGGCACCCGATAATGCGATAGACAAACGAAATTCATATATGTAGAGCAAAGTCATTGATTCTCATTGGATGGGAGAGGAGACACCAATGCTCTATAAATCTCGCTCATAGAAATTGTTCGTAAATATTAGGGCTCTATTAGAACACAAGAAATTCGAGTACGACACTTATCTGTCAACAGTTCCAAAGTGGTTGTTCTCATCACTCGAGAAATGGGAATCGTGATAAGAAAATGTTGGTTTGGGGATAAGTGTAATTGAACACGGCCCGTAGCTGTCCAATCACATGACTTGTTACTCTTGAAGTGCCATGATCTAACAACTGAGTACAGTAATGTCTACATGAACCTTAGACTAAATGAGTCACTAATGTAATGGAGTTGGCTTTGGAGTCATGACTTGTCACTAATTAAGCTATATACAGATGGTTTCAAAACAAACATGTGTTAGCAACAAGAGGGATCCACTATGTCGCAAGTAACTCGATATATGTTGATGTAAAGTTGAGTCGTAGCATTGATTGATAGTATCATATTACATGTAAGATATGTTAGATATTTTACTATATTGGATGTGGATAAGATATGTTGGATTGTCTATTATATTGTATTTAATTATATTAATTGTAATAATGAATTTGAGTATTGTAAATATGTAGTTACATTTATATTGTAATCATAGCAACGAATTGAATTACATTTCATATTTGATCTCTTTATATGTTTGTCTCTAAAAGATCAAAATTTTTCTCGTTTATGTTGGGTTAGTTTCTCCTCTATTATTACTAAGGATGATATGAATAGATAATTCTGGATGTAAATGTTGTCATAATCGTTTTTTGTCACATTATTAAATGAATGGAAAATTTTAACGACAATAAACATAAAGCAAAATAATTAAATTGATTGACAATGAATTAACTATCAATCAAGTAATACGACTACAGAAATCAAGTAATTAAAAGATAAATAGATGCTTAAGTTATGAGTTCTAAAACAAAGTCACCTACTTAAACTTCATCGGTTCGATGATCCATTCTCCGTAGCGAACTTCTTGTAATTGCTTCTTTGGTCAACATTCATCTACATTTCTTGTGATCAATGGGTAACGGAGAACTCATTATTTGGTTGATGTTGCATTTGTGCCTGCAAGAAGTCATATTGAAATTGCATAATTTTGGTGTTTTAGAATGCGTAACAATCATGAAGATTTAAATATTTTACATGTAACAAGTCTCTCATGCTTGAATTGTGTTATTGGTGTAGTGAATGGTGCAGATACTCAGAATTTGCTGATAAACAGCTAATTAGATGTCATAATAAAAATATCTTCAAATAAAATTTATAAAATGAATTCAATATTTTGATGAGATGTGGTATTAAATAATAAAAAGATGTGAAAGATGAAATTTCTTTCTATAGTGATATTTACGTTGGAACCACCAATTTATCTCTCTTAATTTTAAAGTCTTTGAACCAATCACCCACGGCCACTTACATATCTCTTAAATTTCTCTTTACTTTAATTTAAAATAGAAATATTCCGCATAAGCGAAATATATTAGTTGATACATACATTGAGTTGAGACGTATAAGGAAGGGTCCAGAGGATTTCGTTCTGTCATGTAGCCACACATCGCTTCTACGTCCAATGTATTATTCAACAAGTTTATAAGCAAGTCAGGGATAAATGAAATAAAGACATTTTGAGATGCGAAGTGGGAGAGATTCCTAGAAACGGGAGTTACACTTCGATTTTCTCTTCGCCCATGATTCTCCTCGTTCAAGGTTCAACTATATTCTCGCATCTTATTGGTTCTCTACTCTTTGTCATCTAAATTATATTTAGGACCACAAAAGATGCAGATGCACATTCATAAAGGTAAGTACATTTTCTGACTACAAACATTCGTACTGCTATTTGATTTAGATGTGTCATTAATCTGTATCTTCAAGTAAAACACCCTACCTACTAGGTATATAGTTGTAATGTAAAGATTCATTCCCCTTCAAGACAATCAGCCAAATAAATCTTAAAAAACATGTGATTCATACCAATCGAAAATCTGCAGATCTGCCCATATTTCCAAGAACGATTATGATAACATCCATCCTTTGCAAAAGGAGAACTGTTGTACTTCAACATTCCAAAGGCGATGACACGAAATCATGAACATAGTTACCAACGAACCATGTTTTTTTCTGCCTACAATGAATAAATCTGAAGTTGTATGTAGTTCCATCATCTATCGACATCAAACACACAGAATATATTATTTATTGTACAGAGACACAGACAGCATTCATTACATAACGGAAATCATTTGCCACATAGAAACACACACAAATAACTCGGTTAAAGCTTTGGTTCCTAGTATGTAATCCATCTGCAACAAGCCGAGTCTTCTACGCTTCTCCCAAAGCTTTCTTTATGTCGTTCTGTGATCAACATATATATAAGTGTATTCATATAGACCTCATTCTATAGCATCATCACAATTTATACTTACATACAAAATGCATACATATATATATATATGAATATATGTGTGCGTGCGAGGATACCTCGATTGCCAGGGGCGAAGTTGTTGGTGCGTAACGTTTAAGGACATTTCCGTCCTTGTCAACCAAAAACTTGGTGAAGTTCCATTTGATTCTCGAACCAAGTACACCGCCTTTTTTTGCTTTGAGGAATTTGTAAACTGGGGCTGCATCAGCGCCGTTCACTTTCACCTTCATGAGAAAACAAAATTATTACAAAGAAGGATTAGTGAACAATATAGGAGAGGACATTGCAACAAACCACAGCATTCATAAGAAATCGTTCAACGATCTCACGTACTCTTTTGTAAGTTAAGTTTCTTTCACAGTTCTGTCTATGCTGTTTTAGCATGACTTAGCTTTAACAACACCATCGAGTCAATTCAAAAAGTACTTCTCCGATTCAGTTCGAACTTCACCAAGATAACAAAAAATTCCTTGTGTAAGACTTGGAATATAATTTTTAGCTTATAAGTAGTGATGGAAATATTAGCTTATTTCTTCGTATGATCCATACCTCTCATCCAAATAGATATATAAATACGCATATATATATATATTTGGATGAGAGTTATGGATCATACCAACAAAAGTTAGTCGGCGAAACTCATTACCTTCTGAAATATGGGATACTCAGCCTTGAACCTGGTACAAGCAAATTGTTCGGCTTCTTGGCTCGTTCCAGGTTCTTGATTCAAGAATTGATTGCAAGGGAAGGCCAATATCTCAAGACCTTAACAAGTTATATTGTTTGTATCAGAAACAAAAAGGCAACCGAAGACAAATCGATCACAAGATATCCTTCCCTATAACCTCAACATCCCACAGGTTTAAGCACTTGCAGTATAATCACACTATACAATAAATCATCATTCTCCAAAACTAGAAGCATCCTCTTTAACACCACAAAAAACAAAAAGAGAAAATCAACCACACAATTGATTCCTTGATAAAACAAAAAAGAACTAATCATAATTATAGCTACAAGTCTGCTGCAAGTAAAGCGAGGAGAAGAAACTAACCCTTGTCCTTGTAACGCGAGTAGAGCTCCGTCAGCTCAGTGTAATTTGAACTTGTAAACCCACTGAACCATCCAATCAATTATTGCAACAAGAAAACCCACAAATCCTTTCATGTTAAAGTAATGAAAAAAGAAAAGAAAAAAGAGAGAGAGAGAGAGAGAGGGAGAGAGAGAGAGAGAGAGAGAGAGAGAGAGAGAGAGAGAGAGAGGATAAGAACCCCCTACCATTTCGAAGCAACATTAACAATAAGCAACGCCTTCCCTTTGTAATTACCCAGGCTCACATCGTTACCTTTGCTGTTCTGAGAACAATTATTAATACAAGCAGATTCAACAATAATCACCATTTATTATTATAAGAAAAATCTCGAACAACTCATGTTAAAGAAGGAATAATTATTGAACCTTCACGGTAAATTCATGGATGGATTTTTCTGGTAACGATGTAGAAGCACCCATTGAGGTCTTGACCAGAATAATTCGAAGGATCCTTTTATTATGTGGGTTATTTTACGCCGCGACACCTTTGTGAATCTCGCGGCTGGAGCTTGAAATTTCGTGAAGCTTAAATGTGAAACCAGAAAAAGAAGAAAGGAAAAGAAAGGTCCTTCCCCTTTAATAAGAAAAAAAAAAAGGATTATCTGCGATGGTCGTCAAGATCACGTTGATCTAATGTATGGCCATTGTCGTGAATCGGCTGGCATCGACTTCTCATTTTTACATTTTTTTTTATTAAAACGTTCGGCTAAGATCATAATGGTTTTGGTTTTATCCATACGTCTCCGTCGCCAGATCATCTGTAGCTAAATTTAAGCATTATCGTTTTACGATTATCAAGTCATAGTCAAATAAATAAATCAAATATAGTAATAAGGGAAATTTAACGCGTATTTGTTTTGGAGTAGAGGCGTCAAAACGGGCGGGCGGGGCGGGGCGGCCTGCAACCCGTCAAAGCCCGCTGTTTGGCGGGGCGAGGCGGGCTGGCCCGTCATATGGCGGTCCTTCGAAGCTGAGACCCGCGCCGGCAGCGGGCCACAGGCGGGGCGAGGTAGGCATGCTTGCCTTGAAAATTTTGTTTTTTATTTGTTTCAATTTTAAATTTTAGTTTACTAATATTTTTTAATTATTATGGTATTTATAAAAAGATTATGTATAAGTATTCCATTAATTTTTTATTTACTAATAAATATGTCACTAATTAGAGTAACTGAAACTTTGATAGTTAATTTAATAAATATTTTCATTTAATATATATTTTATAATATTTACATAGTTGGCGGGCCAGCCCGTAAGCTAGCCCGCCCCGCCACGCGGCTTGCGCGGGCTGGCCCGTTCAGGTCTGCTCCTTGGCGGGCCTAAACAGTTGTAGCCGCCTCGCCCTTTTGACGGGACAACGCGGGCTGGTCCGGACTGTTTTGACAGCTCTATTTTGGACTGATCTTCCAAAGCTTCACGGTTAAAGGGTGCGTGATTTAATAGTTTATTTATTTTTATTTTTTAATAGTAAGTAATGTAGCAAATATCTCATTGGTAATTAACATATCAATTTACTGCATTTATGCGTTTGCGTTTGTGTTTTGCATACTATTAGACCATCTCCAACCGACGAACCCATTCTCAAACCCAAACGCATTCTCAAACTCAAAATGCAGTAATTCTTCTCCAACCATTAACCTCATTCTCAAACTCAAAAGACTTTTTATGTAATATTCACCTACACATTACTTTTACAATTTTTCAATACTATCAATATATTTTACAAATTTTGAAATTAGGCTATGAGTTACGATTCTAATAATATTTATGCACCGATTTAATTTCTAATAGTCGTGCTGACTTGATTTGTTGAATATGTATGTATTCGTGAAATGGTTGCTTTTTCTGTGTCTTGTTTTGCTTTCTTATGTCTGGGTATTGCTTTTTTCTATGTCTTGCTTTGCTTTATTACGAAGGTCACGTCACATCAACCACAATTCCTCTTTGATGTGTCTGGGTATCGTGATATGAATAACGCTGATAGAATGGTAGGTTGAATGGGTTGGTGAACCAACCCACTTCAACTACCATATATATAATATAATATTATATTAATATTATAATACTTATTAGTATGAAGTTTTGCTATAAAAAGGCATCGAGTGATTCATTAGAAATCACACCAAAGAAAGAAAAGAAGAGAGAGGGAGAAAGAAAGAGAAAAAAATAGAGGGTTTGTTCGGTATTTGCTCCAACTATAAAGAGAGATAGTGAGTGTTTTCTCCTTTATAGATTGAGAGGTTGTAACCCCTGTTTTTACCCCAGTAATAAATTTCTACCTCGCCCGTGGTTTTTTACCCCAAGTTAAAAAGGGGTTTTCCACGTAAATTCCCGTGTTCCATTTATCCTCACAGTCATTTCCAATTTCGTTAAGCTGTCCATTTCTCAACAAGTGGTATCAGAGCCAGCCCTGATTGATATTCCGATTATGCTCTGTGGTTGCAGCTTTGTCTGATCTTCCACATCAGAAAGGATATCGAAAAGGTTTATCGTTTCGGAAGAGTTTTTTGGCAAGTCGTGGTAATAGAATGTGTAAGTAAGTTCTGTCTAGCTGGTGCCAAGCGGGACACATAGTGACCCCACCAGATCTCATCTGGGAATTTACTTAGAAGGGTAATTTTGTCTTGAAAGCTGGTCGCTACCCTTTCTGCAAACTATCTGATCAGTACTATTTGGCTGGACTGTTGAATTTCTCCGACGATAGCGACGTGGAAAAAAAATGGCAGCTAAAAATGAAATTGAGAAATTCAACGGGAAAAACTACTCACTGTGGAAAATGAGGATAAAGGCAATTTTACTCAAAGAAAATTGTGTGGAGGCGATCACTGGCAGACCAACAACTATTACAAGTGATGCCAACTGGAGGAAGATGGACGGGAGGGCCATCGCCAATATTCATCTGGCATTAGCAGATGACATATTATCAAGCGTTGAAGAGAAAACTAGTGCGAAAGAAATCTGGGATCATCTAGAGAAGCTGTACCAAGTCAAGTCACTCCACAACCGAATTTTCTTGAAGAGAAAATTATACCATCTACGAATGGAAGAATCTTCTTCAGTGACCGAGCACATCAACAAGTTGAACACTTTGTTCTCTCAACTTAAGGACTTGGACTACAAAATAGAGCCAAGTGAACGTGCTGAGCTTCTACTACAAAGCCTGCCAGACTCCTACGATCAACTCGTCATCAACCTGAGCAACAACCAAGCTGCGGGAAAACTTATCTTCGATAATATTGCAGCTGCGGTTCTCGAAGAAGAAAGCCGGCGCAATAACAAAGAAGACAAGTTGATAACGTCCCAACAGGCGGAAGCGTTGGCAGTAACGAGGGCAAGATCAGGAGCACGTGGTCCAAACATGAGCCGAAAACGGACAAGACCCGGAGAGTCTGGTCCAAGTGGAAGTCAAAAACGGCAAAGCCTTGTTACCAAAATAAGAAGGCTATAAAATGTTACCACTGTGGAAAGAAAGGTCATCTGAAGAAAGATTGTTGGGCTCTAAACAAGAATCCCAATGCCCAAGGAAATGTCGCTAACACTACCGACGATGGAATTGCCTTGGTGTGTGAAGCCGCAACCACTATCGCTGAAAAGAGAAGATTCAACGACGTGTGGCTCATCGACTCAGCAGCTACTTTCCATATGACTTCTCGAAGGGAATGGTTTCATCAATACGAGCCAACCTTTGGAGGGTATGTCTACAGCTGCAATGACCAAGCGCTGAAGATTGTTGGGGTGGGTACAATTCAAATAAAGATGTACGACGGCACTGTGCGTACCATTCATGCTGTGCGACATGTGGAGGGCTTGAAGAAAAATCTGTTGTCCGTGGGGCAACTTGATAATCTTGGTTTCAAAGTTGAATTGGAAAACAAGATCATGAAGGTTTCCAAAGGAGCATTGGTGGTGATGAAGGGAGAAAAGATAGCTGCAAATCTATACATGCTAAAGGGAGACACTCTACAAGAAGGGCAGGCATCCGTTGCCACGACAAGTTCAAATGAAAAGTCTACGATGACTTGGCACAAGAAACTTGGTCATATGTCTGAACAAGGCATGAAAATTCTTGCGCAAAAGAATCTACTTCCTGGTCTCACGACGGTGACGCTACCATTCTGCGAGCATTGTATTGTGAGCAAGCAGCATCGTCTGAAGTTCTCCACTTCAAATTCTAGAAGCAAAGAAATTCTAGAATTGATCCACTCTGACATATGGCAAGCACCGGTTGCGTCCCTGGGAGGAGCCAGCTACTTCGTATCATTCATAGACGACTGCTCCAGGAGATGCTGGGTGTACCCAATCAAGAAGAAGGACGAAGTGTTTCCTATCTTCAAAACTTACAAGGCGCGAGTTGAACTTGAAACCGGAAGAAAGATCAAGTGTCTCCGGTCAGATAATGGAGGAGAATATATTGGCAAAGAATTCACTGAATTCTGCAAAGAAGCAGGTATCAGAAGACAGTTAACCACGGCGTACACTCCACAACAGAATGGAGTGGCAGAGCGGTTGAATAGGACCCTGTTGGAAAGAACAAGGGCTATGTTGAGAACTGCGGGCCTGGAAAAGAAATTCTGGGCGGAAGCGGTCTGTACTGCCTGTTACGTGGTGAATCGGGCCCCATGTACTGCTATAGAGATGCGGACACCGATGGAAATGTGGACTGGTGCACCTGCAGACTATTCAAACCTCCATATATTTGGAAGTTCAACGTACGCGATGTACCACAACCAAGAAACGACGAAGTTGGATCCAAAGTCCAGGAAATGTCTATTCTTGGGGTACGCTGATGGAGTAAAGGGGTATCGCTTGTGGGATCTCACTGACCACAAAGTGATTATCAGCAGAGATGTTATCTTCCTGGAAGATAGCGATGAGGAGCAAGTCGAAAATGATAGCAGTTCAAAAGGTGTGACAGAGACTACACCGATGAAAAGAAAATTGGAGCAATATAATTCTTCTGAAGCTGAACCGGCGCACGAAGAGCTCAACCCAGTCGAATCTGATGTACCGAATCTCTGGCGGTCATCACGCGAGCGTAGGCCGCCAAGTTGGCACTCAGATTATGAGATAGAGAGCAATCTTGCATACTGTTTTCTAACGGAGGATGGAGAGCCAACCACTTTCCAAGAAGCACTGAATAATTCAGGTGCGAGTCTGTGGATTTCAGCGATGCAAGAGGAAATGGAAGCTCTCTATAAAAATAAGACATGGGAGTTGGTGCCATTGCCGCAAGGAAGGAAACCCATTGGCAACAAATGGGTGTACAAAGTCAAGCGGAATGGTGATGACCAGATAGAGCGATATCGTGCTAGACTGGTTGTAAAAGGATATGCTAAGAAAGAAGGGATTGACTTCAACGAAATTTTCTCACCGGTGGTTCGACTTACAACAGTCAGGGTGGTCTTGTCAATGTGTGCTACATTCGACTTGCATCTTGAGCAGCTGGATGTAAAGACGGCCTTTCTCCATGGTGACCTGGATGAAGAAATATATATGCTTCAACCAGAAGGTTTCGAGGAACAAGGAAAAGAAGATCTGGTTTGCAGATTGATCAAATCTCTCTACGGGCTCAAACAAGCACCTCGATGCTGGTATAAGAGATTTGACTCCTTCATAATGAGTCTTGGCTACAACAGGCTATATTCAGATCCTTGTGCATATTTCAAGAGATTTGGCGATGACGATTTCATCATGTTGCTGTTGTACGTCGACGATATGCTGGTGGCAGGACCCAACAAAGGTCGTATCGCCGACTTAAAGACTCAACTGGCTAGTGAATTCGAAATGAAGGACTTGGGGCCAGCAAACAAGATTCTTGGTGTGCAAATATCTCGAGACAGAAGCAAGCGGAAGATTTGGCTTTCCCAAAAGAATTATTTGAAGAAAATCTTGCGAAGGTTCAACATGCAAGATAGTAAGCCAATATCTACCCCTCTTGCTGCTAACTTTAAGCTATCCTCTGAGATGTGTCCTACTGATGAAGACGAGAGGATAGAGATGTCTCGACTGCCATATGCATCGGCGGTAGGAAGTCTAATGTTCGCAATGATCTGTACCCGACCAGACATTGCCCATGCAGTGGGAGTTGTTAGCCGATACATGTCCAACCCTGGCCGGGAGCACTGGAGTGCTGTTAAGAGGATTCTCAGATATATCAAGGGAACCTCGGATCTTGCCTTATGTTACGGAGGTACAGATTTTACTGTCCATGGTTTTGTTGATGCAGATTATGCAGGTGAACTTGATAAAAGCAGATCCACAACCGCATATGTGTTTAATCTTGCTGGCGGTGCTGTAAGCTGGGTTTCAAAACTGCAGTCCATTGTTGTAACGTCAACAACGGAAGCAGAATATGTCGCAGCTACGCAAGCCAGTAAAGAGGCAATATGGTTGAAGATGTTGCTGGAAGAACTCGGCCACAAACAGGAGAATATTGTTCTCTATTGTGATAGCCAGAGTGCGTTGCATCTTGCAAGGAATCCAGCATATCATTCAAGAACCAAACACATACGGGTCCAATTCCACTTTGTTCGTGAACAAGTCGAAGAAGGGACTGTGGACATGCAAAAAGTTCACACTGCGGATAATCTGGCAGACTACATGACCAAAGCAATTTTTGTGGACAAGTTTATGTGGTGTCGTTCCTCATGTGGATTGACTGAACATAAGTAACATGCAAAGTCGAGCTAGAAGAATGGTGTGAAGATCTCATTGTGCATCAATCAAATCTTCAAGTGGGAGATTGATAGAATGGTAGGTTGAATGGGTTGGTGAACCAACCCACTTCAACTACCATATATATAATATAATATTATATTAATATTATAATACTTATTGGTATGAAGTTTTGCTATAAAAAGGCATCGAGTGATTCATTAGAAATCACACCAAAGAAAGAAAAGAAGAGAGAGAGAGGGAGAAAGAAAGAGAAAAAAATAGAGGGTTTGTTCGGTATTTGCTCCAACTATAAAGAGAGATAGTGAGTGTTTTCTCCTTTATAGATTGAGAGGTTGTAACCCCTGTTTTTACCCCAGTAATAAATTTCTACCTCGCCCGTGGTTTTTTACCCCAAGTTAAAAAGGGGTTTTCCACGTAAATTCCCGTGTTCCATTTATCCTCACAGTCATTTCCAATTTCGTTAAGCTGTCCATTTCTCAACAAACGCCGCATTTGATAATTGCTTTTTATGTGTCTGAGTAAGGTCGATTTAATAATAAAATAAATAAATGTACTTTAATGCAATTGCAAAATATCATACGCATTTAACTTGCAGCAAACGCATATATCGGTATATATGATGAGAGAGAAAGATCAAAACGCATATTGAGTTTTGATTTCAAGTTCGGTTGGAGCATTTTGATGTAATTTTTTGGGATATGCAGCTCGGTTGGAGATGCTCTTAGAGATGCTCTCAAAACAATTTTATGATTCGGAATTGGCGATTAAATTAGTTATGTCGATCGTCTCACCTCGATACTCTTTTATAAATAGTTTAGTCTAATAGTCAATCTCTTTCTTTATTATAAATAATAAATTCAAAGGAAACCACCCATTAAATATTATTGATAGGTTAGAGTGCAACTTTATGTAAATTATATAATAAATTAATAAATAAAATAAATATACTACTGAGAACAAATATCAAAATGGGAAACTATAATTTACATACCACTTAATCTTAATTTCATATTTTATTGACAAATTAGATCGAATATGCTGAATTACTAGTTATCAATAGGTTCTGTTATTGAAACCAAAATATAAAATCAAATCGGAACTAAGACTAGATCGAAGAAACCAAAGACTGGACTGATCAAGATTGACGTCTGACTAGATGATGTAGTAGAAGAATCAGAGACCAAAACCGAAGGAGGCGACTGAGTTGTCATTTATCATTTAAATTGGTACTATGAGTCGGGTTACTATTTGTGTCGAAGGAATTGAGGTTCTTTCATTCTTTTACTGCATTTGAAATCTCCCCAAAATAGTGTGGTGTCCGCATATTGTCCGTCGCGATCACGAACTTGCTCCCCATCCCATCCCCAACAGGTAGTGGTGCTATGCTTCAAGACAATGCACACAAAACATTCATCTCTTTCATGCGTGTTGTACAGTGTTTTGAGTTCCCTTGGCGAAGTGGGCGAAAATGGATCACACTTCATGGATTAGGATTGCCACTGAAGTTAGGAAGAATACTAGTTAACTAGTCCCCGATAGTTGGAAAGTATTTTCGTATACTGATTATATATCTTAATTCTAATGGCTTATAGTGCTTGAAATGAGTTTAGTATTAAGTTCCGGGGTCAAAATATAAATTAATCTAACTTATTAATTCATCCCACATCACTAGGATTCAGCTCTCGTAGGTAGGGGATCGGGTGTTTGTCTTGTATCAAAATATCAAAATAGCGTTGGCGGTTGCATCAATTTCAATTACATGACAATTGAAAGAGCGTACTTTAATCACGGTGCTAGGTGGTCGGGGTCATTCCACCACTGTGTTAGGTAGTCCAACAATCATTTAGTGTTTTTAAGTAGCAGTGTTCAAATTTCGGATAAAACTGAAAAAACCGGCGGGACCGAAAAGACTGTAACCGAAAAAAAATCGAAACGAATTATAAAAGCCGAACCGAACCAAATTAAAATGGTTCGGCGGACTAAGCATACCTAAAACCTAACCGAAATTATCATACTACATTAAAAATAGAAAAAATATTAAAAATCATTTGTTTTTTCTCCCTTAACGTAAACAACACAATAAATGTAATTTCATTGTTATACTTTCTCCATTTCTAGGTGAATGTTTTCCTCACAAATCAAATACTATTTTTCTTCCAAATAATTTGTAGCATCTTAATATTTTTATATTTTGGTTAGATTTTGTTCCATTTTCATATTTTTTTTACCTTTGAATTGTTTTTGCTACATGTCACGTCTATTTAATTAATAATTCATTAATTATACCGTGCATAGTTATTACAATTAATGGTACACTTATACCTATTTATTAATAAATATCATAAGTAATTAAAAAATTCTTAATAAATTAGCTTTTTAAAATTAAAAGAAATAATGAACAAATTTTTCAATGCAGGGCGGACCTCAATTTCTACGGCCGACCATATGGGTGACCGCTTGGCCAAACAGCGGGTTTTGCGCGGCTATAGGCCGGCCCGCCTCGCAGCATGTTCTGACCGTTCTACCTGCGTGGTGGGGGCCCTTCTTAATCACGGTAAGAATTAAAATTGCATATTGATTTAAAATAATTAATGCGATTTATTAGTATAATTGTCATATACGCTTTGCTTGTCCTTGAAGCATCTTAGTTATTAGTATAATTGTCATATACGCTTTGCTTGTCCTTGAAGCAGCTTAGTTAACAGTTGAACTTGCAACGTGGAAGCACGCGTATAATCCATATCACAAGTAATTGATTCATCATATTGTCAAAATGCTTTGATAATTATCTTGGACTTTGAGACCATTATCACAAAGTTATTGTAGTGTTTTGTATGGAACCACCCTATTGGAACAAATAACATTTGGAATATGAAATATGATCCTTAAAAGAAAATAATATTAAAATTCCTGTATTGACTGGTCGACGACGTTAATACTTACGAGATTTGGAGCGTAACGTCATCAAATGGTTTCTTTTGTTTATTTGAGGAAGAAAAATTGCCGTCTCCGACCAGCACAAAACAGCCTGTGATATATTGTTTGTGTAATATAAACTCCCATCAACGATCGAACAACATAAGTAATAAATAAATACTATATTTCAGATGAAATTCAAAAATGTTAACTACCTCGGAATGCACTGCTCATGTTAAGTAAAGAAATCAAGCATGTAAGTAATTATAAAGACAAGACTGAGGTCGAGTTTAGGGGTATATTCGTCATCTGATAAATCAAGCATGTAAGTAATTATAAAGACAAGACTGAGGTCGAGTTTAGGGGTATATTCGTCATCTGATAATTCAAAATCTAAACCTTCTCCGTAATTCTATTGTACGGCTTATTTAACGTTCACAAAAGAACTCCCACTCGTCAATCGAACAACGAATCCACCGCCCGCGTTCTATATGCGTTTGCAGTCCTCGCCTCGCCTCGCCTCGCCGATTTCAATTTCAATCCAACCAAAAAGCATTTACGAAAACGGAGTGGGGCAACAAACCCTTGGTTTCAATCTCGTTCGTCTCGTAACTGAGAAGCTTCGAGGAGTCACATTTGGTTACTTTAACGCTCTTAGCCTTGTAATTCGCGAATTTTTGAGCATTAATCATCTCGCTTTGTTCGGTTTGAGGGGGTTAAAGGTAACATCGAGGTACGAAGAAATAAAATATACTGCACAAGCATCGAAATGGTTGATAATAACTTTTTGTCAATCGTTGGGTGATTTTGAGCTTTCTGTTTCTGATGTGTCTTTCACGGATTACTTCGTTTTCCTAACATATGTAGGTAGGGTATGGATTCCTCTCTTTAGCAGGTGTTTTTTATGATATTGAATGATGCTTTAGGTTTGCATGATACTATCGGCTCGAGGTTTCCGGTTCATGTTGATGCGTCTGTTCCTCTGTTTTATTTGTGCATTGTAAACGCAAAACTAGGATTTATTTATCTGGTTACTTTGAATTATTTATGTTGGCAATAAAATTAAGTGGGAGATCGTTTGACATTCTATGGATTTAGAATATATTAAAACAAATTGCATCTGTACACCACCTTACACCACCTATGAACCAGTTCTCTAGCATATCCGCACGGTGATCATTACAGAAAATCGATTTTACGTTTTCTTTTTATGTTTACAGGTGTTGAAACATGGCTAGTGTTCAGGATATTACAGTAGCTGCTTCCATCAACCTTTTATCTGCTTTGGCATTTCTTTTGGCTTTTGCATTCTTGCGCCTTCAACCATTCAACGATAGAGTATACTTCCCCAAATGGTACAAAAAGGGCATAAGAGCAAGCCCCAGGAGGTCAGGGCCATCAGTGAAGAAGTTCGTTAATTTAGATTACAGATCCTATTTAATGTTTTGGACTTGGATGCCTGCTGCATTAAGAATGCCAGAACCTGAACTCATAGAACACGCTGGTCTCGATTCTACTATTTACATAAGAATTTATCTTCTTGGGTACGTATTTTAGGTTCAAAACTTTCACATCCTCATCTCAGCACAATGTTTCATATTAGTCTGTTTATCTTGCCCATCAGATACTGTCAATCCATGTTTTACAATATTTCATATTAGCTTATATTACCTTGACCATCAAATACTGTGAATCCATGTTTCATTCACGTGTAATCATACCATTGTGATGACTGTTACAAAGAAGTAGGAAAAAGTGCTTTAACTCTTCTCACGTTCTGATACATTATTTTTTTATTGCAGATTGAAAATTTTTGTCCCTATTGCTATACTTGCTTTTGCGGTATTAGTACCTGTTAATTGGACTGGGTCCACACTTGATGATATCAAAGATCTAACGTACAGCGACATTGACAAGCTTTCAATATCCAATGTTCCTGATGGTTCTTTGAGGTGAAATTTTATACTGCTACATCTTTGTAGTTATATTTAATTTCAGCTGTGTGCATCAAGGTAATTAACAGTTACATGTAAATTATTTGTATGTCTCCAACTGCTCTGACCAATGGATATCCTCAGAAAAATCTGAAGTAGGGATGAAATTATAATATGTTGATAGATGTCAAAAAGGAAAAAAAAAATTGAATTTTATGAAATCCTGAGGTTTACTTGATTTTTCTTATATGATACTCTATCATGATCTGGTGATCCTAGTCGCAACCTTGCAATGTGACCCACTTAGTTAATAATTGTTTGTTTTGTTTAAGTGAAGAATTTACACTTTTTCGTCTGGATAAAGACTTTGTCTTCCATTCAGGTTTTTGGCACACATAGTAATGGCATATGTATTCACATTTTGGACATGCTATGTCCTTTACAAGGAGTACAAAAATGTAACGGCCAAAAGGTTGCGGTTCCTTGCTGATGAAAACCGCCGACCAGATCAATTTACAGTGAGTTCTTTAACACTGCAAAATAAAAAGAAAAATTCCTTGACTTTTATGTGAATAGTATACCATCTTTAATTTCAGGTCCTTGTGAGGAATGTTCCACCGGATCCTGATGAATCTATTAGCGAACATGTGGAGCACTTCTTTTGTGTGAATCACCCTGAGAACTATCTCACACATCAGGTTTGAGTTTCATAGCAAGTGATGATATACCGAATAGTTAGTCAATGTTTCTAGCCCTAAAGACTTGGGTGATCATAAAAAACTTTCATGTATGGATTCGTCGAGATGGGAATTACTGATGATGGATCATTAAGAATTTCACAGTACCCTCATGGGAATTCTCCATTTTCTTTATATTATTTTTCTTCGTGGGTTAGTTTGGGATTAGCTAGTACTTGCATGTCTAGTTCCAGTAAAAAATTGCATCAATGAAATAGGAAAATACAGAACTGCGAAGCTAATATCTTACATTTAATTCGCACTAAGCTTGTGAATACTATATTGTAGACCGTGTATAACGCAAACCAGCTTGCCAAACTCGTGGAGAAGAAGAAGAGTTTATACAACTGGAGAACATACTATCAAACAAGATATGAGAGAAACCCGAAAAAAAGACCTACGATAAAGGTGTTTCTACATGCATTCCAAATCAATAATTGCACTGTGTTTTATTACAACATCAACTGCTGTCACTGTTGTTTGAGGGCATACCTTCACGTATTTATACCATCTCATTTTGTGAAGTTATAGACAGGTTTCTGGGGCCTATGGGGTAAGTCTGTTGATGCTATTGACTACTACACGGCAGAAATTGAGAAGACGAGTCAAGAAGTAAGCACGCCAAGCTACAATTATTATAAATCTATTCGGTCTTACTCCATTTCTTATTTCGCTCTTTTCATTGCCCTAATATCCATAAATCCTTGATTTGGGCTTGAAATGGTGTGTATGTTTTTTCACCTTTTCCGTTTCGTTTTCCCAGTTGCTGATGAAAGATGAATATCTTCGTAGAACATTTCTTCATATTGCTTATCAATTTGCTCATGATCTCATCGTTTGATTCAGGAAGCTGCGGAGAGGAAAAGGGTAATCAGGGATCCCGAGGCCTTAATTCCTGCAGCATTTGTTTCTTTTAAATCTCGATGGGGAGCGGCTGTTTGTGCTCAGACTCAACAAACAAGTGACCCAACGATGTGGCTGACGGAGTGGGCCCCAGAACCACGTGATGTTTACTGGGACAACCTCGCTATACCATATGTTGAGCTTACTGTCAAGAGACTGTTGATGGCCGTTGCAATGTTCTTCCTTACGTTCTTTTTCATGATCCCTATAGCATTTGTACAGTCACTTGCAAGTATTGATGGGATTGAAAAGGTGCTTCCATTCTTAAAGCCATTGATTGAAACGTAAGCTTAGGCGTTCTATAAGTTTCTATTCCTTTTAAAACATCTACTTTAAATCCGCTGTTTATTTATTTATTTGTTGCTGGTCACAGTAGCTCTTGGTTGATGAGGGTGTCTAAATTGGTGTTTTCTTTCTTGTGGTTCTGTCATTTCAGGGAAAAGGTCAAGTCTGTTGTTCAAGGTTTCCTTCCCGGCCTTGTATTGAAGATATTTCTTGCTGTTCTTCCTATGATCCTCATGACCATGTCCAAGATTGAAGGCCTTACGTCTCTTTCTTCTCTCGACAGAAGATCAGCGGGAAAGTATCATCTGTTTATACTTGTTAATGTATTCTTCGGCAGTGTCATCACTGGAGCAGCGTTTCAACAGCTACACAAGTTTCTTAATCAGCCACCCTCAGAGTATGTGGTTACATTTCCACGATCGTCTCCTTATGATTTCAACCGTCGAATCAAAGCTTGATCCATTTCTTACGGCATATTAGTTTTTCAAGAATGATGTTTTAAATAACTTATTGCAGGATTCCAAAGACTGTGGGTGTTGCGATTCCCATGAAAGCCACTTTCTTTATTTCGTATATTATGGTCGACGGTTGGGCTGGCATTGCTGCAGAGATCCTTAGACTGGTCCCTTTAGTCCTATTCCACCTTAAAAACACATTCTTGGTTAAAACAGAGCAGGACAGAGAAGAGGCAACGGATCCCGGAAGCATAAGCTACCCAATATCCGAACCTCGTATACAACTATACTTCTTGCTGGGCCTCATATATTCCGTAGTCACACCCTTCATTTTGCCTTTTATCATCATCTTCTTCGCCTTTGCTTACGTCGTCTATCGCCATCAGGTAATCTATCTCCCCATTGAAGTTATATTCCGAGAAGCTACTGGTAAAAAGTTTATTTTTTTTCCATTTAGTCGACGTCTCTTATATTATTACAGATAATCAATGTGTATGATCAGAAGTACGAAAGCGCAGCTGCATACTGGCCAGACGTGCACCTTCGCATAATCATCGGTCTGATAATCTCTCAGCTCCTTCTCATGGGATTGCTGAGCTCAAAGAGTATAGCAACGTCGACTCCAATTTTACTTGTCCTCCCCATCATGACAATATGGTTCCATTACTTATGCAAGGGACGATTCGAATCAGCCTTTGTGAGATTCCCGCTTCAGGTTTGTGTCCTTTCCTTGGCAATATATAGTAATATTCGTGGTTGAGTTTTCTTACTTATGGAGTGAAACGCACGCAGGAAGCTGTGATTAAGGACACGTTGGAAAGGGCTACGGAGCCAAACTTAAACTTGAGAGCTTACCTTAAAGATGCGTATGTGCACCCCGTTTTCAAAGGGATTGAGATTGAGAAACCGAATTCCATCGACGACGAGGAGAATAATCCACTCGTTTCGACTAAGAGGAATTCGAGTAAAGCAACGTCTGCTGGCGGTGGTGGAACTAGTCCTCCTCAACTTGTTTCGTTATGACGCAAAACCTAACCATGGTTTCTCTTTTTTCTCATTACCATTAGTTATTGTTGTTATTCCTTGTTGATTTAATTTACTGTGAATAGAGAGTATTTGTCATTGCCTTCAATTCAACTCGTTGCACAAATCAAATCTGTGGGATGTCAGGGATGTCATGGGGCAAAATTGGAGCGGTCTAATCCACATTTCCGCTAAGTAAACGGGGATAAATCTCCCTCTAGATACGAAGGGTTATAATTCCCGTCTCCGCCAATGGGGCAACAGTTGGGTTCGTCCCAGCCTCGTGGGGCCGTTGGGGGCATATTCCTGCAGGCACGGAGAAGAGTCCCGGTCCCACTAACATCCTCTAGTCAAGGTTTTAATATATGCGAAGAATACAAACGATGTTATTTATACTTCTCAAAACAACTCGATAACTGAGCAGACACATGATTGTCCACAAATGGATCATGGATTTGGACCCCTCTCTCTCTCTCTTATATATATATTGCTGACTTTGTGAATTGAAATAGGCCAAGAGATTGTTGGAAACAAGAGGCCTTCTCCTGACATTTTTAAATTTGATCTTCCAAAGGCCCAAATCATCACAAAGTCGTCGTCTATTGGGATCGAAACTGTTCAATTTTCGGGTTTGCAAAATCAATAACATCGGCGGCGATACATTACATAGAAGAAGAACCAATCATTCAATCCAATTTCTCAAGTCTCAACTCGTCCCCAACTGCTCGATAGATTGCCCGAACCAGTATCATAGTCGACAAGCAAGAGGATACCAACCAAATCATGACCAATAATAGTAATCAAACGCCGCCTCTAATCAGCATCTCGCCGGCAGCACAGAACAACATCGACGCTAGGTTCATACTCTTAGAGAAGGCGAAACCCACGTTCGACGGACAGCAGAACAAGTCGTGCCTCGCCCTCGTCGCCGACGACACCGCCGCCGTGCACTTCCAGCTGTGGGGAGACGAGTGCGAGGCCTTCGAGCCAGGGGACATACTTTACTTGGAGAAGGGTATATTTTCCTACTGTGGTGGTAGTAGTAGTAGTAGTAGTAGGGCTAGCCTTCTTTTGCTGAGAGCTGGGAAGAGAGGGAAGGTTGTCAAGGTGGGAGAGTTCGACATGGTTTTCGTGGAGACCCCCAATTTGAGTGAGATCGAATGGGTTGCTGATAATAATAATAACTCCTCATCGACGACTGGCAACAGTAGTAGTATTTTCAGGCGCTGCTACGTCAAAGGCTCCGTCATCTCTCCCTACTCTCGCATTTTTGGAGCTCCACGCTGATTGATTGATTTCTCTTCGTTGCCGCCATTCTTGCTATTCCTTGTTTATTGACCATATTTTTTACGTAATGGTTTTCGTTGGCCAGATTCATTTGTTGGGATTTTCAACATTTGCTTATTTCTCTGTATCAATGACATTCATTGTATGGTCATCATTAGCGGTGTGCGACGAGACTTTTAGATCTTGTTTGGTTGGCTTAAGGATTAGAAATTATAGATGTTGATTTAGTTATAATATGTGGAATGTGTGTAAGATCTCTGCCGAAATTGGACAGGTTTCTTACTTGGGTTGTTTTATATCCGCGGAAAAAATAGTGATCGAAGGACGATTGAGAGACGAGAGGCAAAAATATATTAGAGAGATTGAGGGAGAGTAAGTTAAGAGGAGATCGAAAAGGTAAATAATGGAGGAAAGAAGAACCATCAAAGAGAAGAGGTGATGAAGATAAAGATCAAAGATGGAATCGATTTTCTTTTGCTTCCTCCACATTGTTCGTACTATATCATCTTATATTGTAAAACATGGATGGACTTAACAGTATAACCCAATTAAACAATAACTACTTGCGATAATTTTGAACCCAAATAATTTCCCACATCATTCATCAACCCACGCCTCCACGAACAAGCCCGGCCAGATAGTAAGTTCCACTTCCAAAAAATATCTTCTTGTTTGTAGGCCAAGTAGAGGTCTCCTCTAAGTTTTCTCCACGGCCTTCGTTCGTTTTTTCGCTCATTTTCGTTCTTCTCGCCTTACCTGACATCTTAAAGTCCTACGAAGGTAACGACGTGTAAAAGACGATAAAAATGATGCAAATAAGCTTGAAAACAACTTAAAGATAAACGTACGAAACAACGTTTATCAAATCTTTAAATCTCTGCTTTCCCGTGCTTAGTATCCTTATGATCATGCAATGGCCAGGGGATTGTTGTGGCTACGACTACTTTTATATGCTACTTTTTATTTTTCATGCTAAACAATAGTTCAGTTGTATTTTTTAGATTAATGGAACTCGAAATACATTGGTGAAAAAATAACTAAAGTAAAAAAGATATGCAAAATACTTTTAGTGTTTCACTATTTTGACATTCTAAGCTAACTACGTAATTTCTCCGGGTAACAATTACCCGTAAATTTGTTTTTAATATATAGTAACACTTGATTAATTCTGGCTTGAGTCCATACTTGTTAAGTAATATCATTAGATAAAATATAAATATCTTACTTATAATAGTTCAAACCCAACCGCAACCGCCCTAAACCCCTCAAAACGCACGTGTTGTTTTATATTCAAGAACCGAAATTTAAGAATTTTATTCAAAACATATAACAATTCGGCGTGAAATTGGTTGAACAAAACCTCAACACGCAAGAACCTATCAATCAATCACCAAGTTGATACTGAGTGTGTTCATGAAGGACATATAAGATCGATGGAAGTGCCTATGATATATCTATATATGGACAGTAGGTATTTTGGTTTCTTCATGGGGTTTGCAACACATATACTACACATTCCAAAAGACTGTGAAGTGAACGATTTGGTGAATGAAAAACAGCCCTAAGTAACATTTGACTCTGCATATCGTCTGTGCTTAGTCTAGATAGACTATGTTAAACGGGTCATTAGCTGTTCCGAAATAAAGGAACAATGCAAACTGCACCTCGCTCAGAGTATGTAAAAGTAAAACTGAGTTAAAAGAGGCATATAGCTGGAAAATATGTACTGATCAATCTCAAGTATTTAATTCTCCAGAAGAAGTAACAGCAAGCATGATACAAATATTTCACGACTCAAAAGCCAGAAAGATAATTCGAGATATGAAAAGTTGGAAGGAAACTTAAAGAAGAAGGAAAAAAAACAAGAAAATATTATTAAAGAGCTTACACTAACTACTTAGCCACCTCGAGCTTCTCTTCTTGTGGCATCGTGAAGCAGTTCGACATCAACTCCATCGGGTGGCAACTGCACATACCTCACCACAGATCCTCTTATGAAGCAATTCCTCACAGAAAGCTGAAATGCAACACATTTACATACATAGCATTATTAAACCAATCAATTCTAAAGCATAAGAAGATTCTCCATTTAAAACAATATAAACTAAGGACTAACTATAGTGCCTGCATAAAAAGCTATTTCTTTGCACCATTATTTTCTCAAACTTAATCAGATGATATGGAAAGCGCATGAAAAGTGAATACGAGAAGAAATAAGAACCAAAAAATTGAAATCCGTAAACCCTAATTATAGAAAAAGGGGAAAAAAATTCGAATATACCATGTGAGGGTACTTGTCCTGATCAACAACCCTGGTATTCTCGAGCTTAATGTTGAGGTATTGGTCTACAGAATGAAGCGTTCCCCTAATCGCCAGATCGTTCTTCAATTCAACCGTCACTTCTTTCCCAACCAACTCCTTGAAGTATGAAAAAAACAACTACAGAAATTGCAAACGAAGCAACAATTAGGCACGAGATGACGAAGCAAGAAAGCAAATCTAGTAGAGACACCAAGATGAAGTGAAATACGAGACGACGTACCATGTTTGCGAGTCGAATTCGGCCGCTTGAAGAGTGGGAAGGTTACAGCGATTTCAATTTTGAGGGCATGTACGAAAACAGCTGGGCTGGGCCTGTGATCGATACTTGAATTGGAACATATGTGTTGGCCCCACAATAGTGTGAATTTTCTAATTTATTGGAGATGATTTCCAACATTTACGTATAGGTATTTACATTTTACGTTTGGTACCTAGTCAAACCCTTTTTATATGTTCAAAGACCCGTTAGAAACTGATAACTTAGAAACTGATAACTTGGCTATTCCTTTTTATTTGAAAATATCATTTTACCCCAGCTTTACTTTTATATTTGATTTTTTCTTTCATTTCCTCATTTGATATTTCGATCGAATCGGCCGACCGTCAATTGATGCAAGATTTGTAATAGAAGGATAAAGTGGTGCGAGTTGAATATGTGTATTGCTCGAACCGCCATATGATTTGAATTCATAACACGGTACAATACCAGAAGAAGTGGGATGGCATCGAAATTTCTTATAGAGGATATTCATTTGTTAGAATAAACTGGAACCTGCTGCTATAGGAAAGATACATGGTAGTACGTTAGTCACTCTTTTTAGACAAATTCCCTCGAGGGTTAATGTGGCTAGGGATGGATGTTTCACTTCTTATTTGGAAGAGAAGAAAAAAGTGACGGCTCAAAGTAAAGCAAATATTGGTAGAGTTTGTTTGACCACGGACACTTAGACTTATATTCAAAAAATTAGCTGCATGTGTCTCACTGCTCATTATGTAGATAACAATTGGAAGTTGCAAAAGAAGATGCTGAATTCTAAGCCTATACCGAGTGGCGAAACGATGTTAGAAAGTCAATTGAGTTGTGTTTAGTTGGTTGGGGTATTAATAATGTCTTCATCGATACCTTGGACAATGCTAGTGCTAATAATGCTGTTGTTGCCTTTTTGAGATCACAATTTGAGCGTTATGATAAGTGTATCTATGGAGCAAAGAGGTTACATGTTCGTTGTGTTACGCATATCATGAATTTGATTATTCAACATGGTTTATTGGGAAATCTGTTGAATGTGTTAGGACCGATGTTAAGTATGTTAACAATCTCCTCAGCGAACTAAGAAATTTAAACAATTTTCCGTGATCGAAGAGTATTCTGGCACCAAGAATCTTGTTCTAGATGTCCCTACAAGGTGGAACGCCACCCGTTTAATGTTGGAAACAACACAGATTTATGAAAGGGGTGCCGGCTATGACTGATTGGGAAAATGTAAGAAGATTGGCTGTTTTTCTTTCTCGTTCTTATGAGTTGACTTTGAAAGTTTCATGGACGAAGGATGTGGCCGCTAATACTTTCTTAGATGATATTACTTGTATTGATGTGCTTTGGAGAAGTGTTTCAATAAAAGTGACGATTTTTAGTCTTGCTGGCATGGGTGAATCGATGAAGGTTAAGCTGGACAACTATCAAGGAAAGATTGAGAAAGTTAACACGCTTATCTTGTTGCTTCTTTGCTTGATCCGAGGAATAAGTTAGCATATATGAGATTATGTTTAGTGATGTGTACGGAAAAATAGAGAGTTCAACTATGCGTACTTTAGTGTAAAATGTTGCTTACGAGATATTTGATAATTATGTAAGAATTCATGCCTCCGCCACTATTGCTCACCAGTACATCTTTCTCTACTACATCTTCACCGGCATCATTTGGAAAAAGAAATTCACTGTTAGATATGTAGCCATCAAAAGTTTTGAAAATAAGTTATGATGGAGATGAGAAGGAGAAAAGAAGAGAGTGGTATGATGGAATCAAAATCTAAATTGGATAAGTACTTAAAAGAGGAAGTCGAAGAAGATTCCTATGGTTTTGATATATTTGATTGTTGGAAGGTTAATATTCCTATGTTTCCGATTTATCTTTGATGGCTCGGGATGTTTTGGCAATTCCAATATCTATAGTTGCTTCTGTATCTAGTTTTAGTACATGTGGAAAGGTCTTAGATGCGTTAGGAGCTCTTAACTCCTAGAGTGGTGCAAACACTTATTTGTTGTCAAGACTGGTTTCGTTCATGCTCTACCGTCGAAGGAATGAAGAAGATTGTGAATATCTTCACCAATTAGAAGAAGGTGGTTTCCTTTTTTTTTACAAAGCATTTTGAATAATGGAGGCTATGAGTTTTTTGGGGTGTTTGGTTGGTAGGTTTAAATAATGATGTCTGATATGTTAGATAGATGAGTGTAGATAATATTAGGGTTAATGAACTTCGATTACAAATTTACCCTTGTGCGGAATCACAATCACAATCATGTATTATGTGAACTGGCAGGCGACACGAATTGGGGTGCTCCGCGCTGCTCCTAATCAACTTCAGTGAGAGAGAGAGAGAGAGAGAGAGAGAGAGAGAGAGAGAGAGAGAGATGATGATGATTAATTATTAAGGAAAAATAAAAGAGAAATAAAGTAAATATAAAAGGATAAAATTTGTCTAAAATGATGAGATTAAATAATGGTAGGGGGAGTCTCCTTTACTTAATAATTTATTGAAGGTATTAAGGGGGTATTTTCAAAATCCCACCATTAAATAAACCATCCAATCAAACATAACTTTAACTAATCCTAATCAATCTAGTCCCCGTAATACCCCCAACCAAACAAACGGCTATATTTGGTTCGTAGCCCACCCGTTTAAAATTACCGGACTTTTCTACTTTTCACGGGCTTCGTCTTGACTACCAAACATGAGGATATGGGTTTACAATTATTCTGCAATCCATTTTCTAGGTTTGTCCTACAAAGCAAATGTAGCCTTATTATGTTCTTCATACATACCTAACGGATTGTTCTTTTATGTAACAGCTTTAGAGGATTTGTAAGCTGAAATGAAGATTGAACAAGCTTCTTTCATTCAAGATGGTTCGCTAATTAAATATCTTTTTTAGCTCATTATTGAACTTATAATTCATTTTAAATTATGTTTCAAGATGGGAGAATTTTGTTGAAGGTGAATATTGTGTATTTTGCAAGACTCGTTTGAAGGCTATTGTGATTTGGTGTTGATGGATTATGTTATGAATATTTAGACAAATGATCTGTACGAAGCTTTTGTTGTGTTGATGGATATGATTAAATGTGAAACCAGTCAATTTGAATTTGGAAGTTGATATAGTAAAACCGCTATAAATTAATAGTCTATAAATTAAATTTTCTAAAATAATAAAATCGTGGTTCCGACTTGGGCCTTTGTAAAAATCATCAAATTCGATAAGATAATAATATAATATTTTTTGGGGAAATGCCTTTTTAAACATTAAGACCCATTAAAACTTTAAATTAATAATTCATAAACATTTTATATATTTATATTATTTGCTAAACTATTACAATGATAAGTCGTTCGTGATTTTGTTATGACCACCATTTCATATATCTAAAAGATCATTACAACAAATAAAATGATCTATATTATTGTTGATAAATTATTAAATGTGATATAATTGTATGTAATATGAATATATATTCACTCTACTATAATTTGATTCGGTTTGCCATAGGTGTGGACTAAGAAATAGCTGAATTAAAAATTTTATCTTTTAATTAATAAATTTTAATTTATCGATATATTAATAACTCTCTAAATAAATAAGATTTAATGGTCCCAATGTTATTAATTTAAAGAACCTTTACTGTATTTGTGTTATTGTGTGTGGAGGATGTCTGGTTTTTATTTTGCCCTACCAAAATCAGAATTAATATTTTTTTTTTCTCTTGCTTTAAGAGTCTTAATTATATGTGACAAGTGCTACAGAAACCTCTATAAATTAATAACATTGGGACCATGACATTTTATTAATTTAGAGAGATATTAATATATCGATAAATTAATATTTTATTAATTAAAAGAGAGACTCTTTAAATTCAACAAATTTAAAATGTATTGACGATAAATGAATTCAAATATGTCTCATTAACTATATTCATGTACTTAAAACAATTTACAAGTGTGAATTAATGAAAAATATCGTTTCAAAATTAGTCAAGGTACAATATCAAATGCTCTGGATATCATTGAACATCGTTCAACCAACTTCCAGAAGTGTGGGAATACTAAGCGACACAAAATAGCGACAACAACCACAATTTTTTGTTGCCTAGATAACTCAACATCGGAACTATTGACTATAATTAAAAATGTTGAGGATGAAATCCAAAGAGAAAAAAAAATAAGAAAACCTAGTAACACTTAGATTCTTATTTTAGCAAATTATCATAATTTATAATTGTAATTTATATGAAATATTAATTTAGAGTTTTAACGGGACCTAATATTTACAAAGGAATTTACAAAAAAGTTATTATCTTATTATCTTATCGAATTTGACGATTTTTAACAAAGGCCCAAGTCGGGATCGGAATATTTTATTATTTTAGAGAGGTTATTAATTTATCGAGTATTAATTTATAGAGGTTTTATTGTATATAGATCGATATTGGATAACCTAAAATATCTGAAATCGCACCTCTAATTGTGAAGAATATAACATGACTTTGCTACTTAATTTTTGAGCATTCATTTGTGTGTAATTAATTTTTGGTTTTAGGAAAACCAAACCAATTATCCCGGAATTTATTTCGGATGCCTGGTTTTGTGTTGTTCTGGTTCGGTGGGCGGTTGTCCCAAGTGTCAAAAATCTGAATAAGCGAAAAACCGATCATGAAACCATTTGGACACCCCCTACAAACAGGTACGTAACTGTAAGAAATGTTACATACGGGTACCATAACATAATTTTTGCATTGGTACCTAAGTGTAATAACTTTGTATTTAAATGTATATATCCCTTTAAAATATGCATTTCTTTCCCTTACAATTCCGTCAATTCTTGCGCAATGTTTCCCCCTCTTGACTTTTACTTATATGTCGCAATCAATCTTCAATTTAAGACTCCATGACCATAGGATCCAAGCATAATACAGGAATATACAATTACGTAACAAAATACCAATGTCTGTCCTGCCACTACAGCCCAAAACAATCCAACATATAATAGAAATCTCCGAAGACCAGTCAAAACTTCAAACACAAATCACCAAAAAACCCATCAATAAAATAGTCGTTAATCTCTCTCCCTCCCTCTCTCTCTCTCTCTGTCTCTCTCATCTTCTTTGGAAAAGCCATGGACAGACTAATCAAGCCAGAGCCTCAAGTCCTCCATTTCATATTCTCTCGATTCCAAAAACATAATCAAGCAACATTCAAGCTAACCAATCTAATGCACACCATGCCCGTAGCTATCTCCCTCACATGTTCGAACCCATCTCTCTTCTCCTTCCCCCAACCTTTTTCGATAATCCAACCTCTCTCAACTTCTTCTTACACCATCCAACTCTCCAACTCATGCGATGATCTCCCCCCTCTTTCCACTCCGCCCGACACAATCCTCGTAAGATCTTCGATGCTCCCCACTCGCAAAGCCACCATGGAGGACCTTCGCCTACTCTTCTCAAAACCAGGCCCACATATTTTCAATGACGCGAAAATACCCATAGTCTTCGTCGGCCCACATGTCGCCGAGCATCTCCTCTCCCCTTGTAAGAAACCCCTTGAGATAGAATTCCTATTCTCCAAGGCCATCTCATGGTGTGATAGGTCTCAGCTCACTTCGTTGTTGAAACTTGGTATCAAGAATGGTAAGACCCACTTCGTCTCTGTTCTAATTGAGGCTGGAGCTGATGTCAACCATAGGCTCACCGGTAATGAAGAGGATTCGTCGTTGCTCGCCTTGGCAGTTGGGTATGGGAATTCTACCATAGTAGAAACTCTGATTCAATATGGCTGTGCAATAGACGACAAGTTCGACCTCGTATTACACGACGCTGCTGCTATGAATAGGGTTGATCTCATGGAGATTCTATGTTTGGGCTACCCAGAAATAGACTTGAATTCCAAGAATTCTCAGGGACAAACGCCCCTTCACATGGCTTTGATCCACGCCAAGATAGAAGCCGTTAGGTTTCTCGTCTCTTCAGGCAGTGAAGTCGACGTAGCAGATGACGAGGGCTTCACTCCCCTTCACTACGCATCGGAGAGAGGCGATCTTGAGTCAGTAGAGTACTTAATCAGCCACTCTTTCGTCTCCAAATATGCGCTGACCAAAGTAGGTAAGAAAACCCCCTTTGACGTGGCAATCGACGGGGGAAACGTTCATCTCTACGATGCCTTGAGGTTGGGAGATATTTTAGGCGAAGGAGCGAGGAAGGACGACGTAAGAGGGATCTCTAAATGCTTGGATGATGTTTATGGGGCTAATAATATTGATGAAAGGGATCAAAACGGTTGGACACCTTTGCATAGAGCTGCTTTCAAAGGGAATATGGAGAGTGTGAAGGTGTTGGTGGGTCGAGGCCGAGCGAGGGTGGATGTCGTTGCTGATGATGGGAGGACGCCTCTTCTTATGGCTATCGAGGCAGGGCATGTCGAGGTTTCTGTCTTCCTTATGTCTCATGGGGCTAAGCTTTGCCAAGCAGGGAAAAAGGGTAATAATAATAATAGATCACTTAGAGGAGGAGTCATGCGGCCTAATAATAACTCCGCGTTGGAGTGTTTCAAGAATAGTTATCGTTCTTCTCTTGTGCATCGCCGGTATGAATGAATATATACATAAAGATCAGCGTAAATAGTTATCGTTCGGACATCTCTGTTTAGACTTTGTTTTTTGACGATGAATTAGTATATGATATAGTACATGGTGTTTGTATGGGAATTTAGTTGTAGATACTTGATTGCAAAGATGGACGTGGATAGAGGGACATCTTGTTTTTCGAAACAGACCTAAGTGGGATGGTCTAGGAGCTGTTTACCGCAGCCAAGAAAGAGCGACCAATTCAACATATGGGTAAAGTATTATTGGAAAAAGGTACTTAGCTTTATATGACGAGGAAATATTATACGTGCAGTATAGAAATGGGAGGCAAACGCACTTTTGTAAAATAACGATCAAAGTCTGAAATATCTCCGACAACAATACAATTTAACTGACTGACTGCTGTTTTCAAGCTTCAGTTCTAGGCCGTTGGTCCCCCATTAACCAAAGGACCTCTGTTTGAGAGCGTTCACATAAACAAAACTTGCAATCTACTAAGCAACCCTCTATTGTTCGTTCTACAAACCGAGAATAAGAATCATGGGCAAGGATCAAATATCTTTCTTCACACTACAAACACAACCTTTGCAACTGAAGGGCAGTAATAATATACATGAAGTTGGGCCTCCAATCAAACCGAATGAACTTCGCATTCAGTTTTGTCCCGAACGAGGAGGCCCAACAAAAGTGTAGCGCTGTGTAACTGGCGCAGATATCAAATCACTTCTCTGCTGAGCGAACACTGATGATTCGCTAGGGCCAGGCACCGACAAAGGATAAAATGATCTTTGACTTAAATTGGAGTGCTGTCCAAAAGTATAACTACTCAAACTGTGATCTATCATCCCATGTTGAGTCGTGTGCATACTGTTTTGGTACGATGATGACAGAACGTTCCCATAGGGCTCGTTTGGCTGCTGAATATAGGACTTTGGAGGAACATGTGGGACCCCAGGTAGATTCAGATAGCGGTTCACCAATTCTGTGGTCTTTTCGTCATAAGGGTTACATGCCTCTGCACCATTGCTCACTGCGATCCCATTACTCATCACTGATGGAGTCACAGAACTTTGTATTCCATGGGTTGTTGTTCTGAGGAAATGAGGATCATGCATTTCTCTAACACTAGGCTGCACAGAAAGGTTGATGCTCGAATAACTCGACGAAGAGGGATTTCTCAGGAAAGTCCTTATGTCTCGGTCGAGTTCATTGGGGTTGGGTGTGGGGTCAGAACTTCCGTTAGTTGGTGCGATCAATTGTGTTGGGATGGTTCCCTGTTTCAGACCATAATTTCTGTACTCTTTCTCGGTAATAAAAAGTGGATCTGGAGAAGGAACTTCTCTTTGCTGGTACTCGGATGATTGAGCATGAGCGTGAATGAGTGGAGGACCATCTTCAGGCACCGTAGTTTTGCCTTGTAAGCATGGCGTAGGACGAAATAAGTCACATAGATTTCGTACCTATAGAGGAAACAATAAGCTGATTATCATACAGATAAAGAGTGACGAAGTTTCGGTTCAGCTTAACAATAATGTAGAATAATCATAATAATCAGGATACAAACGAATAAACAAAATGGGAGTCGTCTTCTTACTTGCTTTGTGGTCAACTCAGTCTTGAACTTGCGAGTCCTTTCGTCGTAACTTATTGCTTTCTTGAACATACTTTCAGGTACAGGTAGACAGTCCTTGTGAATTCGGAACCTGACCTGCAATAATTCAAAAATATTAGCGCATTGAAGAAAATGGGAAGCTCTCAGTTAGTTAGTAGGGGCAAAGGGAAAGCGTTGACCTGTGCAGGGAAAGCACCACCAAAGGCTGCTGGCTCGAGCTTCATGCCGCCAGAGGAAACTGCCTCGAAAATTCCATACATAACCTTGAGATCATAATCGTAAAGGAAGAGCTTAAGACCAGCCGTGACTTTTTCCAAGATATCCTTATTCTTTGTTGGTACGCCCATTAGCTGGTAATGAAAACAATCTGGCTTAGTTTTGGCATTGCACATAAAAATCAAACCGCCGAGATTGTTCTCAGATGGGCTGTCCTCTTTCTCCAAGTATTCTTGCTTGCTAGCATAAACACTCTCCTTTCCCTTTGCATGACGATATGAGTTACTGTCCCTGTGCTTTTTCCCGCGAATTGGATCTTGATTAGCCCTTCTCTCTCCTTGCTCATGAATCTTTCTCTTATTGTCATTTTCTTGTACATCTTTGGCATCTTTGCCCTTAGAACTCTGAGGAAGTGATTTGTTTTCAGTGAGCCTGTCGAGCTTTAGCCATGAACAGGGCTTCTTCTTCGTTATCACAGGTTCTTTTGTATCACCACGAATTTTTTCAAGCTCTTTTTCGTCGCCAGTAACATCTTGCTTTGAAGAATATTTGGGAGAATCAGTGGACTCCTCCCTATTATCAAGCTTCTTCTCATCAGTTGGTTTAGTTGCATTACCCTTTCTATTCTTCCTTTGGGGTGCCATAACCTTTATCAGATGATTGCAGCAACGAAAACAGATCAACAAAGCGCTGCAAAACAAAACTGTTACATAGGCATTTATGTAAGCAAAACTCTGATATCCAATTCTTAGCACCAAAATCATTGAGATACAGTGGTTCGATGAACGTAATGCAGTACAAAATGTAGCGACACTAAGACTACAAACAGTTCAATTTTCAATCAAACGCATTAACACCCTGATCTCATTTCAATTGATAACTAAAATTGAAATCGTAACCTTCGCAAATCAAGATGGCTGAAAAGACAATTTAAAATAAATGATTACGGAGAACATAATTTTGGTGCTAACATAGAACGCACAGTATATATTTCACGTGTGCCTAGCAGACCAAACTTTCCGCAATTGCAAATCTAATGCCTGACTAGTAAAAAAAGGAAGAACACATGAAAGAAAATCAAGCAGGAACGTTAACCACATGAATCGAAGAACAAAAGACAGCTCAAAAGCCAATAAAAGTACCTAGGTATTCAATTCACATGGCGTCACAGATATTAGAATACCAGACTCTCAATTGGCAAGACTCAGCTCCGATCGAAGCAGCACAGTCCGATTCTTAAACGGTGAGGATTAGATTCAATTACACAAATTTTCTGGCGTTGGGCTTCAAAAAGTTGTCTTCCTTCGGCTTTATCACTATCGGCCGTCTCTTTTGGGCTGGGCCAGGACAGCCACATGTACTCGGGACACCATTTGACCGTAGGACCGGCCAACCCAATTGACCCAAACCCAAACAAGTACTGGGTTAACAAGTCTTGATGGATTGGTTAGGATTTTAAAAACTAATACAACATGTTTTGCAAACGGGTTTGATTTTGTATTTTTAAAACTGCAAAAAGTCGCATCTAATCAGTGATGGATATAGGTTGTACACATGGGGGGCTCGACAAGACCGGATTTTGGCCCGTTAATCTAGGGCCATATAAATTTAGGACACGGTTGTATGATCAACGATTATGTTTGGGGCCTCACTTTATTGAAAAACAGTTGGCCACCAGAAATGAAAAAATGGCCATGACTGCTTAATCACAGTGACCCGTTCGTCAACCAGCCACATAAGAAATGCATCCATATCTATTCTATTATATTGTGAGTGGGAGGTGAGTATAAACTGCTCTTTAGTATGTTCAATTGAATGTGCTTTTATAATTTGACCCTCTATATTTTAGTTTACTTCAATTTATCCTTGGTTTAAAATTTTATTATTAAATAACTTAATTAGTAATATAAATATATAAAATAGCTTGATATATTTGCACATACGAGGATGTGCTAAATATACTAGTATGCCTTAACCGTGAATGTTACCTATATTCTACCATTTTTTCGTATCTTCTTTGTTCGCCCAAATTATCATCATGAAGTCCTTATTTATTATTTACACGATAACTCTAATTTATGCAGGCCTAGTTATAACTAGATACGTTTATCAAACCATTTGACACATAAATTGTTAGTTGTTTTGAAGAAAAATAGAACTACGAAATATCAATCGAATATCGAAAGACATCTCCAATTTTAGCAACTGGCATGGACGGAAATAGCACCGGCAAATTCAAAACATTACACAAAGGCAACTGCCAAAATTGGCACGGTCGCACCAACTCAGCAGGCATCAGTACCGGTTATTGAGCCACCAACCGCTACTGAAGCAGAATCACAGTTACGTTTTTACAACGATGACAAATCAGCCTGAGGTGCAAAGACCCGATGTAGTCCCGGTCCAATCACCGATCAGTCAGAGGGTTGAAGCTATTCCTATGGGAAATAACAGCATGGTGATAAATACACCGGAGGGCATCTAGTCAGGCCCCACTAACAAACGCAAAGGAAGGTCCCGGTTCCTCAATATGGAAGAGACTGTATGGAGTCTTATTAGAGAAGAGATTGAGGAGAAAATTGCAATCCAACTCCAGGAGTTTGACGATTGGGTTGCGGTCCGGTACACACGTTACAATTGTAAGGTGTCAAACGATTGGATGAATAAGGCAAAGAAGACTGAAGGCTACATCATAAAACACCTCGGTATCCAGTCTATCAAGGAACATGCCCAGTCCAGAGAACTCTACTGCCTACTCCTCAAGATGAATTAGCTTCAAGTTTATATCAATCAGAGGAGGCAGAATTTCCAGCCCCTGTCCAAAAGTTCAAAACAGGACATGGCTGTTATAGAGAAGTTGGAGGTGGAGAAACTGAGCATGGAGTATCGATTTTCAATGGCGCTGAACAAGACAACTCAAGTGGGACCATTCGCTAAATTCGACCAGCCGTTAAATTCAAGACAGTCCCCATCACCCAATCAGCTCAGCCAATAACTAGAACATGCTTCACCTCATGTTCTTGAAGCCATGGCGACTGAAGCTCCCGCAAGTCCAACATTAAGAGAACTCTCCACACAATTAGCGCTGATACCAGTTGACACCGGGGCCAAGGAAGTTGAGGGTGAAACTCAGGTCGAGGCCATGGAGACATCTCACATAAAGCACCTACTGCTCTTCAATTTGAAGAATCGGTTTCAACGATGGAAACTGCTCGAGAGGCGTTAGAGTCGGAACCCCCACAAACGGAGCAGCCACCGAAGCTTGGTGCATCAGCTATCTCTAGTCCACATTCAAAAATTGGAACCATAGGCTGCATCAGAAACTAGCACATGTCAACACGGGCACCAGAGTCCAATCAATCTATGCCACCGCCACAAGCACGAACAATGCCAGTGTTTACATCTCAACTGCAGACCCTGATTCAAACAAATGTCATCTCCAGCGACAAAGAAGTGTTTCTGGTTAAACAAACACATCGAAAGGTCACGACGCTGGAGATGACAGTCAACGCCAACAAAACCCACATGAATGAGCAGTTTAGGGCCTTGAAAAATCCCAGAACACTCTACTTGAAAGCCTCAATAATGTCCGGTGGTCAGATATTAGAGGCAGCGAGGATGCAGTCAAAGGGGAACTCAACGCTCTCAAGACTCGAATAGCTGAAATAGTTCATCTATTGACAAGCGAGGCAACTGCTCAGGCCACAAGTGGTGTGGCAAAAAGGGGGAAAGTGGTGGAAGCAGAAGGCTGGGGCAATCATCAGGAACTACCAATCAACATACAACATCATCTCAATCTCCATTTCTCACAGAAGTCAGCATCAGGCATAGGGATTCAAAGAGGGAAAGGGCAAAACAGTTTTTTAATACCAGACGATCAGTTAATCAGACCACAACAACGAGGGTGTCTGAAGCTGACCAGTCAAGACCCTATATGAGCCCAGAACGTTGCGTCACATTGCTTGCAATATGACTCAGGAACAGACAGCTGAACTGGTCAGACTTGTGGATATCAAGCAAGCAGCGTATAAAGAAATTTACAAGATGAAGGAGATTAAGAGAGTAGCTAAATACTAAGGATTAGAGTGTTTAGCTAGTTGCTGTAATAGATAGGTAGTCATGTATCAACAGGCAAAGCAACCGGACAGCCCATTTTGGAAAAGGCTAATTAATGGAAGCTGAAGAAACGCACTTCACCAACTTTGAAATCATATCAACGTGAGAGACAATTCAAGCATTCAAATCATCTACAAAGTTCTCGAGCGAGAAGAAAAGGTGTAGTCATTACTTCGCTGAACTCTTTAAGTTAGTGATTGTATTCTCAACGTACAATAAAAAGATGTTGAAAGAGACGTACTTTAAAAAGTTGTGTAGAAGGAGACTAGGAGTTTAGTAAACGAAATATAGCTGTGAGAATTATAATGAGTGAGCCTAGCTAAGGAGGTTGTACGACTAAGAGTTGTAAACCGATGCTTCTAGTGAAATACCTTCCTGACCGGGAAGAAGGGGAGACGTAGGAGATTAAGCTCCGAACTTTCATAAACAAACTCTGTTTGTACCCAAAAGAAACACACACACATTCACATCCAGTCCTGGTTCAAAACTGATCGGTCTCTTCCGCACCAGTTAACAGACAAATATATCAAGCGCAGATATTGATCTTTAATAAGTCCAAAGTCCGAAACTATACATAGATAATCGAGTGTTATACACCCCTGCTAAACACATAAAACGATCATAAGAGGGTATTAAACACACAACTTTTCACATATGAGGACTGAACGGAAAGAAATAATTTGAGGGGTACTGAACAGGAAATTTAACTTCAAAGATTACTGAACCGGAATTTACGCTGTTCTCTAATAGGAAATTAGTGAACAATATTGGATTAGGTGGAACACATTTATCAACTCGTACTAAGACGGCTAAGGTATTGATTCAAGTAATATCCTATTCGTGATGTATCAGACTAAGAAAGCAAGAGCTTCCGTTTATGAAATTTCACTAATTTTACTATCATCTCCTTCCTTCCTTTTATATATCATCATTTATGCACAAATTATTCTTACGAGCTAAGCTTGAGGTCCCAAATCATCGCAGTACACATACGCTCAATTAGACTGATTCATTCGTATGCCGTCGTTTATACTAATATATTATAGCATTCGATTGAATTCGGGTCCAGCCAGCAATGCAATGAAATAAAATAGCTTTAATACTTAGATTAAATTTGATACTTTACCATACTTCCATTTATTTTAATCCGACTGAGAAAGAATAGCATAAAGGCTTCTTGGGGGACCTACCATTATACAATAAACTATGCCAACAAATTTCAAGTTCGAAAAAATAAAAAGCGTAAACCCTGTTTAGTATACCATAGATATAATATATAGCCTATATAATAGTTATATAATTATATGTGTGTGCGTGTGTGCAAGTATTTTGGGCTTATTAGAAACATAAAATGTACTTCCTTTTTGAAGCAGATGAAACTATCTATTCATGTATTGACAATGAGAAACCTAACTATTCTTTTCATTCATAAGTTGTCACGCTCGTTTATTACCTATCAACTAAATTCAGACCAAACTCCGCTCGAATGATGCCACTTGGCCGCAAAATAAAAATTCTTTGCGTCATGAAAACATACTTACCAAATTTGGTTGTATTAGCATGTAAGAATATTATTGTCACAGTGCTCATTATATGTCTGTAAGGACTTACTTGGATTAAATAGGATAATTAGGACATCCACGTCCCAAAGAGTTTTTCGTACAAGTCGATAAAAAGTGATGAAACGCCGCCGTACGACGAGTACGAGTTTTTTTTAAATAACCTTATCCAATAAAATTATCATCTTTTTTTTTTTTAAACTGAATTTCATTCATCAAACAAGATGGACACAACGGTACAATAGAGCAATATTCAAAATGTTACAACATATTTGACTATTTCTATTGCTTAAAAGCGGATGAAAGTACAATGTCCGTTCCAAACCCCGAAAAAGGGGAAAAGAGAAACCCAAAGTCACTCCCACGAAAGGAGAGAAAAAGCTCCCACAAGGGGAGAGAAAAGCTCCCACGAGGGGAGAAAAAAACTCCTACAAAGGGGAGAAAACTCCAAAAGGAGTGTCTCCCCCGAGGAGAACCCGCCCGGCACAAGCGGCCGAGCGGTGGGTGGTGATGATGGCGACAGCCACCAGGCAAGCCGGCGTCGGGGTGGGTGACCTACGGTGGGAGGCGGAGGGGTGCGCGTCTGGCGGGGAAGACGCGGCAAGCGGAGGCAGAGAGGGTGGCGAGCGGGCGAGCGAGCCGCGCGGAGGCGGAGACGGCGGCGCGTGAAGGTGGAGCGTGGCGGCGGCTGGCGGAGACAGAGACGCCGGCAAGCGGAGGTGGAGCAGAACGTGCCTTATTGAAAGAAAAACAAGAAAAAAAGAGAAGAAAAGACCTCCCCCACCTCCGTTAATGGAGGATGGGGGAGAATACCTGTTCTTTTTGGTGCGGCGGCTTGGTGTAGAGAGAGATGAGAGAAAACCCTAATAGAGAGAGAATAAGTGCGTGATTCTATAAAATTATCATCTGAATGTTTCGATCGTTTTTCTTTTCTCTCTTGCTGCATGATATAAAATAAGGCGCCATTATATTTTTATTTGATATGTTCGAGGGGTTGGCGTTTTAACGATAATGAAATTAATGTAGCAATTTTAATTTTATAAGTATCAAAAGTGAAGCAATTTAAGAAATTAAAAATTAAAAACCTCATTTCCATCCGAAATTTATGCACGTGAGTCAGAGATTCTCACATGTTCTACGAGGTGGCACTTAATTGGAGGAAAGAATAAACAAATTTGGTCCAAGTCAGCATCTCTTGCGTCAAATGTATAATTTCGGAGTGAAATTAGATTTACGGAATTAATGTTATAAAATTGCTTTAATTTTGATAGTTATAGTAATTAAATTGCCACCTTAACTTAAATGTTCAAAAAGTGCTTCATTTTTTATACTTGCAGTTCTAAAATTGCAACAAGTTAATTGTCATTAAAATGCCAACCTCTAACACGTACTAAAAATATTAGTAAAGCCTAAAAATAATAGTATTTTTTCTCTAAATATATAATTTTCTTATCCATGTTTAGGTCTGTTAATTTTTATTTATGACTTTTTGTTTCTTACAAGTCAAGATTGTTTTTTTTCTTATCTAGGACAAGTAATTTTCTTTTGCTGGCAGTGGTGAAATTAGTATCCATGAGGACCATGACATCCTAGTCTAAATTTAAATACATTGAAAAATAATCATTCAACCTAGTCTGAAGCGGGTGTGGCTGGACCCCAGACCCGCCCCTATTAACTAAAATTGGACCCAAAACCCACACATCCACCCCGCCAAACAAGCCGGGTCTACCCGCCAGATGCGATAAATTTTAATTTTTCCTTTTCTTTTTGAAAATTTTAAATTTCTTATTTTTATTCCAACATAAAGATGATAAATATAATATATAGTAATGAATTTGCAACCACGATGAATTGAACCATTTTCTATGGGTTATGAATGACTCGTCTATTAGACCACTAAACCTTATATGAATATTTCTAGCATTTATATATATACATTTAAATATAAACATAACTAAAAATATATCTAACTAAAAATATATCTGTAAGTAAATATATTGAGTCGGGACGAGTTTCGGGCCAAGGTTCGGGGCGGGGATAGCAAAACCCTAGACCTAGGCTGAGTTGAGTGTTTTAAGACCCGTAACCCGCCCCAATACCCGAATAATAACAAAAATCCCGCTTCATTAGAGGCCGGTCCAAGCGGGTTCGGGTCTAGACCCGCCTCATTGCCATCCATACGACTAACTGAACATTATGTTTAACTTTTGAAGATTGAAAGATATAGAACTCTAAGCAAACAACTTATTACGTATGCCGACACGAAGTCATATGCTTTTGCAGGACAAAAACCTTTCACTGATAATAACTACATACACACTTTTCTTTTCCGTACACAATCAGAACCAACGTTAAACCTCTGCCTTTTCCTCGTCACTATATATACATAGAGAAACCTCATTAGCTGATATCATCTCATTCCACAAAACCAGCTAAAAACCAAATAACCTCTTTCTTTGCGAATCAAGAATGACAACAATTCTCTCACCAGCCTCTGTTTTCGGCATTCTTGGTATTTCTATTACACTACTTCTAAATATCAAATCTTAATTTATGCTGATTTTCTCTTGCCATTCTGACTTTCGTAATTTTTTTTATTCATATATTTGAAGGTAACATAGTGTCGTTCTTGGTTTACTTGGCACCTCTGTAAGAATTCGAACACCCTCCCTCGTATTTTATAGGAGGAAGCAAAGGCAATAAATTATACCTCGGACGAAGTTGTTATATGTTTCTTTTTTTTTTTCATTTCAGGCCTACGTTTCAGAGGATCGTGAAGAACAAATCGACGGAAGGATTTCAATCGGTCCCTTACTCCGTGGCATTGTTCAGTGCAATGATTTATTTGTATTACGGAGTTTTGAAGACAACCATTTTGATCATCACCATTAACAGCTGTGGATGTGTCATTCAAACTGCTTATCTAACAATCTATATAATATATGCAACTAAAGAATCTAAGGTTTTTTCATATTATTCAGATTTGTTCAATGCTGAGGTTGAGCTTACATTGAAAGAATCTAATAATTTCAAAAAAAATTTCTTGCAGGTGTTTGCTAGCAGGCTGTTGATTCTGTTCAACGTATTAGCTTTAGGAATTGTGATTTCATGCACGTATTTATTTTCGTTTGGGGATAAAAGAGTTTCAATAGTTGGGTGGATATGTGCCATCTTCTCTGTCTGCGTCTTTGCTGCCCCTCTTAGCATTATGGTACTACACTACCGTACATTAATATAATATCGTTTTCTGTCTCAATCGTTAATATCTATTTTATATCCCCCACTATTTTCCCACATAAAAATATATATGTAATATTTTTTATTCGCCGATGACTATATATGCAGAGACAAGTTATAACAACGAAGAGCGTGGAGTTTATGCCATTCTCACTCTCTTTCTTCCTAACAATATGTGCTGCCGTGTGGTTCGTATATGGTTTCTTAATCAAGGACTTCTACGTTGCGGTGAGTTCGTCACTGCTCGGTCTTTTTCTTACAATATAGATAATAATTTGTCTTTTTTTAATAACACAAAAAAAATACGATATATATATTCATATTCTTGCATTTATTTATTGAACAGGCACCAAATATTTTGGGACTTATTTTGGGAATGGCGCAGATGATTTTGTACATGGTATATAGGAACAAGACGCAGATTGTGGCTGAGGAATCAGAAATCACCCAATCATCTGCCAATAAGCAAAATATAGAGATCGTAGTTCTTCCAAATGAAGCCACATCGTGATAGTCTTTTTTTTTTCTTCCCTTACAAATAAATCTCACTTGACTTTCTTCTTCTATGTCGCGTCCACCTTAATAAACATATTTTCGGTACCCTCTTCTTCCTAGTCTCATCAGAATTATGTTGCTAGGAAAGAGGAATTCATTGTCTAAGGCAAATAAAAGGTGTTACACTTCATCAATATGGCTATGCCCAAAGCCACACAAACAAATCTTTCAACAGATATTATACATACATTGCATTAACAATTTAATTGGCTAATACCAATCAACAAGAACAACAGGTCGTTACGTTAAATAAATACTAAGATATATATATATATATATATATATATATATATATATAGTCAAATTTGAAAAGTACAGTCATGTGGTTGTTTGGCATTTGCTACTTTGGATGGAACATTTAGAAAGTTCAAAGCTACCTGCGAAGCAAAGCAAATTCACATGCCGTCTGTTGCTGGCTTACGGTTAAGATATCTGATCACTGCGTCCTCAACCCTGTCAAAATTTGGATAAAATATTATCATAATTTTAAGTTTTCTTTGTAAACAGCGAAAATAACAAGCAACCATGGATATAATATCCTTCCATTCCATTGCTTCCACCTTATCTTAAAAAACATACTTGGCAAAGATTGAAAAACTTGTTCACGTTCCATGATGAATTATAATGAGTTCACTTAAAAGCATTGGTTTTTCAATTTTACCGTGACAAGAATCAAATCTCAATCAGATTATAATCATGATGTTCTGAGTTAGTCTCAACAAAAGATGAGCAAATAAGACAAGGATAACACATACCAGGGCTGGTTGTAGAAATCAGAATTGCGCTCTCTCTCCGAATTGCGGCTTGATTCGCCAGCAATGAGCTTTAAATCTTTGCTTTGAGAATCTATGAGGACATTGATGAACTCTATGGGCGACTGACTAAACCCTAAGAAGAAGGCCCTCCTCCTACGGTGTTCGTGGATCTTCCTTATTGCGGCACAGATAGCTTCATCACAGGCTTGTATGTCTTTTGTCTTTTCAGTATTTGCCAACAAAGCATTCAAATCCCTTTGTATGGGAAAGGGCACATCAACTAATACATCGTAGCATGCAGTTCCAACAGGACTATCCCCCGATAGTTTGATCCTGTGTTCTAAGAGTATGGGTTGCGGAGGAAATAAGTGGGGAGTAATTTTTTGAGTTACCGCCGTAAACTTGACTTTGCTTTCACCAAATACTTTCTGTAGCGGTTGGTCGCACATGAAAGAAGACGGGTCATCTGCGCACTGCAACTTACGAGCCTTGACATAGTGCCACACCGCAGTAATGATTCTTGCACGGGTATCAACCTCTATACCTAATAGCTCAGTTAAAGGTGCAGACAGCTTGAATTTCTCAGGCATATGATTCATTTCAAGCCTTATGCTAACAGTGAATTCTTGATCGCCTTTCCTTTTGACCTCAAAGCCTTCTTGAGGAGCAGGAGATCGGGCACTATCCCAGATAATCAAATGGTTGTCAGGATATACCTTCTGGTCCAATGTAATGGTAACCCTCTTGAAAAATGTGGAGAATTTTGGATACGCAGAGCTTGGATTCTGAACCATAGCTTGGTCACTGTTCATTCCCTCTTCTACTATCCTACCTACAATCTTTAGGGTCCACGTAGGAGGCTCAGCACTCGGTTTCTTTGGCATAGTGTGGATCTGATTAGCAGAAGTGTTAAAAACATATATCCGCAAAGTTCTCTGGTTGTACAACGGAGACTTTAGAGACTCTTGGATATCAATCTTTTTCCTTGTCAAAGAAGCATCGACTCGAGACTCAAATTCTAGAAGTTGAGTGTACAGGTCAGACTCTGGTAAAATAGCTGCCACTCTTTCGTGCAGCTGTTTCTCGGAGAGCCTCTGCTTCTTGCGAGCAGCTGCAGCAGCTTCCATTGTCCTCATAGGGGAAGGAGTCATATTTGAAGGGGAGAATCCCGGCGGCCTCATATGTGGTCTCTGAGGAAACCTTTTGGCTGCAGCACTTCCAAGCCCAGAAATAGAAGGCGAAGGAGAACCCAAAGATCCAACTCCACCAGCATTAGCCTGGTTAAAAGAGAGCCCTTGAGCAGCAGCAGCAGCATGAATCTGACTTTGAAACTGTGCAGCGACTTGTGCTTGAGCTTGGGCATGGGCATGGGCCTGAGCTCTCGACTGAAGCTGGGCAAATGCTTGGGCTTGAGCTGCGGAAAGTTGGAACTGGCTGGGAAATGCAGAGCCCATCTGTTGCTGAGAAGATTGGTTCACAGGGAAAGAGTTTCCAAAAGGGGAGGGAGCACCCATATTCTTTGGTAGGTTATTGTTGTTTGCAGACATGGTGTGCAACTCTTTGAGAACAAGTCAAATTTGAGATTATGTAAATCCAACTCCAAGTTTCAACTGAAAGTCCTGCATTTAAGATCTGAATTGCAGCATCATTTATATAAGTCAACTAAGGATCTATGTAACAGAGTCGCTTCAGCAGAATGGACACAAAACCAGTGCCTAATCAACAATTAAACACTCCGAAATGAAACAGCAACAACATATAGTTTCGATTCAAAGAGTTCAACCAAACAGGATACTAGGGTTTTTAAAATTCGACGTTTAACACCACAGAAAATTAATCTCAACCTAAAGGCAGGGCTACGCAGCGACGGAATCAGAGGGGGATCACGGGGTCGAACGACTCCACGGCGGCGGGCTCGGGCGCTACAAGGGTGGTGGTTGGTAGCGTCGACATTGATTTTTATTTTTAACTTTTTTTCTTGTTTGAGAAATTCGTGTGGAGGAAGAAGATTAAAAAAGAACCCTAAATTCGTGGGCTGAATATTTATTGGGCTGTTAAAAAAATTAAGTAATTATTACACAGGCCCATTCCAATTAAATCACTAAATTCTATTAATATTCGAAATTTCAATTATTCGGGAATCCGGTTTAAGGAAATGACTTAAATGTTATTAACAATATTAATATAAGGTAATAAAAATTATTTATTAATTTAATAAATATTTAATAATTTAATATATTATTTTATTAATTGTAATAGCTCTCGATATTATTTATTTCTATTTAGTATTATTATGAAAAATCATATGCATAAATATGTTAACAATAATTTCCTTGCAATTAAGATATTTTAAAATGATTTTCCTGCAAATAAAATAAGTAAAGATGAATATTTACATTATATCAATTCAAAATGTCTTTAATGGTGAACCGTTATTTCAATATATATGCATCAAAGTGAATATAGAAATATGAAATTATTTTCATTATTATTTATTAATCTTAATGAAACACTCGTATAACATATTTTGAATAGTTTACCACAGGCATGCAGTTTTTCAAAAATTTATTTTAAAAGTATTCTTTAACCCAAAATTTAATTTATGGCTCATTGTACATAAAATCTATTCTCATATATAGGATAAACATGTAATGCAAAATGTTTGAAGCATTTTTATTCTTCAAATTATAATTTCTGATTCTCACTATAAAAATATGTAATTTAATCTTATATATGTAATAAAATGTTATGAAAAGCGTTTACAAAGGACTTTTTGTTTTTATTATTTAAACGGTCTCTCAACTTGTAACTTTTGTGTCAACATTATATCATCTACGTAGTGAAACGCAGTTTGGAAAATAGGATCCCGTACTATGATAAACTATTGATGTATACTTACTGAGCTAGTGATTGGAGGTAACAGTACAAGCAACGCTCACGAAAGAAAAGCTCATGACTTTAGATCTTTATCAAAAGATTTTCATTTCCCCAATACTATTATCTAAAATTGCAAAGTAGTGTTTCAGTATTTTATGAGAGGAGTAGAGAAAAATTGCCAGGGCACCTTTTAGCTGCCATTATTGATCACATATACATTCTTTTGCTTACAATTCCAGCAATTATATTTCCCAGTTCTTCACCACAGTGCTCTTGCAAATGGTGCCCGCCCTTCCAAAAAAAAGAAATAAATAAAGAAATAAAAATCAGAAGTGGAACACCAAAGTGAATGAATTAAAAGTTAGTTAAGCTAAGGCGTTGTTTGTTTGAAGTATCATGATGATACTCACATTACTGTAATGAATATCACCGTGATGTGGGTCCAGATGAATGTCATTACCGTATTTGTTTTGTGGTGCTATTTCATTTTTCATATCAAGATATTGCAATATTGTTTTATTTAATTACGGTGATGTGTGGAACGATATTACGTAAGTGCCATAATCAGCCATACATAAATATCGAACTAATATCGATTAATATATTTACTTTTAGATAATACATTATGTAATGTTGATCAATTTTAATATTTAGTTGTATTAATTATTTTGTATAATTATTCAATATTATTATTTTATTTTATATTATATAATTTTTTTAAGATTTAAAGTCTCGTTATTTACAAAATATTAATAAGAATATATAAGGGAGAAATGCTAAAAGTTACGAGTAGTGTTGTCCAAATAAAAATTTAGAAAGATCACTCAATTACCGTGATGTACGATTACCTAACTTTTTTAGAGTGATTAAAAAAGGTTGAATATCACCCCGTTTTCATCATCTATGTGATTCGATCACTTAGGCTCTAAACAAACTAGGTGATGAGTAGGCGAAACAAATATGACCGTGAAGTTTTGAAGGATCGTCCAAAACAAACACACCTCAAATATAAAACTAGAACGGAGCAATAGAGTTTATGAGGATCATATGTGTGGGTTATATAAGAACTATACCGTTGGAAGAGTGAGCAGTTGATGGTTGGCTTGCTTGCAAAATGCTTCAACACCTTCAAAGCTTAACCACCGATCTCTTTGACCCCAGCAAATTGTGGTCTGAACTTTCCAGTTTTGGTCAGTCAATATTCTTCTCATTTCTTCAACCTTGCTCTGAAAATTGAGTTGTTAAGACGCAGATCTCAATACAGTAAAGTAAAATTTCAAAGTTCAAAGTACTAAAAAAACTATCAATCAGTAACCAAGCAGCAAAATTAAATAACTTTGAAGTACCCTGAGCTCTTTCTGTTGGGGTTGAGCGGTAATATTTAATTCTGGGCCAGCGGTAGTTGTATTTGGACGCCGCGACAATTTATCGGGATATAAATTAAAGTCGAAATGACACAGAGAGAACACCGAGATTTTTACGTGGTTCGGCCAATACCGCCTACATCCACGGAGAGACAATAGTTTTACTATATTTGAGAATATTACACCGTACAAAATAACGCTCGTGTTTAAACCCAAAAAACCCGAGACCCCTTACCCACCCGGGTAATGTTTTTGTACCCACTCTCAACTACCTCTTAAAAACTATACCCGCTCTCACCCTTATCCACCCGGACAAGATTTTTCTTTTTTTTTCTTTTTCTTCTCATTTTTTTCTCTCTCTCTCTCTCTCCACTCTCTCTCTCTCTCGTTACTTGTTTTTGGGTGAGATTTAACTCTATCACCACAAGCCTATTTATAGGCTAAACCACATAGAAAATTCCAAACCCAAAAAACGTCATGCCATTCATCATAGAAAGAGTTCTCCAATTTTGCTTCTTAATTGTTGAAAAGTCAACAATTCTCCCCCCTTTTCAACATCGTCGTCTTCAGAGAGCACTCCTGCGAACCCGAGAATGAGAGTAACCCGTTCGTAAATATCACGAACATCCATTGGCCTTCCTTGTAGCACCTACACATAATCCGAATCAAGAATTTCGATCCTACCCCACTTGATTCATTCAACGGCCAATCTTATGTGCAGCTATGTTGAACCAACTCGACCCGTCGATTCCCGAAGAGGGACTTCGATGCAACCCCTTCTCCAGCAGGATTTTCCTTCTCACCATCGTCTGCTTTTATACCACGCTAGCGATTTTCGTGAACCCATCGAAGTCTGAGTATTATATATCATACTCACATCCAGACGATACAAACCTTTGCACTCTTCTCCCTCTGGTAGGACCATTTCCGCCATTGTGTGATTTCCCAGACTCCCCCTGCTATGAAACCCCATAGCCCTGGAATCTGACCGGCTCGAGAATATTAAATTCTACGCAACTTTGGGACAACGCCACACCACCCAAAATGCGTACCGCTCCATCAACCATTTTGATCTTCCCCGTTCCAATACACCGAACAACACAACGATATCCATCGGCCCATGGAGATCGAAAAACTGTTCGCATTTCCCTGAACGTATCAAAATATACTCTTGGAGCAAACCCGAATTAATATCCTTCTTCCTGAGAACGAGCGCCATCATTAGAGACTGTGAGAAACGTCTCTAAGATAAACTGTGTGCTACCTCCGTTGTGGAATTTTCCTAGCCGCTTGTCCTTCTTCCTCCAAGTCGGACAATTTTTCCTGATGTGTCCCGGCTCACCACACATGCAACATCACATGCCCTTCCCGCCACCTGGATTTGGACCTGCTGTTGTCCCCAAATCTCTTGGCGTATACCTTCCTCTATGATTCACTTTGAAAATAGCCAACACCTGGCTATCACCAAAATTGACCGTCTTCTCTTTTCATACTCCAAAAAAAAGTTGACTCCACCATCCACCGTTTGCACCATCTCGTACTGGATGGTTGTGATCAAATTATCACCAGAATCAGGAAGCGAGGTAAGAAGTAACAGGACCTTACTTCTTCCTCTCCGACACATCATGACCCAAAATTTCCGTCATTTACTCCGACTTTTTCTCGTCTCCCATCAAAGCTTATCACCCTAGCCTTGACAAATGAGCACATCCTTCACTCTTCTCTGCCACAGAGTGAAACCTCCCGCACCAGCACATTGTCGCACTTTGCTGTCATCCGTCGTTATTATCCTTGCAGAGATTTAACAGCCCGGCCCAAATAGTACTGATCAGATATTTCCCAAGAAAGACTAACGACCTGCCTCACAGCACTATTGCCATAACTCGCCAAAACTCCACCGCCGCACAAGCTCCGCCCGACACCGAGCATCCCATCAACGATAACCATTTTGTACCATCATTTCTTCAGCACAAGGCATCGCATCGTTGAACCTCGCTCTGACACTGGCTCCCCCCGATCGATGTTCCCTTCTGATATCTTTTCTGATGTGGAAGATCAGACACAGCTGCAACCACAGAGCATACTCAGAATACCAGCAGGGTTTGGCTCTGATACCACTTGTTGGGGTTGAGCGGTAATATTTAATTCTGGGCCAGCGGTAGTTGTATTTGGACGCCGCGACAATTTATCGGGATATAAATTAAAGTCGAAATGACACAGAGAGAACACCGAGATTTTTACGTGGTTCGGCCAATACCGCCTACATCCACGGAGAGACAATAGTTTTACTATATTTGAGAATATTACACCGTACAAAATAACGCTCGTGTTTAAACCCAAAAAACCCGAGACCCCTTACCCACCCGGGTAATGTTTTTGTACCCACTCTCAACTACCTCTTAAAAACTATACCCGCTCTCACCCTTATCCACCCGGACAAGATTTTTCTTTTTTTTTCTTTTTCTTCTCATTTTTTTCTCTCTCTCTCTCTCCACTCTCTCTCTCTCTCTCTCGTTACTTGTTTTTGGGCGAGATTTAACTCTATCACCACAAGCCTATTTATAGGCTAAACCACATAGAAAATTCCAAACCCAAAAAACGTCATGCCATTCATCATAGAAAGAGTTCTCCAATTTTGCTTCTTAATTGTTGAAAAGTCAACACTTTCTTCATTGATCTGCTTATTGCATTCAAAGCAAAGCCTGAAGAACCTGAGGTAAGGTATGGTCTTCTGTAAACCATCGCAACTTCTTCCTTCAGTTTATATGGACCACAGCTTGTCAAGCATTTATCGCTAGCTCTCAATGGATCCTTAAAATTTCAGAATCAAATTTCTGTTCGATATTTGAATAAAATGGAGTCAGTCATGTCTAGTTTTTCACACCTACCTGAGAAAATATTTCTCCTAGCAAGAAGTTGCTGAATATCGCAAGAGTTGAAGGTAGTTTGGCATGCTGTTCCGTGAGCTATGGCCAAAAGATCACGCATTTACGTACACATACATAGAGCGAGATATTACACGGCACATATGCATTAAGCTCTAGCAACTGATCTTAACTGGGGGATTTAGAAGGATGAGATTATTAAGCTTTTCCTGGTGATTTTTGGCGTATTGAACCACAACTGGCGAAAAGTGTCCCTGGAATAAAAAGAGATACATGTCTGAGCAAAAATAGTTAACAGTTAACAAAAGCAATTTGAAAATTACCTGCACGACGATGGTAACCTTTTTTTCTTTCGAGAGTTCGTCAATTACGGATTCCAATGAATCCACGTATTCTGAAAATGCAATTAGCCGTGATTTGTTTAGCCTCTAGAATCCCCTTTTCTTCTTTTTGTTTGCCATTCCATAAAACGGAAAAGAGGATTAAATTTGATACCACTCAAAGTGTAGTCAAAGCCATACTTGGGTTGAGGTTTGTCCGAGAAACCAAATCCTGCAAGAATGCAAAGCCTTTTCTGGGTTAAGATTGTACACTACGAGTAGCTATCGATCATCAACACCAGTGAGTATACTTTTTAAACCTTACCGAGCCAATCGAAAGCTATTGCATGGTTTCGCTTAGAGAGGATAGGCATTACTTTGCGGTAAGAATATGCCTACGAAACAAAAAAAAAAAGAAAGGAAGAAGAAAACATTTCCCTCGTTTTCAACCCTAAAACACAAAAAAAAAGAGAAGAAAACATAAACCTAACTAACCTGTGAAGGAAGACCATGAATAAGAACAACAGGTGTATTTTCTGCACTCCCACTTTCGACATAAAACCATCTAATGCAGAAAACGAGCATTTATTCAATAATCAATCCCTGCAAATCAGTCCACATCCTCAATAATCTGCACCAGTATTATCTGTTACCTCCTCTTTATGACTTTTAAAAACTAACTTTTCAACTTACAGTTTCTCAAGCAGTGCACACAGAAACAGAAACCACACACACACTTGAGAGTTTACTCTCTACTTTTACCTAAAGAGATCATTCGAGGTTTGAGACGAACGAGCCATAGTGAGCCCAAATATTGGATCTTTTGCCTTCTCGCCCTTCCCACCCACTGGATGTGCTTTCAACTTCATGGAAGAGGACTCAAACTATTATCATAAAACTGATTTTTTTTTTCTTGCAATAGGAATAAATCAGTTTGGTGAAACTTACGAACTTTCCTTGCTTGAACCACTCATCAGCAGGATTAGGCTCATCAGAGTATTTTCCTATGATTAAAAAGAACCCAATTTATCATCACGAAAGAAAACCTAGTACCAATTAAAATGCCCAACAAAAAGAAGAAATTCAGGAGGAAAGGGAGCACGATAATGCTTATTGCTAACCGCCGGTGAAAGCAAACCCATCTCCAACTGAGACAGGAGCGTCCAACAAATAATCCTGCGACAAATTAATCATGCAAGGAATTTTGACAAAAATTGCTACAAGGGATTGTAGGAAAATATGCAAGTATATCACTTTGTGTACCTCATTGGAACCATTGCTCGACCTGGACAGTGGTAGTTGGTGAAACCTTTTGTTTCTTGAAACTGTTTGACGAGTCGATTGGAGATTGTGATTACTGGGCAATGAAAATGGAGCTAAGTTGAAGCGAATCGCCATAAAGAACGATCGACAAAGGGGATGATGACGTCGACGACGACGACGATGATGATCAAGGGAAAATAGAAGATACGACGACTACGGTGTTGTGATATTTTGTATACAATCTTTGAGCTGATTATAAATGAATGGTATGGTAACACTAACAAGGATAATATTTTTCTGGTCCCCATTGCTCTCTGGGAACTAGCTAAGACAAAATTCCCAAGTTTAAAAAGAAAAAAAGAAAGAGAAGCTATCATTGTTTTCGAAGATAGCTAGTGCTCCACATATACACTTTAAACGCAAAAAAGCCATTTACAGTTATTAGAGAACTGAGAAGCAAATTGTTCTTCGTGTCAAAAGTAAGTATTCGATGAATTATGTCACATCACATGAAAGTCAAAGACAGTTTAACTTCAGAAAACTAAATCAACATAAGGCGATCTTACGTATCCCATATATATAGCATAAACAAAGTCGATCTTCAATTATTAAATGATTTTGATAGACAATCTTATCGACGACAACTTTCTGAATAAATACATAGAAACCCACGTCCTAGTTTTGATAAATTATATAATTTCCTCATACGAGGTTGTGATGATCGACGAAAACCACTTGCGAGACTGAGTGAATAATGTTATCGAATTTAAAATGACTATTCTGAAGATGAAAAAACAAATCCACGCATCGTTTCTTTCTCTATTTAAGGTATAAATATGAACCTAACAGTCAAACGTCTGCAGCTATATTGAATCACAGTAAGAACTAGAAAAGTGAGTAAATAAAACACCAGCAAGCAAGGGCTAAGCTAGTTCCATCAAGAGAATCTAATAAGAAAAACTCAGTAACTAACTACATTATGTGATCAGAAATCTTTACATGTCTGTTCTTGAAAGTTTGTGCTCTCTCTACCCTACCCTACCTACACTACAGCAACTAAGAAAATAGCAGAGGCAAATCACTCAAGTTCGAATTCAGCCCTCAAAGCGTTGTCACTTTGATCCACTCGTAGCGTCCAAGGAGGGGTACATCGTTCACAACATCGAAATTGTATCTGAAAAAATCGAAGACCGTAAGTACTAAGCAGCAATACAATATATAAATTCAAAACAAGAAAAAGAATGAGTTATTACTTGTCGGCGAATCTGCGGTGCATTTCGTCCTCCGATTCAACAAAGAAATCATCTAATTGCTGCTCAGTAGGGGGCATAACGTTTTGCAGCTGATTTCAAGTCTTAGAATGTCAACATTAGAAGAAGAATCAGGTGCTGTAAGGACATCATCACAACCCTTAATCAAGCTATTTTCTCTCGTATTTCTGACAAAGAAAGAAAGAAAAATAATACTGTAATATAATAGACGAGTTACAGAGGAAAAGGGTCAACTTTCGCATTTAAGTACATATGGGAAATAGCAACGGCTCGCTCGTGTACCATTTATGATAAGATAAGATATATTGATATCCAAGATCTAGGGATACTAGAAAACTCCACAAGTTCAGATCTTTATATGATTATCAAATGAAAGCTTAATAAGATAACACTTTTAATGCATCTGACACAAAGTCCACTATGATGTGTTCCAACGGACAGCTTTAAACGTGAATTGTAACCCGCGTAAAGAGATTTTTACAAGAAATTCATGAATTAGCAGTACTTTCAATCAAATAACAGGAAAATATTTTCTGCAGATTGCTCAGAAGTAGATATATCCTCCTCTCCCTCAAGAAGCCAAAAACACCCACAGCAGAAAAGAAAATCCCCCCAAAATCCCACATAGAAGTCATCATATTTTGGAGATATAAAAAAAGCACAAAAAAAATAAAGGCAACAACAGACATGCACACTCATAGTCATAGTTCGCATACCTGCCGCCCCTCGCCTCACATTCCAAATTGTTATCTCCCCGCGATCCTTCAATTTCAGCAGAACCCTTTTGCCCAATTTGAGGCTCTTTGTCGTCGATTCTGACCTCCACCATAATCTCGGCTTTAGGCGGCTTCGTCCCAAGGGCTTTTCGGGAATTTTGCGCCGGCGGCGGTGGCTTCAACAAACGCTTGGAACGAAGCTCCATGCAATCGGACTTATTCAACCGTTGAAGAGCTAGGGTTTTGGCACGTGTATGGACGCCAACATCCATCATCACCGCTGCGACGTCGTCTGACGCCTTCGACTTTCGAATGTATCTGCCCATTGAGAGAGAGAGAGACGTTATAAAAGGACGGTGGGGCCTTTGCTAACTTTATTAAATATAAAAAAGAGAAAAACGTACCTTTTCTTTGCCTTACTTTTTTTTGGAGACGATAGCTTGTATTGATAAACAAAATACATTGACTAAATAGCTCAAATGGTATCTCCGATGATATCATAATTCGGTAGAGAACAAAGCTCACATGCATACAAAAACAAGCAAAAGTGACAAAAGCCGACAGAAAACTTCAAACTTGGACCGAGCTATAGAACCTACACAAAAAGGCTATTAAGCAAAAAATATACAATATTCTACACTTTCTTTATCCAACGATCGGGGCATTCGTCTTCATCGGAAGAAGCTCCCACAAGGAGAAAAAAGGCTCCACATCGGGAGAAAAGAGCTCTTGACTTGGTCAGGAGAAAATGAGCCGGTGGTGAGAATTGAATGGAAGTGGTGGTGGGTGCTGCGGCGGAAGGTGGCAATGGCAAGGCGGCAGGGCGGAAGTGGCGGCATCCGGTGGAGATGGACGGTGTGGAGGTGGCAACACCGGTGGAGGTGGGCGGCGTAGAGCTGGCGGAGGTGGCGGCACCGGTGGAGGTGGGCGTGGAGCTGGTGGTGGTGGCGGCACCAGTGGAGGTGGGCGGCGTGGAGCTGGCGGAGGTGGCGGCACCGGTAGCGGCGGTGACGGCGGGCGGTGGCGTCAGGCGGTGGTGGTCGATTCTTTTTTTTAAGAACAGACAAAATAAAAAACACAGCAAACAAAAGAGTAAAGGAGTGGAGCTCCCCCTACCTCCATTAAATTAATGGAGGGGGGGAGAAGGAGAAGAGAGCGGCGGTTTTCTGGGCTGGGCGGCTAGAGTTTTGCTTACTTCAGTAGTTATATTATGGGCGTTGATCTATCCTTACAAGGAACAAATCGTACTGTATATCGATATCCATTACACGTATGTTTATAGAAAATTATTTCTACTATTTCAACTAACTTCTACTCTATTAATAGCAACACAGAAATATTATATTTGGCATGTATCAAATAGTTCTTTGTTCCATATCATAATCATATAATATGGATATTACTTGGCATTAATAAAATTAGCCTATATTCTGAAGTACGAGTATCGACAATTGGAACTAATCACATCATCCCACATAAATGCTCAAAAACAGAAAGATACATAACCCACCAAATTTAACAGAAGAAACAAAATGGATTCAGTTCAGCAACACGTCAAATAAAAAATAGTCTACTTTTGTCGTCGTAAACCTCACTTCCTCCCGCCTGTTGCAGCTCGTGGCTTGCTTTTAACCTCTGCCTCCTGTGTGAGAACATCGTCCATCCCAGCAGAAGATGAAATGCCGATAATTTTTTGGGACGGAAATACAAATTTTAAGAACTAAAAATAGCAAACCTGAGGAAGATGTAGGTATATGTAGGTCTTTGCTGTTGTTGGGTTGTGATTTTCAGCACCCTTGCTCCAATCGTAGCATACCTGTGATATGGTTAGTTTCGATATGTACGCATTGCTTGTAACTTTCAACTAATTTTGAGATTAAGGATTCGTGAAGTTCTAACCGAATACGCATATATGGAACCGTCATTGTTGAAAGTGCTGCAAGGTATTGGTTGATTGCACCTTGACATTGCCTAAACCACACAACAGAAGAACAATAAAACGACAAAACAAAACGATAATTTAATTAATTAATGAGAGGTATTATTAATAGAAAAGTTCAATGACATGAACTGCTTTTTGATGCAAGACTTCAAACAAAACACCTACCTTTAGCCTTTGTTTACTATCTTTGTCCCAGAAATTGAAAGCTCCATCCGATCCAGCAGTTGCAAATGTGTGATGTATCTAAGAAACAAGAAAAAATATGGAGGAACAGTGTCCGCATAAGTAAAGTAGTATATAAAATAGGCATAAATAATGTTGGAAAAAGATATAGGGGAATTGCTGATTCGTAAAACATATATGTATATACATATATATATATATATATAATATATATATTATCAATTCCCCTATATCTTTATATATTAAAAATTACAGCTAGGGGGACTGGAATCTCATTTTACTTAAAAAAGTTTCCTAGGTCCATTTATCACGTAAAAACAACAATGCACAACTGAAGCCAAAAACTGAAATGATGCGCTTACGGGATGAAAATTTAGCGAGTTGACGGAGTAAATGTCATTGCCATCCCTGTGGCATTTGAAAGTAAAGTTTTTGCTAGATTGCGAATCATCCAGGTGGTGTACACCGACCCTCCCTTCAATGGAACCCACCTAAAATGAATGGCCATCAATGTAAAAAGATAATTTGAGCAAGTCAACAACAAAACAAGTGTACCGTAACACAGATGAAGTGAAACTTCCTCGAACTCAAAACCGTAAAATTGGTATTCTTACAAGAAAACCTTGCTGATCAGGGAAAGCAGCTAGACATCTAGTCTGGTACTTTAGCGGCGAAACGACTCTCTTGAATTCAGTCTGAAATTTTTCATAAGCAGTCATTCATGTATTTAGATTCAGTGTACATCGTCGCATAGTACATTTACTATAACGAAGATGGCAAAAGCTAGAAGAAGAAAATAAAACATAGATACTGCTTTCCATTAGCTGCTTTGCATAATTGCATACACCACCTTCCTCTTTAAAAACAGAAGGACATGGAGCAGTAGGATAAGAACCATGAAATTCTTTGTTTTATCACTGAAAGTAAATCAAACTAATCCAAAGAACGACAATCCACATAACCAGCCTATTAACCAGGTTATCACAATGATCTCTGGGACTAGATGCACCGCTATCATATTTCGCCAAAATATTTAAATAGACTCGTTTAATTAATTAGTTGCCCAATAAATAGTACAACCAAACTACGAAAGTAACGTCTTTCAATTAATTCATAAAGTTCAAGTGACCCTTTTCTTTGACAGATTACATCAGGTATACCGTCAAAATTTAGAAACGAAACAGTAAGCATGAAACATCTGAAAGAAAGTAATGGTGTCATGCAGTAAAAGAAGCAAAATAACTTCCCTAAAGGACGTATAGGTATTATAAATCCAACAATCATAATTGACGAGTTACGCAAAACAATGAAGAATACCTGCGGGTTCTGTAAGTTGAAAACAACAAGGTTTCTATCAGCGGTTCCAACAACCATAAGAGGATGTTTGACTGTGAGGGCATAGCAACGCTCGGGAAGCTGCTGAACCCAAGTAGGATTTTGCTGTCTCAAATCCCAATACCTGGAAAAATAGATAAATAAATACCAGCATTTACAAGAGAATGACCAGAGTACAAGCTAACATGTATACAAACCTTTAAGCCAGGAAAGTCGAGCACTGAAAACAGGAATGCCACGCAGGATAGCATTTGCAGTTCGAACATGCACAAAGAGAGAATGCAAGATTTGCAGAAAAGTACAAATAGAGAACTTGCCTTAGGGTCTTGTCCCAGCTAGCAGTGGCCAAGAGATTCATTTCCGGAATCCAAGCGAGCTCTTTAACAGGAGCATCATGCATGGCTACAGTTACAGCTTGGCCACCAGATAACAATGGCCACATTTTAACTTGCTTATCACAACCTCCCGAAAAGACAGTGGTGCCATCGTCCTTCCAAGCTGAACACAACACCTGGAAATATTACATGAGCAAAACAACTACTTCGATACACATTTCATGGAGGCCAGAAAGGGAATGGATTCATGAAAAAAAAAATGACTACATTACCGGATGATCATGCGATATTGATGCCTTTGGAACAGAGCTGACAGTAGTTCCTGACTTCACAATCTCCCAACATCGAACCTTACGAAAATAATTCCGCATCAATACACAGTGTTAGCTCTTTTGAGGCAAACAGAACCATAAACACAACAATAATCAAACAACACGGAATTTCTCAGACAGACATTCGCATATGGAGACAGATGTAATACAAAGGAACTCTCAAAAGAATGTAGTTTGTGTGACTTCAACATACAGTGCCACAGAAACACAATAAACAAAGTTACTTAACTTAGGAAACATACAATCAAATATAGTAGTGAAACATGAAGAAGTCTATCTTACCTGATTATCCCAGGAAGTAGCAACCAAAATGTTGGCCTTGGGACTAAAGCTCAAGCTGGACACTGAATCACTCGGAGGTTGTGACACCTGGTACACGAATCCAAAACATATCAAACACATAAAATTTAATGCGCAATCAAGAAAAGAAGAATTTCAAGTAGCCAATAATCATCTCCCCGAAACAAAAACGGAGCACACTCCCCGCAACATCTAATCTAACTATAAATACCTCAGCGGAGCGATTAGGGTTGACATTAGCGGCAGTAGCACCGAAGGTTGCCATACGAGAGAAAATAGAAGAGAAAAATCTCCGGAATAAACCCTAAAAAGCGAGAGGGAAACTTACAATTCTGAATTTTAACGGTAGAATACAAAGTACTTATAGCTTAACGAAGAGGGCGTTCACACGACGCTACGCGGTTTCAAGCTTCAACCATTTCTTGCCATGGAATTCTTAGTACGAAGTGGGCCGGGCCAAGTTTAATATATGGGACCGTTCTACATCTTTTTCGGTCCATTAATAATCAAAGATAAAATTACTAGGAAAACGGCTGATTTTTATTTTTTAATTTCCTTATGCCCGTTTAGTTTGTTAAGAATCGGAATAGGAGTGTTAAAGATAGTTATCTTTGCTAATGGGCAAAACCTAAAATAGTCCCGATATTTACCACGTGAACTAATTTAGTTTTCGATATTTCGCGGGGATCAATTTAGTCTTGATGTTATTGAAAATAAACCAAATTGGTCACTCCGTCAGTCCAAGCGTCAATTTAGACGGCTATGCTATTTGCGACGGCATTAGCGACGGACATTCCGTCGCTAAATGAGAAAGTTAAAAAAAATGATAAATTAAAGGAAAAAATCCAAAAAAAGGAAACAAAATTCAAAAAATAGACTAACAAATTCAAAAAAAAGAGAGAGAATATTACTAATAAATTAAATAAAAAATAAATAATAATAAAAATAAAATAAAAAATAAATAAAAATAAAAAATGATAAATTAAACATTAAAAATGAGGAAAAAATCCAAAAAAGGAAAAAAATTCAAAACGTAGAGTCAAAAATTCAAAAAAAAAAACAAGAGAATATTACTAATATATTAAATAAATATATAAATAATAATTAAAATAAATAATACTAATAAAAATAAAATAAAAAACTAATTTTTACCGATAAGTACCCGCTTTACTGTTTGTACCAATTTTCTCAGTCTTGACGTACCTTTTTATGTGTCTATTGCGTACCACGTCACACGCGTTTATACGGTACCCTATACGGTTTCCATATGGTATCTTAATGCGTTATATGACGTACCATTTTCTCAACGTGTTACGTACCACAATATGGTACCTAAATATGTTATATGGTATACGTGTACCTGCGCTGGATCAGGTATCTATTTGCAAAAAATTTATTCTAATAGATACCTACATATAAAAAAATAATTACATGGTAATGAATTACAAGTTTACTTGCAATTGGGGTGTGCAAAGCCCCTATAAAAAAATCATTAGAAAAACGAAAAAGGACGAAGTTATCAGATTTTCAACGTTCAAGCACGAACTACGACAAAATTGCTCCCACTTTTCCTTTTACCCAAATCACGTTCATCCATTAATTACACTCACAACGAACACACAAGCAGACAAAACAACAACCCGTGACAGATTCTCCAAAATCAAAGATCTACCACTCCACCGCCGCACAGGTGGCGCGTCTCATCACCTCCGGTAAATCCGCCGACCTCCGCCACTCCCCCCCTTCGCAATGATAAACCAAAACCAATCCCTCCTTCAAACCCCTCTCTCTCAGCCCACCCCTTCTCAGCAAATCATCCACGCAGCCTGCCACCTGTACTAGGACCACCTCGTCGCCGGCGCCGACGCAGTTAAACCTCACCGCGCCGTCGAGCCTAACCTGCGCCGGCAGCGGCGGGCTCCTTAACCTGCGCCACTCTCCAAAGGCATTGCTCTTCCGACGACCATCGAACTTCCAAAATGACAACTCCACGGCGTGGCTCGACAACACGTACACCTGGCCGTCGTTTGCAGAGCACGCTGCCACCGCACATCCGCCGCCTAATTTCAAGCGTCGCCTATTCATTAATCGAAAATCGGCGGTGGATTAAAAATAAGCGCTTATCCGCGCCAAGTTTATCGTAATTACATTACCGGGCAATGCCCTGCTCCTCAGCCAACCGCGAAGCGCCACGTCATACAAATCCATGGAGCTTGCGTAGACATGGTGGTGCTCTCCGCCGTCGTTGTTTCCAATCCTCAGACCACCGACGACGTAAAATAGGCCATCAGAGGAAGCACCGACGCATCCGTAGCGCCGCCTCGGCGCGTGAGTGACGACGCGCCAGGAATCGTGGTCGGGATCGTACTCCTCCACGGCGGAGGAGGAACACCCGCCGGCGACGTAGATCCTTCCATCCACGGCGGCGGCGGCGAACTTCTTCCTCGAAAGGGACATCCTTGTCCTCTGGCTCACGGCGCCGGTCCACGTGTCGAGGCGCAGCGTACCGGCGCGTGAGATGAGGTACACATGTCTGCCTACGGCGACCAACCTGAAATGGCTGAAGTAGGCGAGGTTATAGTTGGACGGCGAAGTAGAGAACTTCCAATTGCTATTATTTGGGGAGGAGGAGCACAGTGAGAGGGTGGCGATGAGGAGGGTAGAATTGGAAATTAGGGAGAATGCGAAGAGTGAAAGGGAAGGGGGTTGATGTCGGCGGCGGAAGTGGTAGAACTGTGGGCTTCCGAGGAGGTGGCGCCACCGTCGGCATACGGCGGAGAGGGAAGGGATGGTGGTGGAGGGGACGCGGCAGAGGCACTCGAGGAGGATATCATCTGGGAGTGCGGTGATGAGTGTGGCAGTGGTGGTGGAGGGTGGCTCGGCGGCGGAGGTGATCGGCGAAGGGTGGTGGTAGTTGTTGGGGTCGGGGAAGCAAGATTTCATGAACCATGATAGATGCCGGGATGTGCATGTGCTGCTTTCCGTTGTTGATGACATGAATTGATTGAATGAATGATATTATCTTTTTTTTCTATCTATGCAATGAATGGAATGGGAAGTGTAATTAAGTGAACTGAGTGGGTCATCATAACAGCGGATGACAATTGCACTTTCGCCAATGGTGCTCACTTTTTTTTGTGTTTATTTTCGTAGTTCTTTTTTCTTTCATTTACTACTATTATTATTTTCATAAATCATGAATATAGTCCGCTCCCCAATATTCGTAGGATCGACCTCCTCTTACAATTTCTTGAGTAGTCCCGTGATGGTTTTATCTTATGACTATCGTGGGTAATTTGGGATGTGTTTACCTACTCGATATCTAGTCCCCTAAAAAAAAGTACCATGTTTTCTTATTGGTCCCCCTACCTAATAAGTACTATATTGAGACCTACATGCGTGGATTTTGTGATTTGGTAACACATCTATTTTTGAGAGCCCTTATCATGGAGTTATCTACGTACGTGTTATGTTATTGCGCCGAATTGGGAGAGTCAAGGGACATATAGTCTAACGAAGGATAAGACCATATTAGTGGACGCAAATGTTAATGCCGAGCAAGTAAATTGGTATTTTGCTTTCCTTGAGAAGAAAAATGCGTACTTTGTGTCTTGGAAAACTAACACACCAAAGAAGGCAGGTAATAATACTCCGTGAAAGCTCACTCGGCGAAAATAGTAAAATCTCTACTAGTGTATGTTGAACCCGAACTTGCTGCCGCTTCTTGTTTAGTTATGAATTGTATCTTTCTTACTCAACAATCGATTATTAGGTTATATATAGGTTGAAGATGCCACATGAATTACCAAAAAGAAAAGATATATATAAATATAAACATCAATCAGGAATTGTAATTAATATCCCATTCAAACGTGGGACGAGAAAACACCTCATAATCCAACAAAAGCCCACTAATCACACTCTCAACACTCTGCATCATTCCAAGCTGCTGCTGTAATAAAGCAGGTTGCTGCTGCTGCTGCTGCAAACTAGTATTATCATGCTCGCAAGGCAAGAGCTTATACATCACAAGCAAACCCAGCGTAAATATCGCCTGAAGCTTCGCAGAGTCCCCATTCACCGAAAAGAACAAAAGCATCGAAACGAGGAACAAATCAACACAAAACCTCATCACACACAGCACTGTATCCACCAACCTCCCATCATTACCAGCGGGGAAACCCCTAACCCTATACACAAACAAGAAGTTGTACTTATCCACGACGTACCTATACCCGAAATAGATCGCACCAACTGGGACGACGAGGGGCGAAAAAGACGAATATATCAAAGTCAGTGCGAATATCGTTAGATTGAAGGCATAGTATTGGGCAAAGTCGAACTTCTGTTTTGGAACTGGGGATGTTCTGCTGTGGACTGGAGGATATTCGGATAGGTCGTGCCCAGAATCAACACCAGCAGTTGGCGACGAAATGAGCTCGTTAGTCCCCGACGTAACCTCTGAGGTTCTTTCAGAAGATATCAGAGGTCTATGGAGGTTATCTGCGTCACCGTTTTGTGTGGGGTAATCCTCTCTCCTTTCTGGGACCAGCTGAAGCATGTCGTTCTTTCTGAATTTACGAAGGGTGTTTTTGATCCATGGCATGGGAGCTAATAGGTCGAAGGATATTCCCAAGAAAGTGCTGGTTATGAGGAATGCGAGAGAGGATAGGCACGATCTAGACAAGAATGAAGCACTCAAGTACTGTTCTATGTGCTTGCAATCTTCGCCGTCGAGGTAACACCTGCTCATCTTCAGTATTGCGTCTTCCAGGGAAGATTCTACCAAGGCCCTTAATAGGATAAGATTGACTAGAAAGAAACAAACCATCTTTAACAGGGCAGCTCTTTGCTCCCTAGACACGGTGAGGTGCCTTTCGAACTTTGACAGGTATGAGAGAACAGATGGGACGATGATGTACATGCTCACGAAGATGATAACGTTGGGAAGGAACTGGAATATGATGCTGACAACCCAGCTTGAGCTTTGGAGCCAAGTCAGCCATGTCTGAGCGTTATCCACCACTTCAGCGTTGATGATTCTAGCTGCACTTGAGAGGGCGCTAATCACAGCAAGAGGAGAGCTGAAGAACAACAGCGTCAAGAGCAAGCAAGTGTTCACCAAAACTCTCCTCAACTTCAAAGAAAACTTGGACGAGCCCAAATGGTTCCAATATATGTCGCTGGCCAAAGGAGCCCTCTCCACTTTCCACTGATTCCTCTGTAACTGCAGTTCGGTCAACGAAAAGAACCTTCCGACTCGTCTCCTCCTTTCATTGCGCAAGTCTTGGACGGCCTTATTTGCTGTGTACACATCCTTAAACACTACAAAAGCCACCCCGGCACCTCTGGCTCGTCCTTCTTTGTAAGCAGCCATTTCCATCTCAAGATCAGCCCTGAGCTCCTGCAACTTCCTCAGCCTCTCCTCATCGGAGAAGCCCAAGTTCTCAACACTTCTGTACCACAGATCCTTTGCTTTCCTCCAAAAAACCCGAACTTTCTCCCAAAACCCTCCACCACTCTCCTCCAACAATCCCTCACCATCGTAACCATTATCGCCCACAACCAATCCCCTCTCCTCGATTTTTTCCACCAGCCTCGAGATTTTTTCCCTGACTCTCACCAACTCAGTCGCCAAATCATCCAAGGCGCATAAATCCATGGGAACCACCACTTGATAAACTTTCCCTGGGTATCTATCCCTGAAATATTCCACCAATGGGGTTTTATCAAAGCCCAAACTCTTTGGAACCCCATGAACCATAATTGTAAAAACTGCACTAGAATTGACACTCCCATTTCCACCGACGTTTCCGTTCACGTCCCTAAACCTAGTAACTCTAAGCCTCCTCTCCACCTCGTTCACCCCATAATGCACCAGCAACACAACCACTGCCGCGAGCAACAGGTGGATCCACAACCAACCCGATCCCTTTCTAATATGATTCACGGTAGTCTTAGAAAATTCATCGGAAATCGATGCATTCCCAGCATAGACATTAAGGGGAAGTCCAAATCCAAGAGCTAGAACAGCAAGGGTTACGAGCACGGCAAAAGTACCACCTTCAATTATCAGGAACTGAGCGGCGTCCGCGCCACAATGGTGCGAAATCTGAGTCCCAGTGGCGTGCCAAACGGCGAGGAGCTTTGATGCGATTGCGTTGAGCGTTGGGACACGTCGATGATCGGAACGCAATTTTAAGAAAATGAAGATTAACAAGCAAGTCAGAGCACCAATCGCAGAGATGTTTATGAGGTATTGAATATTCCCGTACCACGCATCGTTGTTAAACGTCGGTTCGTCGCTTGAAGGTGGTAGAGATGGGGGTAGCATGTTCTCAGGCGATCGAAATTTCATCATCGTGGCTTAAAAATTGGTATTAGGGTTCGTAGGTCAGGGATTTGGGGATTTGTTTTCTTCTTTGGGAAGATGGGTCACACCATGTGGAATCGCGCAGCTCAGTGACTGAACCGATGGGATTTTGAAGAACGTGTAATCAATCAGAAAGAATGAACAACGGCTGGGCTTAGCTTGGCTCGCCCAAGGTTGTATTCGTCGCCATCCTTGTTTTCCAATCAATCAAAGTATGAAAATTTATTTTTATTTGTTCGGTCAGTTAAGTAGTTCTCACATTATTATTAAGCTGAGTCTCAATCGAATCTAGACCACATTATCGTGTTGGTTATGAGACAACTACAACTTCCAGCGAGACTAAACCTCCATGGTCCATGAAACCCGCCTCAAGATTGTACAAACAACGATGAACTCATGACCAAGAGAATGGATTCTATCCTCCTAATCGTTAGGCTACACTGGGGGTTTCCCGGATATTATAGTTGGCTTTATCTTTTAACAGTAATTTAGGAGTATTCCATGGGGTCTTTACACATAAATACCTCTCTACAAAAAAACTTATAATTTAGTACCCTGTCAGTATTTTTTAATATGTAGGTACCTAACAGAATATTTTTCCACATAGGTACCTGATCCCGCTGCAGGTACGCCGTATTAGCATATTTAGGTACCCTATAGCAACGTATTGTGATACGTAATACGTCTAGAAAATAGTACGCCGTATTAGCACATTATGTACCATATAGAAACCATATAGGGTACCGAGGCGTGACATGATACGCTATGTACACATAGCAGGTACGTTCTTACACATAAAGTGGTACTAACTGTAAGTCAGGTATAAAAATCTCTGACATAGATATTGATTTATAAGTTTTTAATCAAATAGGTATTTATGTTACACGTATTCCATTACATTTTCAAAATTTCCCGTAAGCTATTGCAATTAGCTAGGTCCCTAGGTAGTATTCCGTGGAAGGTTTCAAATAGTTTTATGTAGAACTTTCCTTGGCGATGAACTTAATGTAACTTTTTATTTAGCAATAGTTTTGTCATTCCACGGAAATCAAGATAAAAATGAGCAAACAAGTTCAGTATGAAGATGAATTGTTCGGTATGCACTTAATCAATGCTCGAACCGTTACCATGTCGCCTCTTTGAATAAGCAAGAAAAATACGAGAAATGTTTCGCAGAAGTTGGGAGCACAAAAAAGGTCACCAATTGATGAGAAGGGGAAAAGTTTGGAACGAGAAGACCTACTTAAGAAACCATGAGGAATGAGCGCCTTCTCGAGACCAAGACATAATGAGATATTTTCCCCCCAAGACATATAATTATTAATATATAAACATATTTATATATTTATAAATAGAAATATGTCTGTAAATAATATAAATATATAAATATATATCAAACTAAAACTTGAAAAAAACTTAAAAAAATAAAACAATCGGGTCTCGCGGGTCAGCCCGGCTTTTTCGGGGTTCGGGGCGGGTTTCTCGTGAAGCGGGTCGGGTCGGGTCTCGGGTCCCGAGTCCGGGAGGACCCGGTTCAGATCCGTCCCGTTGTCATCCCTAGTATTAAGTACCATAACACGTTGATATATGGTACCTAAATGTGTTTGTACGACGTATCTAATGTGTAAATAGGGCGTACCTAATGTGCTAATACAACGTACCATTTTCTAAACGTATTACGTACCACAATACGTTAATATAGGGTACCCAAATTTGTTGTATGGCGTACCTGCGGCGGATCAGGTACCTATCTGCAAAAAAATTATTCTGTTAGGTACCTACATATAAAAAATGGTAACAGTGTCCTACATTACAAGTTTTTTAGAGAGGGGTGTTAAATTGAGGGTTCCAACCTAAGATCAACTGGTGTTAGGTGGAGAGGTCTCTTTGATTTATATACTGAGCCGGGTGATATTAATTTTCCGATGTGGGACAGAGATTCTCAACACGCCCCTCACGTGTGGCATGATTCAAAGCCTAACACGTGGACATATGAAATCGGGTGACGGTGAGTGAAATATGCGTGATAACACGCAGATCAAACCCGCTCTGATACCATGTTAAATTGAGAGGTCCTTCTTAAAACCGATTGGTGATAGGAGGAGAAAGCCTCTTATATATATACTAGTTTCAATAGCTTGAATTATCCGATGTGGGACGAAACCTTCTTAGAATCTCAACAAGGGGGTATTTATGTGTAAAGACCCCACATTTTTGTAAGCCCATTTTTTTTATAAATTAGTGAGTATTGGGCTACTAAATGATGGCCTAATATATATTTAATAATATGGCATCCAAAAATAGGTGTCCTAGCCCAAAAATTGGGAGATCTGTGCAACGGGCCAGGATGCACAGCTCCAAATCTGGCACTGATGATCAAGTTTCATCCTCTCTAAAAATAGGTACAATATGACTTCATAAGATCTTGTGAATTAAACTCAAAGACATATTTAGACCATGTTGGTTAAGTTAGGTATATCAAATCAAATCAAATACGATGTTTAATTTATTTAGAACTAATTAATTTCCATCTCCATCTTTGGCACAACCATGCAAATGGTGGTTTGGACGCTGACTCGTACTCGAGGTGTATGAATAATCGAACGATTGTTTAGAAGTCTGTGTGAACCTTCGACCGAAAGCGCCGCTGACGTATTCGATTGCGTCATTCTCCCTTGTATGCACATTTGCCAATGGGCCATTGATCGCCTCGGGAGCTATTTCCACGGGGTAGTCGCCTCGGGAGATGTTTCCCGCCTCGGAGGTATTTTCGCGGGAGATATTCCGCGGCCGGCCCATTTTCGATTAGACTCGAATATTTATCGGTTAAATTCGGGGATAACAGTGAATATACAACACGTTCATATCATATAATTATAATCCAAGCCATTGAGAAATTCACATGTCGCACTCTTACATCTCATGTTCGTACACTAATAACCTCCTTCGATTTTATACATACCACATCATTTTTGTAATGGACTCGAGTTATATCCAAATGGACAACTGAGCGCAATAAAAAATAAAATCTGACAAAAAATGTTGAATACGGAACTCAGCCTCTCGTTTAGTGTGATCTGACCTTTTCATATGATTCGTGGTTTTATTTTTTTTCACATGGTTAGTCATATTATTAGACTAATACTTTCCGCACACTCTATGCGTGTGCTTAAAATATAATTATTCAATTTATACTTTATGTTTAGTAGATGAAATATAATTTTTATATATATAAAAGAAAAATAATGAGTAGTAGCGTAAGTATAATAACTAAAAATTGAGGGGTTAAATATTATAATTAGTTAATCAATGAAATTAGAAATAGAGAGTTTAAATCGTAATATTTTACAGACCAAAATGATAGTTAATAGACACACCTCAACCCTTAATATAATATATATGGAATGGATCATTGAATAGATAATTAGACTGCTAGCCAATTTAGAAAATCGCCCCATTTTGTTAAAATTGTTATTAACAATTATTATATTAAATAACCAAGCCTGCCACGCTCGTCGAGCATCTCTGTAAAAGGGGTTCCTTTTGAACACCAACTTGCGACAATTAATAGTCAGAAATTGCGGACACATTTTAGGTTAGGTTTAATTTGTCGTGGCCAAACAACGTTTTTAAGTGTTACAAGATTTGTTCAAGTGTTATTGGCAAATTTGCTGGGAGTTGTCATAATGTTTAAAGTATAGTAAATTTGTATTTAAAATAAGATAAAAGTATATTTTCGCATGAACAAATAAAGTTGCTTGTATTAAATGTATCCGAATGCAAGGTTTTGTAAATGTTATTTCATTTATATATGAATCTAAAATATAATAGACAAAAAATATAGCATGATGTTTGATAAACGTATGTTTTGTCGTTGCGTCCATATTATCCAAGTCAGTTAATTAGGTTTGAAAATTCCCCTTTACATCTCAAACGATAGTATCATAAAAGGTATTGCTCATCCTTGAACCAAACAGCTAATCTCCAACACGAACCAACATAATTCAAACGTAAATTAGAGGTCAATTAAATATATTTGTTTGTTAGATCGTAGACTGGTCTTTAAAATAAAATATGGAATAATGCAACATTTTAAAACACTAAAAATAATTGAGTTGCAAACACTTGGGTACTAAAACATATGCGAGCACAGAACAATTAAGCGAGTTTTGTGTTTAAAACAATGGAAAAATACGTTTGGTTGTTGTACCACAATAATAATTTTACTGAGGTCATATATGAGATATGTTTTTCAACTCAGCTCATCTGCACGCTAAAGTAAATATGCTATAATAATTTTACCATCACCCTAGATCTTCAAATCCAACAATATATAAATATCTTCCCAGTTAAGTATCATAATATAATCAAACCTGCCTTTCGCACGAGGTTTATCACATTTTAATCTTATATATATTATATTTTTTATTTCATAGGCCCTTAAACATATAGCGTTTAAAATTTTCTAACATAACCTTACCACGGAAAAGACTTGTGATGAGTATCATACACGTGACATCTTGGTCTTAGCACTAATTTAATGTAAAATGATCATTTCAATTATAGGCTTAAACTCTGCATTACATTTCAAATTTATATAAGTTTAACTCCAGCATACCATGATACCATCGCACGATTCAAAAGAGACCCGTAGCACATACATTTAACCATTTTAGTTTATTAATAAATTGAATTACATAAGATATACTATCTATAAGTTATCTTCGTCGCGCAGCTCCCTCTATATAAAGGGTCCATCGCACACACTCGAAAAGAGCTTCGAAACTATTAGATATAACATATATGTCGAAGTCATCATCAACCATGTCTCGAGCTCTGAGTATAGTTCTAATTGTCCTCCTAGTGATCACCCAAAACGCCAAGGGTCAATTTTTTCCTCCTCCTCCTTCATCTTCTGATGTTTCTTCTCCACCTCCATCGTCTTCTTCTTCTCCTTCAAGTCCTCCTTCTTCTAATCCTATCGGATGTTTTAGGGACTGTTTTCAGAAAGTACGGACATGCTCCACAAATTGCAGGTCCAAACGTGAAAGGTCATGTTTCCAAAATTGTTTTTCTACAGGTTTAAAGTGTTTAGTCTCTTGTTTTCGATCGAGGAGGACACCTTCCTAATTAAAGGGATTATTATCGTTTCGTTACTACTCTTCGAGGAGGAGGAGGATATGATACTACTTATTAATCGTAACAATATATCAATAAAAAAAAATTGTTGATTTGTACGCTTAGTCCTGGCGTTCGTTTAGTGTATGGATTTTATGTTCAATAAATGGAATCCTAGTAAGTTAGCGAGGTATACGCTCTATGTATGACGCCATGCTACTAATAAACATATGTATACTTACATATTCGTGGAAAGTGGGAGTTGATTGAATCCAAGTATTCTAGGCATGTACTAACAATGGTTTATAGTAAGTACGACATTTGATGTATTATTCAGATATATATTTATTGCCTTCGTTCTTCTGACTTCTCTTCTTTTTTCTATTGTTAGATTCATTCGCAGCCATAAGCACCAGCATATATTATTACGTATCACTTTGTACATATCAGATCTGGTGATAATGAATCAAACAAGTGTAATAACACGCAGATCGAAGTACACACAAAATCAACCATAAATCTACAACAAAAAATATCAGAAAGGAAATATCGCGCGAAATACAAATCATATATTTAAGAAGCGATAAATATGTTACTTCAAGATTTAGACCGTGTACATCAGGGTTTACAGATTAACAAAGAAGAAAAGACGTCGATCGTTTGTTGGAGAAGAATATAGAGTAAAGATTGAAAGACTACAATGCCCTCTAGCTTTTTCTGAATGAGAAATGAACATGCAGTCACTTAGAGAAAACAGAAGGTTCTGATTTTTTTTATAAGAAAGAAAGTGAGAAAGCACTTGAGCAAACAAAGAGCCTCTAGAGTTAGTTTTCGAGTAAGGGTTTTGAATAATTTCAAATGGTCCTGAAAATTGCTCGGCAGCCACATACAACAAAAAATGTCGACTATGCATTGTAGTCGGTAAATGGAATTTTGCTGTCCACACGGGGTATTCAGACTGCATTAACGACTACAATTTGTAGTCGATAGCTGCTTGTCGGTAAGGTCCACGTAGTCGGAATGTAGCCAGTGAATCTCGATTCTCGAAGGCCAATGACCCCTTGGCTTGGCCTGGTGGTTGTGGGGAAGGCATCAAAGTGCATGTGGCTAGGAGGTCAAGGGATCGAATCCCACTTGTCGGATGAGTTTGAGACGTATCCATCTGGGCCTCGAGAATTAGTCCAACCTCTGGAGTGTGTGGCGATTAGCCCATAGCCAGGCTGTGTGGAGTACCTCGGGACAGTAAAAAAATAAATACAAAATCTCGATTCTTGAAGCATGATGATTTTTTCTGAGACATTTTAAATTAATGTGTCTTACACCCCAGATGAGCCTGTTAACACAACCTTGGCTGATAAAGCAATCCAGACCTAATAATAAGCAAAATAAATATGCATGAAATATTATTTTTAGTAGAAAATAGAGTTAATATGTTAGAATTAATACTAGTGTCGAAAAATAGAGTTTATAGGTTAAAGAGAAAACATATAGCAACTGTATTTTTTGTCGAGCATATCCAACCCACGTCACATTATCAGTTAATTTTATACAAATATAGTTGATATAGTGTTTTTACTTCAATTATTAACTTTATCTTTTGCATTATTCTTGCTCATTACTATGATAATTAATAATAAATTTTATATTATAATTACAAACAATTTTATAAATTGTAATTCTTTAATAATTATATTAATGAAATTATATTAGAATACCTATTGAAAATTTAATTATCATTTTACTAAATTTAAAATGAAAATATTAATAAACTACGTTAGTTTTACTCTTATTATTGTGATAACATAAAATATTTTAAATATAACGAAAGTGAGTTTAAAATCAAATAAAACAAATATAAAATTATGACACTATTTTAAGTGTTGAAAAATAGTATGTACTCTAAAAATAGAGTATCAATTTTCAACGACGTTATAATAGTGTTAAATATAAGGTTTCATTGAGCAGATATTGGAGTTAGAGATGCTCTAACTACCAACGAATATTGACTCTATTCTTGTTTTCCTCTTTTATGCAGAAAAATTTATTTGAGAAATCTCAAGTTTCGCAATGATCTGTAAATCATTGGCTTGGCTTGGCACATTATCCCTCTTGTAGGAACTTTTTCTCCTCTTATTGGAGTTATTTTCTCCCCTCCCCTTTTCTTTAGTTGACGACGGAAAAAAGTTAGGTGTACTATTGACATTAGTCATCGTTGTTGAGTTTTAAACTTGGTGAACTAGTATGTCTTTTTAGCTTTTCTAGTTCAAGCTTGAATTTTTGTTTCAGTCTATCTGATCTTAGTTTTGTGTTTGGTTGTTTCCCTCAATGAGATTTTGTCATAGGCTTCTTGGACTATGTAAATCTAACAATTCAAATTATTAGAAATGCTTATTGGGCCTAAAAGGTAAGACCCACTTCATAATAAGTCAAGCCCCTGCCCACTCTATGTGTTATCGTCCCCTCCCACTAGGGTTGCTAAAAATCAACCCGACCCGCCAACCCGACACGAATCGTACGCGAAATAGCAGGTTTGAGTTAACATTTTCGGCCTGTTTAAGTAAATGAGTAAACCGAACCAACACAGATATTAAGTGGGTCGAGTTAGGGTTCGAATTTCCAACCCGAGCTCGAAATCAACCCGTTTATCAACTTATTTAACTCGAATAATATAAATTATTAAAATATCCTTAACATAAATAAAGTAAAAGGAAATAAAGGACACTATGTTTGATGAATTACGATGAGATGTCATGAAGAGAGGGTGAAAGATCTAATGAAAGAGAGCATGATCGAAAGTTCGAGTTAATAATCATTGGTTTTGGTCTGATGACTATGAAATAACTTGACACTAATTATATTTTCTGTGGCTTTTGTTATTTGAAATGTTAATTGTTTCTTAATTATGTTGATGTTTCGTGAAAAAACAACGGCTTTGTTTCTCTATGTTTCGTTTGATTTGAATTTATAATTCTATTTATTTTTTTTCTTGCTTACTTTTTTAACTATATATGTGTTGTCGGGTTAATGTGTTAGATTTGGGTTAAATTAAGTCGAATTTGAGTTCGATATTTCAACCCGTCTTAACCCTAATTTGAACCAACCTGACCTATTTACCACCCCTACATGTCACGTCCACGAAGAGAGAGAGAGAGAAATCCGATGAAATACTCTACTAATATGGGTAAAAGAGAGGGTTTCGAATCTGACTTCTCACCTTGGTCGATGACGATGAAGACCCGAGCTGACCCAGATATGTATGAGCTAAATGTTGCAGAATATCGTCATGTGTTTGACAAGGCAAAGTATATGGTGCTACCTGAGCTTCGCAGTTCCCTCGTGTCGTCGGTGATGATTCCTCGCCGGCCGAGAACCAATGTTTCTCGAAGAAGAAGAAGAGTCACATCTGCTCTTAAAATCGGTACTTCTTTAAAGCCAGTCTGATGGTCATTAAGTCCTTACTAGTTACTAAGTTATTTTTGTCACTGCTCGTTGTATTTTGACATGTCTTCTATACCAAACGGCTAACGGCGACCCTTCATTTTGTGTGTGGCTATTATTATGTTTTAGTAGCATCGCTTGAAATCGAACTCATTAATGTTCATATTGTAATATGTGGACCATTCGATGTGCTGATTTTGGACCCATCAGCTGGCTCAATTTTAAGGAACGAACCGTTATTACGTGTCTGTAATGATCTTTTAGTAAACATAACGTGCTTGAATCTAACTCAACAATGTTCATCTTGTATATGGAATCATCAATATGCTAACATGTTTCTTTTACGTACAATTCAGGGTTACCCTCCTTCATTATGTATCTATAGTGATATTTTAGTTGCTTAGATAGAGATCTTGGAGTTTCTCCAAAGTCTGTCTCTTACATTGAGCACACTTTTGGTGGACAAATAAGCAATGAACCCTTTTGTGTATTTCTGATTCAGTAAAATACATTCAATCTTGGGGCAATTGGTTAGTATGTGCCCAAGCTACTCTAGTACTCGATACTAATAACATAGAATTTTGTTAGTGTTTCAAGGAATGTGCACATGTAACGTTTTATAGATGCCTTATTGTCTGATTAGCCTCTAGTTAACTTCTGTCTTTGTAGTAACCCTTAAATACGTAGAAAATGAATGCATTGAGCATTTTGTCATTTGGTTATATGGTTTTGGAAACAAGTTTTGCTTGATTTATGATTGGGAACAGGAGGAATTTTTATTGAAGAAATATCCCGCAAAACCCCATGTGCTACAACAAGCTCAGAGAAACCACCATGTGCAAAACGAAAGCGTCGTAAAAGAAAGGCCAAAGCCCAAGACGAGTCCGAGGTCACTGTTGTACAGCGCACTCGCTCTCGTGGGCAAGCAGTGAAAGCCCACAACACAAACACCGAAGGAAGAGGAATGTTAGACTCGGCAATATTCTTGCAGTACTTCAGGTACATCTTATTTATTTGCTTTATTCGTTCCTCGAAAAAAATATCATTTTTCATTATGAGACCAAATTTTGATGTGTTTTGCTAAAGGCACATATGGAGTTCTTTCCCCGAAGAGAAGGTGAATTCGATGGCGTATTTCGATCCTCTATGGTTTTGCATGTATGCAGACCAAAGAAACAGAAATATGGATCTGACATGGATAAAAAAGATGGACATATTCTCCAAGAAATACGTTCTCGTTCCCATAGTCCTTTGGTACGACACTCTCTTCAATATTGACTAATAAAAACTCAATTTTTCTCTTCAATATTGACTAATAAAAACTCAATTTTACGTGTGCAATAAATTCAAATTCTTTGTCTTAGGTCCCACTGGAGCCTATTGATCTTCTGTCACTTGGGTGAAAGCCTAACCTCGAAAACTAGTACACCATGCATGTTACTGCTAGATTCATTACATGGAATAGGTCCCAAAAGGCTCGAACCTTTAGTGAGAAGGTACTTAGTGAGTACCCTATGCATTAGTTTCAATCGAAAGAACCGACTGACTAAGCATTTTGCAGGCTTTTAGTGGACATATATAAGGCCGGAGATAGGCCTGAAGACAAGAAACAACTTATGTCGATGCCTTTCTTGACTCCTCAGGTGACATTATCCCTATCCATTCACGTATTAAGTTATGTGATTGAGTTTATTTGATGTAATAACGTTTTTGATATTCAGGTTCCACAACAGAGAAACGGAGATGAGTGTGGATTCTACGTTCTCCACTACGTAAGCCTTTTCTTAGAGGCAGCTCCTTCAAATTTCAGCATTTCCGAAGGATATCCTTACTTTGTACGTATTTTTTTTCCAGCGTTAGTCATGTTATCTTTGCTTCTGTTTACATTTCCAAAATGAACATTTCTCTGCTGCAGTTTTCTTGAAATCGATGCTTTTTACTAGCTTTCTACGAAAACAGATTGTGAAGTCAATTTTCTTGAATATCTTGCGCAGATGAAGAAAGACTGGTTTAGTTCTGAATCAGTGGAGTCTTTCTACATGAAGTTGGCTTCTTTCCCCATTGCTTCAACTGAGATTATCTCCGACGACGACTCAGATTCTCCTGTATATGTTGTAACCGTTGGAGATAAGCTCTCCAATGCCATACAATGATAGTATGGGATATATTTTGTCAAAATATTGGAGTTGTATATGTTTGATGTTATGTAGATTTGTTAATCGGTGGCTCGCCCGCCATTAAAATGTAGCTTGTCCCGCCTAAACCTCTCGACCTGCTATATTTAGTAGAAAGAAAAAAAAATGGATGTAGAAACAAAGCCTCAAATGGGACCAAGCGTTGCCCCAAATTCAAACGAAGCCTTGTCTGGATTTATCTCCTCGGTTGAGTCCCGAATATCCCTCGCCCCAAATCGAATGAACCTTAAGAATGTCATTACGATCATTGTGTTCAGCCGAAATATCTTGCATCAAAGCTAAGCTTGGTCACATTTTCGGTTAAATTGCTCGACTTGGTAAGATTAATGTTTGGATTATAGTTTCAATTGGCTTGTGGATTGTGGTCTCTTTTGGTTATCGTTTTGGAATTCCTCAAATTTGGTTTTTCTGTGTTTGAAATTTGTCTTTGATGATTGCTTCGACTATATATGGCTTTTTTCGCCTGACATAGATTGGTCTCCTTGTTCTTTGCCGTTGCTCTTTTCTATGTTGGATGTTTTATTTGTTTGAAAACTAAGATGTTTGAATTCATTAATATCTTAAGAAGGATTGTCGTAACCCAAAGGCAGTTCGGATCGATATCTTCCTGAGTGTTGCTTGTGCTTCAACTTTTCGTTCGACCTGTTAATTTTGAGTCCACCACTAGTTACGTATTTTTACAATTTTCATGTAGTAATTCAAAAGAAAACTAAGCACTATAAAGATTTAATTATGATCTAGACTGAGATTCAATGACATGGGTTGGGTTGGCACAAATTTGTACGTACGTTGGAATTTCTTATTTATTCTGTTTTTCAAACTTTTATCTTGAGTAGCATAGCATGTTCTCGCCAACCATTCATTTGGTTTGGGGAATGAAGAATCCTAACATTCAATTTGAGATATTTTACTGCTTCATTTCAGTCCGTCCTATATACATACACAGTCGACGAAAAAACCCTTCTTCCCTTAATCAAATCCATCCAGCTAGACTAGAACCAACCAATTGAATGACAAAAATATCATGAATATTAATTTAAACTAGTCTAAATTGGACACTCATAAGTGTGTGCTATATAAATTATAGATTATAATTACTAAAAATAGAAATAAAAATGCAATATAGTGGTTTCTCTTAATTAAATGTAGTATCATTTTTTATTATTTTAATTGACTGATCAAACTTACTGTTTATACCAGCCATTGACACTTGATGAAAGAGTACAGATAAATGAAAGGGAGATCCTCATTAATTACAAGTATATCCTCATATCGCATCTAAAAGAAAATGACAAAACACGCCTCAAGTACACCCCAATAATAGTTCACCGCGCCATTTTTATTTATCCTCGATTTGATTTACAAAAAATCAGTTAGTTAAATTAATGGGACACTAAAAAGGGAAAATCTCATTAAATGATAGAACCCACAAAACTCGTACTAAAACAAAAATCAAGTACCCCTGAAAAAAAAATTACAGAATATAATCCAACTCTCCATCCCTTCGTTTCATCTCCTTCACAAGAAGATTTCCAGAACCATCTGGCAAAAAAACAAAACAAACAAAATCATGGCTGAAAACATCAGTTCTTTCCTATCGTTCCTATTATTCTTTGCTTTTCTAACATCATCGTCATCTTCAACGATCAGCCCGATAAAGACTGTGGTAGTCCTTGTAATGGAGAACCGTTCATTCGACCATATGCTTGGGTGGATGAAGAAGCTCAACCCAGACATCAATGGAGTCGATGGGACCCAATCGAATCTTGTAAATTCAACCGACCCGAATTCAAAACGGGTTTTCTTCGGCGACCAAGCTCACTACGTGGACCCCGACCCGGGACACTCCTTCCAAGCAATAAGAGAGCAGATTTTCGGGTCAAACGATTCGACCCTAGAATCATTGCCTCCAATGAACGGCTTTGCTCAGCAAGCTTTCTCCATGGATCCAAATATGAGAGAGCGTTATGAATGGTTTTGTATCAAAGCATGAGGATGAACTCGAAGGTAAAAGTTCAGTTCTGATGTTTAAATAAGTTCAGCTTTGATGTTTAAATACAGCTGAAGAAACTGGAGATGGCGCCAAGATCTCAAAAGAACGTTTTATATTAAGCCACAGCGTTTCTACTAATAAAAGTTGCATGTGCTGGCGACGACTTCTTTGAAGAGGCTGTTAAGGACGTTGAGCTCACGCGCGCGGGAACTTTGAATATAAAAATCGAGTTCTTGTTCCATTTTTACTCACTCGAAGCTATCTGTATTTTTTTGTTCTCTTACTGTAAAACCTTTCTCCAAGTTCGTAGAAGAGATTTCACCATCCGTGGATGTAGGATTAAAATCTTGAATCTGAACCACGTTAATTCTAAGCGTTCAATTCCAATTTCCAAAATTGATATGGTATCAGAGAAACTTTGAGCTGCGATTTTGTAAGATCTCGTGCTGTGCATCGTGAAGATTCATATTCATTCCAGCTTCAGATTCGACCTAGGCGATCAATCGCATCACTATGTCGACTTCAGCAGTATCAGGAACACCGAATTCTGCGGTACTCATTAATGATCCGTATTTTCTCAACAACAACGATACTTCGGGCCAAATTCTCGTTCACGAGCTACTCAATGGGGAGAATTACGCCACTTGGAGTAGGGCGATGATGATTGCCCTCATTGGTAGGAACAAAGAGGGTTTCATCAACGGTGCTTTACTGCCGCCCCAAGAAGATGATCAGAATCCCACAGCCAATACACAGAATCAACTTAGCGCTTGGAAAAGGAATAACAATGTGATTATATCATGGATTATAAACTCTGTTTCCAAGGAGATCTCGGCCAGTATACTATATAGCTCCACGGCAAAAGAGGTCTGGGATGACCTCCAAGAGAGGTTTGGTCAGACAAATCGACCGAGGATCTTTCAATTAAAGAGAGAATTGGTGAATCTTGCACAAGGAAATGACAGTGTTGCTGTGTATTATACCAGGTTGAAGACTTTATGGGATGAATTGTCCAACTATAGGCCTTCTTGCAAGTGCACCTGTGGGGGTATTAAGGTGATGAGTGCCTACCTCGATGAAGAATATGCTCTTGCATTTCTAATGGGGCTTAATGATTCCTTTTCAGCCATTAGAGGACAGGTCCTGCTCATGGATCCTCTCCCCTCTGTCAACAAAATCTTTTCCTTAATGGTTCAAGAAGAAAAACAGAGAACTATGTTTCTTGGCATCACTCAGAAGATCGAGGATCACAGTAATTCAATGGCCATGCTGGCAGCTAAGAGTGATCAAGAGGGATACAAGAAAGGCTATAGCTACCAGAGAAAGGAGCAGGGAAAACCATTCTGCACCAACTGCAATAGGAAGGGACACACTGTGGACACATGTTATCAACTTCACGGGTATCCTCCAGGTTTCAGACAAGGGCAGAAATCCAAGAATGGTTTCAAGAATGGCAGAGTTAATCAGCTCTTGTCAGATGCAGGAAAGGGAGTTTCCAGCAGAACAGAGCCTCTCGTGCAGCTTCAGGTCACATCTTCTCAACTTCAGAGCTTGAAGGCCCTTCTCAACCAGCCACTACCCAATGTTGCATCAGATGATGAGGAATTACAAAGGCAGGGTGAGCAAGGCAGAGGTATCTGCTTATCCTACAATCTGCCTACACTTGAAAATAATAGAGTGTGGTTGTTAGATACAGGTGCCACACGACATGTCTGTGGCAACCAGAAACTGCTTTCTAACATACACAAAATTAAAGAGTCAAGGGTTATATTACCTGACAACTCATCCATAAAGGTTAATAAGGCAGGGACCTGCATCCTTAGTAACCATATCATCCTAACAGAAGTCCTGTTTATACCAGAATTTCATTTCAATCTCATATCAGTTAGTCTCTTGGCAAGTGATTTACAATGCAGGTTTATCTTCGAGGCTAACGGTTTCCAGATGCAGGACAATTCCTTGCAACTGATTGGCAAGGGTAGGAAGATTGGAGGTCTCTACATGCTTGAGGCAGAGCAGTCTTCAAACACAACAAAGCAGCCAAATTCTGTTTTTCTCAATAAGTATTCTGTAGACTTGTGGCATAGGAGATTAGGCCACCCATCTGATAGAGTCTTAGATCTGCTTAGAACTAGATTAAGCCATGATGGGAGTTCTAAAGGTTCATACTGTAAGATATGCCCTATTGCCAAACAGAAAAGACAACCATTCCCTGATAATAATAAAACAGCATGTCAGGCTTTTGATCTTGTTCACACTGATGTGTGGGGGCCTTTTCATATCCCCTCACATCTCGGGCATCAGTACTTTGTGACCATAGTTGATGACCACAGCCGTTTTACTTGGCTCTTCATGATAAAACACAAGTCTGAGGTACCTAAAGTTATCTCCTATTTTCTAGCATTGGTAGAAACTCATTTCAAGGGCAGGGTTAAAGTAATCCGAACAGACAATGCCCGAGAGTACAATATGATAGAAGTCTTTAGGGAGAAAGGGATCATCCACCATCTATCATGTGTACAAACACCACAACAGAACTCAGTTGTGGAAAGAAAACACCAACATTTACTTAACGTAGCTCGGTCACTTTATTTTCAGTCTGCTTTACCTATTGAGTTTTGGTCTGAAACTGTTTTGACTGCCACTTATCTTATCAATAGGACCCCCTCTACCAAGCTAGGCAACAAGAGTCCATATGAAATCCTTTACCAAAGACCAGTAGACTTTCACACATTTCGAGCATTTGGTTGTTTGTGTTATGCCTCTACTCTTGCAGGTGGAAGAAAGAAGTTTGATGCTCGAGCCCGAGAGTGCATATTTCTGGGCTATCCAAGTGGAGTTAAAGGTTATAAGCTGATGGATCTGCAGAATAAGCAAGTGTTCATTTCCAGAGATGTTCATTTCAAAGAGGATGAGTTCCCATACCAGAATAAAACTGCATCCATGCCCACAGCAGATCCCTTTCCAAGTTATGTTCTGCCAAGATCTTATAATGCAGATCAAGGTCCTGAGAATGAAGGCATACAGCCAGTTGAGGAGACTGCCCAACACTCAGATCATACCAGCCAGCCAGCTGAAAATGCAGGGCAGAATTCAGCAGAGTTAGAGGATGAAAGCCCAGATCATGCTGAGGAGCAATCTCAGCCACAACAGTCCTTGAGAAAGTCAGGCAGAGAGCAGAGAAGACCAACCTATCTGAGAGATTATCATTGCAACAAGATAGTCAGCTCTCTGTACCCTGTCTCCAAGGTAACATCTTACCAGAACTTCTCAGAAGCACATCGGGCATTTATGGCTAAACTGTCAGTATCAGCTGAGCCTAGAAACTACAATGAGGCCATAGGCAACAAGGATTGGATGGAGGCCATGCAGGAGGAATTCAGGGCCTTGGAAGAGAATGGGACATGGTCATTAACTCAGCTCCCAACAGGGAAGAAATCTATAGGTAGCCGATGGGTATATAAACTGAAACACAACTCAGATGGACAAGTGATCAAGCACAAGGCTAGACTAGTTGCAAAAGGCTATGATCAAAGGGAGGGAGTTGATTTCATTGATACATTTGCACCCGTGGCCAAACCCAACACAATCAAGATCATTCTATCCCTTGCAGCCAAACTCGAGTGGAACTTAATGCAACTGGATATCAGCAATGCATTTCTAAACGGGGAATTAACTGAGGAGGTCTATATGGACCTTCCCCAAGGCTTCTACCAAAGCTGTGAAAGAACAGGACCAAGGAAGGTAGTTTGCAGATTGCACAAGTCAATATATGGACTCAAGCAATCTTCACGACAATGGAATAGAAAATTCAGTGAAGCAGTGCAGCAGTTTGGCTTCAAACAGACACAGGCGGATCATACCTTGTTCACCAAGGGAGAAGGGAAAGAACTGGTAGTGTTACTAGTCTACGTGGATGACATAGTCTTGGCCGGTCCTTGCATCAATCAGATAACAGAGGTGAAGAGCTTTCTCAGTTCCTGTTTTAAGGTCAAGGATTTAGGGGACCTCAAGTACTTCCTAGGTATAGAGGTGGCAAGGAGCAGGGCTGGAATCTATATTTCACAGCGACAGTACACCCTCCAATTGTTGGAAGACACGGGGTACTTGGGATCAAAGCCGTTATCCACACCCATGAGCCAGGGAGACAGCCTCACAGAGACTGATGGTGAGCTTCTGAATGAGCCGTTTAAATACAGACGACTAGTTGGTAGGCTGCTTTACCTGACATTTACCAGACCCGACATTGTCTTTGCCGTACACAAGCTTAGTCAATATATAGCAGCCCCGCGAACGGGGCACATGAAAGCCGCACACCACCTATTAAGATATCTGAAGGCTTCTCCAGGTCAAGGGGTACTTCTAGATTCAAAACTAAATATGGAGCTCAAGGGATTTTCTGATGCAGATTGGGGGACCTGTAAAGATACCAGAAAATCCGTAACCGGTTATTGTACGTTCTTGGGAGACTCTATGATCACCTGGAAAGCAAAGCGACAGCCAACCGTCTCAAGATCATCCACAGAGGCGGAGTATAGGGCCTTGGGAGCCTTGGTAGCAGAGTTGCTTTGGATCAGTCACTTATTGACAGAACTAGGAATATGTTTGGAGCAGATTCCAGTGGTTTACTGCGACAATCAATCGGCACTTAAGCTGGCTTCAAATCCTAAGTTCCATGAGAGGTCTAAACACATAGAAATCGATTGTCACTTTATTAGACATCACCTAGCAAATGGATCCATTAAACTGCTCCCCATTCGCACCGAGCATCAGCTAGCCGATGTGTTCACAAAGCCTCTCACAGGACCCATCTTACAGAGATTCTTATCCAAGATGTCTGTTATAGATCTATACCATCCATCTTGCGGGAGGGTATCAAAGCATGAGGATGAACTCGAAGGTAAAAGTTCAGTTCTGATGTTTAAATAAGTTCAGCTTTGATGTTTAAATACAGCTGAAGAAACTGGAGATGGCGCCAAGATCTCAAAAGAACGTTTTATATTAAGCCACAGCGTTTCTACTAATAAAAGTTGCATGTGCTGGCGACGACTTCTTTGAAGAGGCTGTTAAGGACGTTGAGCTCACGCGCGCGGGAACTTTGAATATAAAAATCGAGTTCTTGTTCCATTTTTACTCACTCGAAGCTATCTGTATTTTTTTGTTCTCTTACTGTAAAACCTTTCTCCAAGTTCGTAGAAGAGATTTCACCATCCGTGGATGTAGGATTAAAATCTTGAATCTGAACCACGTTAATTCTAAGCGTTCAATTCCAATTTCCAAAATTGATATTTTGCGCCAGATAAGGTTTGGTTTTTAAACTTTTATTTATTTTTGTTTATCTATTTTGGATTTGCTTTTCTTGCATGCTATGAGTTGGGTGATATTGCCTTTTTTCATGTGGCCATAACGTTGTTTATTCTCGCAATCGTAACTCCTAATTAGTTGCTAATAATAGTTGATGAATCATAATCTTTAATCGTTTAGGTTAACTTTAATCATTAGGCCTGTATCTAGAAAAGAAAAAACTAAAGCAGTGAATGGAGTGTGAACGCCTCTAATATTGATGGACTACGTTATCGTTGTCAAAGTGATTGCTTTGCTTTCCCGACGATTTGATTTTGACATTTAATTCCGACACATGCTTTGGATATTCTTAGTGAGAAAGTTTGACACTTGAGTCAATCCAAGCATGGGGTGGTGGGTCCTGATACGTTGCAACAAGAGAGTGGGATATATTTATGGGCTGGCCAATAGTTGATGATATATTGGCAGTAAATTAGGGTCTTAAGTTTTTTTTTAGTTTATCTTAGGCCAATATGATTTATAATTACAAAGAGTTTCTAGTAACTTTAAATGTCGGAATGATGCGTCTTTGTAGAGTTTTTTTTTTCTTTGGTAAAACAAGTAAGAGAAATGAATCGAAACTTCTTGAGTGATTTTGCGACTAAATTTGTAGAATGATCGTCTGATCGAAGACTCGAATTTATTCCGACACATGAGCTAAGAAAAAATTACTAAGTATATTGACCCAACATTGAAAATAGGAATACTTTTTTTTAATCTAAATATATAATTTTTCTATGCTTTATGAATTTTGATTACTGTTGCCCGTGTACAATGAGATTGTATTCTTCATAACAAGTGACGTTGACAGGTGATATGTATATATATATATATAAGGGAAATTATAAAATTAGGTCACTAAGTATACATGTTTTCGTTTTTGGGTCACTATGTTTGGTAATTGCAAAAGTAGGTCGCTAACTTTTCATATGAAAACAATTTTGGGTCATGTTTCAATTTTAGGTCTCTAAAATATATTTTTTCGATTTTGGGTCACTAAATTTACATTTTTTTCAATTTTGGGTCACTCATTTGGTACTGTTATAAACAAAGTGATCCAAAATTGAAAAAATGTAAACTTAGTGACCCAAAATCGAAAATTATTTTCTTATTGACCTAAAATTGAAAACATGACCCAAAATTGTTTTCACATGAAGAGTTAGTGACCTACTTTTGCAATTATCAAACATAGTGACCCGAAACCGAAAACTTGTATACTTAGTGACCTAATTTTATAATTTTGCCTATATATATATTATATATATAATATATGTATATATCATACTAGTGATATGCTTTCTTCCTTGGCAAGTGCATCTTCTTAGTAAGCATCTTATTGTTAAGTAATCGGTCAATTAAGGGAGGAATTTATTAACCTCTTCTATGAGGTTACAAGGGACCTCCCAAAAATACAATCTTTGATCGAATTGAACTGTAAATTTCACACTATTTTTTTATTTGATGAGAAGTGTCACCCTATTCTCAGTGTGTAACACTATTCATCAACCTGGAAAGAAGATTATTTAAGTTTTCAAACTTATTGTAATTAAAACTTTTGATATCATTATAATAAAGCTAACCTATATTTAAACCTTATATATACGTTTTTTATTTATTAAAATTATCGTAATTTACTACTTATAATTAAATTATTTTTGAAAATCAATTGCTATAGTATATTATAATATTTTTTATATAAAATTTATATGTAGTACCTAAGATAGTAAAAAATTCAAATCAACTCATAATTAAATCTAAAAGTAAATTATGTTATTTCTTGTGTAGACATTGCGTCATTTACACCCCGAGCATTTTGAATTTTCCACTTATAAAAAATTTCCACTTAAATTAATTATTTTAATAATCAACAAGAATATTATGTATGAAATAATATTTTTAGAGTAAATAATAGAGTTAATGAATTGGAACAAAACACTGTTACAACTGTGTTGTGATATAAAACTGATGCATTTCTGTTGTGAGGTGAATATGACCTAACTCTGCGTGAATCGAGGAGAGTACTACACGTCTTTACTTTGTCGAGTTACCTATGTAAGTCTTTCATTATTCGTATCGATCGATCTCAGGTTGCCGTATACAAAACCCTAGTGTCGGAATTTGCAGTGTTCGACCGATGGTTCGCCTCGGTACCCGCCTCGACCCAACCGAACCGCCTCTACGTCCACTCGGGAACTTCCCACGGCGCAACGTCGAACGAAGCCTCGCTCCTCGCCAAGGGATACCCTCAACGAACCATTTTCGACGACATCTCCGACTCCAACCTCTCGTTCGGAATATACTACCAAAACATTCCCGCGGTTTTGTTCTACAGAAACCTAAGGAAGCTCAAATACCTCCTCAAATTCCACCCCTACGAACTCTCCTTCAAAAACGACGCCAAGAAAGGGAAGCTCCCAAACTACGTGGTGATCGAACAGAGGTATTTGGACTCCAAGCTCGAGCCCGCCAACGACGACCATCCCTCGCACGACGTCTACGAGGGCCAGAAGTTTGTGAAGGAAGTGTACGAGACTCTGAGGAATAGTCCTCAGTGGAACGAGACGCTCCTACTGATTACTTACGACGAGCACGGAGGGTTCTACGACCACGTGCCTACACCTAATAAGGACGTGCCGAGCCCAGACGGGATCGTGGGGCCCGAGCCTTTTAACTTCGAGTTCGATAGGTTGGGGGTTAGGGTCCCCACCATTGCCGTCTCCCCTTGGATAAAGAAGGGTACAGGTAATTCTGTCGAACATGCGTGCTTTGATTTCGTTCTTATAATCTTTTTTTTTTCGACCATGGAATATCCCCACTCATTCGGTTATGGGATTACACCACACACACTTCGAAACGAGACCAACCCCATGCGGAGTGTTCTTATATCTTTTTGAAAAACAAATAAATTACTCGTCGTGTTTTTTTTTGTCGATTAATGATGGTAACCTACGACAGTTGTTCATGGCCCAACGGGCTCGCCTACTCCGTCGTCTGAATACGAGCACTCTTCGATCCCGGCAACTACGAGGAAGATTTTCAACCTCACAAACCCGCCTTTGACTAAGAGAGAAGAATGGGCTGGCACTTTCGAAGGCCTCTTCCAAGTTCTTAACGAGCCAAGAACGGATTGCCCAAGTAAGATGATTTTTACGTTACGCATATTATTTTTTTTCTGCTATTCTTAATTTGTTTCTAACATTCTTTGCGATGCATGGCAGCCCAATTACCAGATCCAGTGAAAATAAGGGAAACGGAGGCAAACGAAGATGCTATGGTGAGCGAGTTTCAACAAGAGCTTGTACAGCTTGCTGCGGTTTTGAAAGGAGACAATGTCCTGACGAGTTTTCCTGGGAAGATTGCAAAGGAAATGAGTGTAAGGCAAGCGAAGGAATACATGGGAATTGCTGTGAAGAGCTTCTTCGAAGCTGGTTTTGCTGCTATGAAAATGGGGGTGGATGAGGAACAAATCGTGCAGATGAGGCCTTCCCTTTCTACAAGATCATAGCAGCTTTTTAAAATACATATTAAGAGTTGTTGTACTCTTAAAAGAAAATCACATATAGCTCAATATACATGCTTTAATTGTTGTCCCTTTTAAGAAGAGTAAACGATCTTAAGTTTGTAGCTATATTTTTATTCAAAAGGTTCCATGTCACTCCCCAAGTCTTGTCGATAGTTAAGCAGAATGGCAACCAAGTAAGAGAAGAACTAAGAAGGAGCAAAAGAGGGAGGGATAATCAGATAAGGAAATCGTACAAGGCACACGAGAGAAGCTAAATTTGTCAATACATAGCAGCGATGAGCTTCAAGAATATTAAGCACCATCTTCACTCGCGGTCCTCCAACCAAGCATGCTCAAGGTTCCCCTTAACTAAGGAGAAAGGCCGTAAAATATTAAGCTGACATGCATTTTGCGTTTGAATGGAAGATTTCTCTTCATACGGTCATCTTCGGCATAATTACACGAGGAATCACATTGAAGAACAACATTTCACACTCTGAAAAAACCTCGAGATCAGCTACCGCGAGAACGAAATTGAAAGTCAAAATCCCAGACAATCTTAGTAGCATGCTATGCAGAGCTTGAGTTCTGCAAGTCCAACGTTGTTATAAATAAGTTCGGGTTGTGAAATTCCAACGGAGAGTAAAATGTCGTTGGAGTGACCGACTTTAAAAACAATCGAGTGTTTGATGCTACGAATCTATTTAGGGTAGGGACGGCAACGGTGTTGTAAATCAAAGTCTTCTAGCGTGCGCAGAAAAATAGGAGACAAAGGATGAGTTAGCAGCTGGGAAAAGGAACAAGTCTCGTGCATTGATACAAATCTACACAAACACACACACACACACACAAGTCATTGACCGACTGGAAACCGGTATTAGTTCAAACCGAACAGATACTAACACAGACCGAAAGCTCACAAAGTATTTATTCATAGGAGGACACGCAAATGAGGTTTTTCAGAAAACAATGAAGACGGGAGAAGTTGGGAGTATTTTGTTCGTATGCTACGCATAATGACATTTCTAAGCATGGCTCTGCCCAATAAAAATCTTACACATCATCGTAGCCGACATAAGCTTGAACCTGGAAATTCTTTGTGCTCATCGAACTCCCCGAGAGTTGAGATTCTTTCAGCAGAAGTACCTTCACTTGCAGCTCTTCATTCCCATTAACATGCTGTGCATCTGCCAGTTCTTTAGCACAACTGACAGCAATATCAGGACAAAACTTCAATTCTATCGATTTGATCGTATTCTCAACATCCAACGACATCTCTTCCAAGCTGTCCAAATTCACCAGAACCAGCCTTTCAAGGCAAGGAAAATAGTAGTTGTCTGCTTCTAATCTTCGAAGCGAACAACAATCACAAAGCTGCAACAACTTTAACTTGACGAATCGTCCCTCTTCAAGCGTCCACTCACTACCCTCGCCGTCGCACAGTTTGAGCACTTCGAGCAGTGGCAGCGAACCGAACTTATCCATAACATCGTCGAAGCAAAGGTTCCTCATATCCAACTTCTTGAGCGAACTTGGTAGGTTGAGATTTTTCAGCATGTGAGACGGCTGCACGTTCTTCAGGTCTAAAAAGCACCGAAAAGATTCGAGATTTTGCAAGCGTTCGACGTTGTTGAGAGTGTAAGCCCCTTCGTCGAATCCCTTGAGCCCTTCAATGTAGCGCACGGCCAATTTCTTGATGTTTGGCATCCTCTTCACCACATCTTCGCAGAAACTGAAATTGATTATCGTCTTTGCCGATTGCAAGTTCTTCATAACAACGGTACTTTCACTCGGTGGGTGATCGAGAATGAGGTAGTTTACCTTGATGCGCCGAAGGCGAGGCATTTCCCAAATGTCGGGTTGCGGCTTTTCCAATGTAGGAGCTACGAACATATACTGTAGATTCCAAGGGTGAAATATTGCCCGACGAAGGTAAGCATCCCAAATTCCTTTCGGGCATTCGACGTATCTCCAACTAACCGAAAAATGCTCGACTTCAGACTTGGGCAGATGGACGTTTTTCAATTCAGTAGCTGGAGCCAACACTCTAACCAACTTGTTTTCTAACACGGGCATAATGCCATCAATGACGAACGTACGGAGAAGATCTTGTGATTTCATGACATCCGCGACGGCGTAGGGATATTCCTTCTTCGACGAGGATGAACTTGGATGAGCGACTATTCGCCGTTGTCCGTTCTTTAGCTTTCCCAGATCGCTGAGCTTTCGCACTACGCAAAGAAAATCCTTCTTGGAAGCTTCTGTTATGCATAAATCCCTCACGAGATCGTGCATCTTACATCGCTTTATTTTTCCTCCTGGAGAAGGTGGTGCTAAGATGAGATTTCTAGCAACAAGATCATTGAGATACTCTTCAGCAACCTCTTCAAGGTTCTTGCCTTTAATGGGTTTGAGAAATCCTTCGGCCACCCATAACCTGACAAGCCTTGAAACTAGAATCACTTTGTCTTCGGGGAATACTGCCATATAAAGGAAGCAAGGTTTCAAATGTAGAGGTAAGTTTGTGTAGCTCAAGGATAATATTTTGCGACAACTTTGGCCGGCGTTCGAATTCATAAACGAGCTTAAATTTCGCGCAATATGTTGGCGTGGCAGCGGACCCGGTCGAGTAATACCGCGGCTAAATATTTGAACAATTAAAGATAAAATGTGGACACCGAGATTTAACGTGGAAAACCCCCAAACAAATTGGGGTAAAAACCACGGGCAAGGAAGAAGAATCCACTATAGGAGAAATATAGGAGTTACAACCTCTCGTACTACAAATGAGAAAAAAACCCTCAACCTCTCTCTTTATAGTCGGAGAAAATACCGACAAACTCTCTATTATTATTTCTCTCTATCTCTCTTTATTTTTCTCTCCGTGGGATATCAAATGAGCTCTCGTTCGTTCCCCTTTTATAGAGGAAATCTCATGTACAAGGACAACAAACATCACGTCACCCATTACCTCATTTAATGGGAATAGTAGAAGAGAAATGTTGAACAGCTTGTTACGTGAAGGAATACCAATCAAAATTCTCTTTGTTAACTTGATTGGTCAAGTCAATACTTCTGACAATCTCCCACTTGAAGATCTGATTGAGGATCAATCGAATCTTCACACCATTCTTTCTCCCTTACCATTCATGTTGCTTACGTCTCCGCTAGGCCACTCGAGGAACGACACCAAACGAACTTGTCAGTGTTGACCGCCTTCGTCAAGAAATCTGCTAGGTTGTCTTTCGTATGAATTTTCTGCATATCAACCGTGCCCTCTTCCACTTTCTCACGAATGAAGTGATACTGGACTCGTATGTGCTTTGACCTGGAATGAAACGCTGGATTCCTTGCGAGATGCAAGGCACTCTGACTGTCACAGAATAGAGGAATATTCTCCTGTTCGTGCCCGAGTTCCTCCATGATCATTTTCAACCATACCGCCTCTTTACTTGCCTGCGTAGCTGCAACATATTCAGCTTCAGTTGTTGACGTCGCGACAACGGACTGAAGCTTCGATACCCAGCTTACGGCTCCGCCAGTAAGAGTGAACACATATCCTGTGGTAGATTTGCTCTTGTCAAGATCACCTGCATAATCAGAGTCAACATACCCTCTGACAGTAAAGTCTGCTCCTCCGTAACATAATGCAACATCCGAGGTTCCTCTGATATATCGTAGGATCCTCTTCACCGCGCTCCAATGCTCTTTGCCCGGATTCGCCATGTACCGACTTACTACTCCCACTGCATGGGCAATGTCTGGTCGTGTACAAATCATCGCGAACATAAGACTTCCCACCGCTGATGCATACGGTACTCGAGACATCTCCATCCTCCCTTCTTCACTGCTAGGACTCATACTTGAGGATAATTTGAAATTAACAAGAAGTGGGGTAGAAATGGGCTTACAATCTTGCATATTGAAGCGTCGCAAGACCTTCCTCAGATAATTCTTCTGCGAAAGCCAAATCTTCCTGTTATTTCTGTCTCGGTAAATTTGCATCCCTAGAATCTTGTTTGCTGGTCCCAAGTCCTTCATTTCAAATTCCCTAGCCAACTGTGCCTTGAGTTCTTCAACACGATCTTTGTTGGGGCCTGCTACCAACATGTCGTCAACATACAACAGTAATATGATAAAATCATTTTCACCAAACCTCTTGAAATATGCACAAGGGTCTGCATTCAATCTGTTGTATCCAAGGCTCATGATGAAGGAATCAAATCTCTTATACCAACACCTCGGCGCCTGTTTGAGACCGTATAGAGATTTGTTCAACCTGCAAACCAAGTTCCGTTTTTCTTTGTCTTCAAAACCTTCCGGTTGGAGCATATAAATCTCTTCTTCAAGATCTCCATGAAGAAAAGCCGTCTTCACATCTAGCTGCTCTAGATGTAGGTCGAATGTAGCACACATCGCCAGGAGTACCCGAACAGTCGTCAGTCGAACCACAGGTGAGAATATCTCGTTGAAGTCGATGCCTTCTTTCTGAGCATAGCCTTTAACCACCAGTCGTGCACGAAACCGCTCTACTTGATCATCGTTGTTCCGCTTGATCTTAAAGACCCATTTATTGCCGATTGCCTTTCTGCCAGTCGGTAGTGGCACCAGCTCCCAAGTCTTATTTTTCCGTAGAGCTTCCATTTCTTCTTGCATTGCCGCCAACCACTGATCTGCATCTGAACTGTTCAGTGCTTCTTGAAGAGTTGATGGCTCTCCGTCATCAGTTAGAAGACAGTATGCAACGTTGCTGTCCATATCGTAATCTTCATGCCAGGATGGTGCGGCTCTTTTGCGTGTGCCTCTTCTAAGTTCTGGCTCTGAAGATTCGCTTGGCCCTTCCTCGTGCTCCGGTGCTGCTTCAGAAGAATCTTGTTCGATAGACTTTCCTTTCACCTGAATCGTCGTAGTCTCTGAACTTTCCTTCGTAGTGCTATCATTTTCTCTGATTAGTTTATCTTCTAAGAAGATAACCTCCCTTCTGATGACAACCTTGTGGGCAGTGGAATCCCACAGGCGATACCCCTTCACACCATCAGCATACCCCAAGAACAAACACTTCCTGGACTTCGGATCCAGCTTCGTAGTTTCTTGGGCGTTGTACATCACGTACACAGGACTTCCAAATACATGGAGTTTGGAATAATCCGCTGGCTTCCCGGTCCACATCTCCATCGGCGTCTTCTGATCAATTGCCGTTGAAGGCGACCGATTGATCACGTAGCAGGCGGTGTTGACTGCTTCTGCCCAGTATGATTTATCCAGACCCGCAGCTCCCAACATGGCTCTTGTCCTCTCTAACAAAGTCCTGTTCATCCGCTCCGCCACTCCATTTTGTTGTGGAGTATACGCCGTAGTGAAGTGCCTTTTGATGCCTTCCTTTTTGCAAAAGTTATCAAATTCCCCACCAGTATATTCTCCTCCATTATCTGTCCTCAAACATTTGATCTTCTTTCCTGTATCAAGTTCGACCCGAGCCTTGAAATTCTTGAAGGTTGCAAACACATCCCCCTTACTCTTGATAATATACACCCAACATCTCCGGGAGTAATCGTCGATGAAAGACACGAAGTACTTCCCTCATCCTCGGGATGAAACCGGTGATTGCCATACATCAGAGTGAACCAATTCTAGAATATTGTTGCTTCTAGAATTTGATGTGTTGAATTGTAGCCGATGCTGCTTGTTTGCTACGCAATGCTCACAGAACGGTAGTGACACCTTCGTGAGACCCGGAAGTAGATTCTGGCCCGCAAGAATTTTCATTCCTTGTTCTGACATATGCCCTAGCTTCTGATGCCATAGCATAGTAGATCTTTCCGTTGAATTTCCCGAAGCCACAGACGCTTCCCCTTCCTGCACCGTCTCTCCCAACAGCATATACAAATTTGCAGCGACCTTTTCACCTTTCATGACTACAAGTGCTCCACGAAATATTTTCATTATTCCTCCCCGAACTTTGATTTCACAGCCAAGATCATCGAGCTGTCCCACAGACAATAAATTCTTCTTGAGACCTTCCACGTGCCGCACTCCTTGAATAGTGCGAATTGTACCGTCATGCAACTTCAACCTCACGGTTCCAACGCCTACGATCTTTAAGGCATTATCTTCACAACTATACACAGATCCTCCTAAGACAGGTTCGTAGTGGTTGAACCAGTTTCTTCGAGAGGTCATATGATAAGTTGCGCCCGAGTCAAGAAGCCATATCTCATCGTACGCCTTCCTGCTCTCCATTGAGATAGCTGCTTCGCTACACAATACGTCTCCACCTGGCGCGTTTGCCAGATTTCCTTGAGGATTGGAATTTTTCAGGCTCCAACAATCCTTCTTCAAGTGACCCTTCTTTCCACAGTGGTAGCATTTCATATCTTTCTTCTTACTTCTTGATTTTCCCCTGCCTTGAGTGTGACTCCCACTTGAACCACGTTCCGTTGATCTCCCTCTCATCACCGTCAAAGCTTCGACCTGTTGCGAGCCTGCTTGCTGATCCTCCTTGTTCTTTCGTCGATTTTCTTCTTCGAGAATAGCAGCTGCGATGTTGTTGAAGACCAGAACTTTCGCGTTGTTCGTCAAGTTGATGATGAGTTGATCATACGAATCAGGCAGACTTTGAAGTAGAATTTTCGCACGTTCTTTATCCTCTGTTTTATACCCCAACGATGTTAGCTGGGAAAACAGAGTATTCAAGACGTTGAGATGCTCCGTCACCGAAGTAGATTCAGACATTCTCAAGGTGAATAATTTTCTCTTCAAGAAAATTTTGTTGTGTAACGACGTCGGCTCGTACAGACTGGTTAGGTGGTCCCAAATCTCCTTTGCCGTTTTCTTTTCTTCGACGCTGGACAATATCTCATCTGCTAGTGCTAGATGAAGATTTGCGACAGCGCTCCCGTCCATCTCGTTCCATTTTTTGTCGTCTGTCACTGTAGCTGGTTTTCCATCGATAGCCTCCAGACAGCCGTCCTTTCTCAAGATCGCCTTCTTGAGAATTATTGAACAAGGGCTTCTTCGTCACCGTAACAAGGGCAGTATAATAATTATTTTCTGATGTGGAGGGTCCACGTTAGTGGCAACCACAGAGCATACGATAAATAGATATATAAAACCCAAGCTCGGCTCTGATACCAATTGTTGGCGTGGCAGCGGACCCGGTCGAGTAATACCGCGGCTAAATATTTGAACAATTAAAGATAAAATGTGGACACCGAGATTTAACGTGGAAAACCCCCAAACAAATTGGGGTAAAAACCACGGGCAAGGAAGAAGAATCCACTATAGGAGAAATATAGGAGTTACAACCTCTCGTACTACAAATGAGAAAAAAACCCTCAACCTCTCTCTTTATAGTCGGAGAAAATACCGACAAACTCTCTATTATTATTTCTCCCTATCTCTCTTTATTTTTCTCTCTGTGGGATATCAAATGAGCTCTCGTTCGTTCCCCTTTTATAGAGGAAATCTCATGTACAAGGACAACAAACATCACGTCACCCATTACCTCATTTAATGGGAATAGTAGAAGAGAAATGTTGAACAGCTTGTTACGTGAAGGAATACCAATCAAAATTCTCTTTGTTAACTTGATTGGTCAAGTCAATACTTCTGACACAATAGACCCCCAATACTCTCGCGTTCTAGGAGACTTTGCAAGATGGCCTCCAATGACAACAATGGAGAGAGGAAGTCCTCCGCAGTTTTTCGATACCTGCTTCCCAACAGCCTCGAGCTCGGGAGGGCAACCATCTCGTTGTTCGAATACGGTTTTGCAAAACAAATTCCAACTCTTACAATCGTCTAACAAATTCACAACAAAAGTATAAGAGCCGTCGATTTTCAACTCCCTGGTGGTTATCAGTATTCCGCTACCACTGCTATCGGGAAAGAAGAATCTCAGAATCTCCCATACCTTGACGTCCCATACGTCGTCCAGTACGATCAAATACTTCCTACCGTACAAAGACTTGTACAATGTCTCGCCCAACTTGTGCTCGCTCTCACGGCTTAAGCTCTCCATGCTATTACGACCGTCTAGACAACAAAGAAGTTCTACGAGGATGTTTTTCGTGTTGTAGTCCTTGGATACCGAGGCCCAAGCACACATATCGAACTTATCCTTGGTGTATTTATCCGTGTAAACCTTACGGGCAAGTGTTGTCTTACCGATTCCACCCATGCCTGATATTGAGACGATCTTACGACTCGACTTGGTCACAGGGGAGAGTATGCCTTTGATTTTGTTTGCCGAAGCCTCAATACCAACCACATTGTTCTCCTCAGAAGGCGACTGCTGCGAGGAAGATGTGTTGGCGGGCACGGTTTGTTGTTTAGGTTCTTTGTTGTTTCTTGGAGTTTGCTGCTTCATTTCCACATTCAGAAGAAGGTTCTTGACAAAATCAAAGCGTTCTTGTATCTCTCCTTGAAGACTGTCATGGAAGTCCACTTCATCGCAGACCCCATCAGCTATGTGGGCCTTGATAAAGTCTTGTAATTGGCGTGTTGCATCGCAGATTCGAATCCCCAGTTCATTATCAATAATGGTTTTGCCACCTTCGAGATGTCCTTGCAAGAAATGGATCTTTGAGCCAAGACAATCAGCTTGTCTCTTATGAAATTTGTAAGGAGGGTGTTTGCGGAACTGCTTTATAGTATTCATTGCAGAAGTAAGAGCTGCATAAGCTGTTGCCAGATTTTTTTGACACCAAAAGGAAAAAAAAAAATCAAATGAGTCATTGAGAGAAATATCAAGAACTGATGATCAAGCAATATTTAGTCAATTGCTGCTATCTCGTTCACCAGAAAGAGTATTACAAACGTTAAACAGCTGCCTTTAGGCTGAAAAACTATCAATCAGCTTCAAAATTAAGCAAAAATATCTAAAGGGTGAACATGGAGGCGGCATTAACACAAAAAGGGTTAATTTTTGGGACAAAATCACGAGTTCATGTATTATGTCTTTAAATTGCTTATTTTAAAAGTTCTAACCACTAAATTTGACGTCCCTACAATACCACCTCTATTACGGGACTAAAAAGTTGAAGCTACACACAAATGAGAGCGTAACAATCCCAAATCGATGCCATTAAAAAACCATCTAACAAAAAAGATGCTCAGTACCACTGGGTCCAGTTTTTATTTCTAAGTTTAGAAGTGATAAAAATAATTAACCTTTGGTATGTAACTAACAATATCAATGAAAGCAATCAGCTCTTATGAGTGAGCTTAATCAAGGGCAAGTGTGGCTGACTTACCCGCCTCCGAAGCCTCGCGAGTGAGCTCATTATCCGATGCCGAATCCTTCTGAGTGAGCTTACCAATTATCTCTTTGATATCAACCATCGTGTTCTTCTCTGATGGGAGAGGTTGTTGATTATTGCTGCTTTGACTTATTATTTCCTTGATGTCTTTCTCAATGGAGTCCATGTCTTGTATCACTCTTTCAATACTGAGATGAAAGTCAACTTGACTGCGAACTCGCCGCGTTATGCAAGTCTCAATAAGGTCTTCTGCAGAGTGCGCTGCACCAGCGATTTCGATCCCCAATTGGGCATTGATGGCGGCGTTGTGGTGATGGCCTTCAAGAAATTCTTGAAAGAAGGAGATTTTCGAGTTGAGAGAGTTGACTTGTTCCTCATCGATTTGGATGGGAGGGCAAGGGTGTTCGCGGAGATCGGCTATCAGATGCATGAGAGAGTTTAAAGCTGCATAAGCTGTCTCCATTTCTTCGAAGCCTTCTGCGAAGAAAAAAGAGAATGGAGAAAATATGAACAAGTATTCATTTGTTTGTTTAGAGCAGATCGATAGAACATTTCAATTTTTAAGTTTTAAAATGTCTCGGCAAGTCCAAGCTGGCTTTTAGCTGGCAAGACTTTGAGATGCAGATACAAGTTGACTATTTGTGTTCCGCAGACTGGCTTTGGAGGCGTTTGTTTGTTTATCATTTTCTTTTTCCTACGCTCAATTTTTTTTTTTTTATGCAGTATGAGAAAGGGAAGGAAATAAGACATTTTTTACGGACTGCTCGATTATATGATTTTTAGGTCTGATCTATCACATATCGACACATGTCATTTTTTCATCCAAATTGACGAAATTTAACGGCATGACCAATTTGGTTGAAAGCCCGCAACATCATGGACTAATTGGTCTAAGTGAAACATCATGACTACATTGAGCCATATGGTAAACATCCGAATCATTTTGGGAGATCTATCACAATCGAATCTAAAATTGTACGACTAAGGTTATTGCACCCAAAAGTGTAACATCCTTCACCTATTTTCCCTGTCTTCAACTTCAGAATTCCGTCTTCTTCGGGAACAACACTCCGAAAAAAGCTAACGAAACTCCCACAAGTAGAGAAGGAACTCCTACGAGAGGAGACAAAAGCTCTCAAATCCGGGACTGGTTGAATGCTTCGTTTATTTACAGCACGTATGTAACAATCATAGCTATGAAAAAAGAAAAATGATAAACCTTAAATTTGTTTTCAGCTAGCGTTTGGTGTAATAAACGTGGAAGTTGTTCGTCTTTCTCAATTCCTTGGAGATGCTAGATTCGCTGGACAACCATACCTGCACCTGTGTGCGATCCCTAAAACTTGCAATTTGTTCAGCTGAGAAGACAACTATTTCCGGACAATGATGCACTTCAAGCGATTTCAGTCCGTCATAACTGAAGCCGAAAGAACCCAAGCGACCCATGTGATCAAGGACCAATCTTTCTAAACGTGGAAAACAGTGACCTGATGGTAGGCTTTGGAGAGAAGCACAATAAGACAGTTTCAAGAATCTTAAGCTGACGAAAAATTCTCCACCGTCGTCGATCTTCCATTCTCTCCCCTCGCAATAGCACAGTTTAAGAACTTCCAGCAGCGGCAACGGACCTATCTTATTCGTCACATCTTCCCAACGAAGGTGGCTGAAGTTCAGCTCCCTCAGCGAATTTGGAAAGGCGAGATTTCGAAGTATATGAGAGGGCCGTACACGCCGAAGGTCGAAGGAACAAACAAGCGATTCTAGCTTTTCCAAACGACTGATGCTCTTGAGAGGTTCGTCAGGCACAACGGCGAGTTGGTCGTCATCGTCGTCGTAGCGCAACTTCAATTTCTTGATGTTTGGGATCCTCTCGACCGCCTCTTCGCTAAAATCGAAATTTAATATCGTCTGAGCAGATTGCAGGTTCTTCAGAATCGTAACATCGTCGTCCTTGATATTATTAGGATGACAAGAGAGAGTGAGCTCTCTTACGCAGACGTCCCTGAGCTGAGGCATTTTCCATATCTCGAGCGGTGCTTCTCGATCTATTCTGATATTAACGAACAAGTATTGAAGATTCCATAGGAGGGTAAACGTCAACGTCGAAGGAGGACAAGGACGGTAAACGTCCTGAAAAAATGGTTTCGAAGGATCAAAGTAGCGGATATTAGTCAGCTGGTCAGCGTCCAGCTTTTCGAGGAGAAAGGACGAAGATCCATCATGATCAAGTGGAGCCAACACTCTCAACAGCTTTTTATTCTTCAGCGAAGACAATTCCCCGTCGAATATCAGAGTACGGAGCGCGTGTGACCTCGAGACGTTATAATACGGCAGCGAATAGCTATTTCCCTCTTCTAATTCCATGTGACGGCGCACGACCCTTCGTTCGTATTTAACAACCCTCAAGTCGTCTGCCTTCTTAGCTACGTAAAAGAACTTCTTCTTCGAAGCTTCTTTAATGCAGAAATCCCTCAAAAGATCGTGGATCTTGCACCGCTTTACTTTTCCCCTCGAGGACAGCTCGGAAGCTAGAACAAGGCTCCTACCGATGAGATCGTTAAGGTAGTCTTCCGCAGCCTCTTCGATGCTCTTACCGTCTATCGGTTTAACAAATCCTTCGGCCGCCCATAACCTGATAAGCCTGGAAGCTCGAATCTCTTTGTCTTCGGAGAGCATTGCCATGTACAGAAAACAAGGCTTCAAGTGCACGGGCAAGTGGACGTAGCTAGTCGATAGTATCTTGAGGCAACGCCCGTCGTCTATCGAGTTGACGACCGAGTTCAAATTATTCGAAATGTATTCCCAATACTCCCGCGTTTTCTGCGACTTTGCTAAGTGCCCCCCAATCACGACGATGGACAGAGGAAGTCCTCTGCAGTTGTCTACTATGCTCCTCCCGACATCCTCCAGCTCGGGAGGACAACAACCGTCGCCTCGATCATCGAATACTTTCTCGCAGAACAGTTCCCAACTCTCTCCCTCGCCTAGCAAATCCATGCCGAATGCGCGCGAGCCGATCGAAGAAGCAACCGCCGATTCCCGAGTTGTTATAACTATTGTACTGCCGTAGGCGAAATTCGGAAAGAAGCAACGCAATGCGTTCCATGTCTCGGCGTCCCACAAGTCGTCTAGTACAACTAAGCACCTCTGATAAAGAAAATACTTGTAGAATATTCCACCCAACTCGTCTTCGTCCTTTTGCCTCAACCGTTCCTTGCTTTCTTCAGAATCCAGGAGGCAGTGAAGAAGGTCAACCATGATATCTTTTCTGCTGTAGTCCTTAGACACCGAAGCCCAAGCACGGGCTTCAAAGTGGCATGTAATAAGAGGATCACTGTAAATGTAGTGAGCAAGCATTGTCTTACCAACTCCGCACATACCTGCTATTGAGATAATATGTAGGCTGGTAGTGTTGGGTGATATGATGGCGTCTTTGATTTGCGATGCTATGCCTCTACGCCCAACCATGACGGTGTTGTAAGTTGCAGCAGGAGGTGAAGAAGAAGAAGAAGATGGTGGGAGAGGCTGTTTGCCTCCTCGCTGATCATGATCACTTTGCTTCATTTCACTCGCTAAGAGTTTCAGCCTTTCGATGGCTCTTTGAAGTGGTTCGTACAAGTTGTCCTCCTTTTCGTCATCTGCTATGTGAGTTTCGATGAGGTCTTCTGCAGCGTGCGCTGCATCGGCAAGACGAATCTCCAATCTGCGGTCAATGGTGTGGTGATGATCTTCGAGGAATCTTTGAAAGAAAGAGATGGTTGCATCGAGGGAGACCACTTGTACCTCGTCAAATCGAATTGGAGGGTTTGGATGTTCGTAGAGTTGAGTTATGAGGTTCATAAGAGAAGTGAAAGCTGCATAAGCTGTTGCCATTTTCCTCACAAATGTTACAAAGCTCTACAAGGACGGGTTCTTTTGGTGTGTGTGGAAAAAGACTGAGAGATCCAAAATTCTGTGTGGGAGATGAGCAGAGTCAACTTTGGACAGCTCTTTCGTGTATCTTGGACAGGCTGTATCTCTACTCTATCTTCTAAAGAAAGACGGCCAGATCTAAAACTGTTTGCTATTTTTGCACTATTTTAATGAATAATTGTCGCATAATCTTTGGGGTGTTGTTTCCGGTGATCCAATCCAACATCATACTCACATCACCGTAATGTGAATATCACCGTGATGTGGATCAATGCGATATATCATCACTGTATTTGTTTTGGATTAATATTTTATTTTTGCATCAATGTGATATTGGAATATTGTGTTTCTATAATCGCAGTGATATTTGGGGTGATGTGTAAATGTCATATTTATATATCACTCGAGATAATATTTAACGTGATAGTTATTAATATTTGAAAATCAAGTATTATTTTTAATCATTAATTGTAAGCATGTTATATAATTCAACAATAGAAAATTAATTTTTAGGCTTTAAACATAGATTTTTTTAACCATTTGTTAATTATAAGTATTTTATATAAGTCATCAATATAATTATTTTATTTTCAGCTTTAATATATTAATCAATTATTAATTATAAGTATTTTCTGTAATCCTTCAATATAATTTTTATTTTTTTAGCATTAACTATAAATTTTTAAGATTTAAGTGTTGGTTTATATAATTTAAAATAGGAATAAGAGCATATAATGAATTAATGTTTAAAGATAAAAGGATAATTTGTCCAAAGAAATATTGAAAACATCATCTCGTCCCAATGATGGAGGCACTGGCGGAGCCAGACTACTCATTAAGTGGGGTCCAGCATAATTGGACCCTACACCCTATATTTTTAAAAAAATTTCAATGGGGTCCATACAGTGTAAAATTTTGCAATTTTAATCCCTCAGTAAAAAATTTACATTATATAACTAATTAAAAGAAAAATCCAGTGGGGTCATTGGACCCCACTGGTCCTCACATAGCTCCGCCTCTGGATGGAGGATCCAAAAGCTGTAATATCGTCCCGCTTTGATCACTTCGTTGATCCTACATCACGGTGATGACTCATCACTCACGTTGAACAAACGTGGTAATTAGAAAACCATGGAAGGATCACGGTGATGTTTTGGAGGATCATCCCAAAACAAACAAGCCCTTTTTATGTTCTCAAAATCTCATCACGCTTTCGTTGATTAACCATCGCTATCGCTACACGTCATCTGCATGTTTCCTATGTTAAACAAATCTGATAATGATAGGGTAGAACAAATCTGATAATGATAGGGTAGGGTTGACTCAATGATCATAATGATCTATCTTCTCCGTTGCATTCCTTCCAAGACCATTTAACGTTGTGTTTGGGCGAAGAAAACGGGAAAGTAAAACAATATTTAATGAGAAATAATTTTCATTAATTTTTCTTGGGAATTTGAGATAAAAATAACTATTAAGAGTTTGATCTTAGAAATCGGTCCCTACAAGTTTTAATTTTTGTGAGTAGGTACTGACATTAGACTGGATTTTAATTCTAACTCCCTTTTTACAATACTAGCCTTTGTCTTCTCCAAATAAAAAAATAAAACAAATTAAATTGGATACAACACTCGCAGAGACTGATAATTCATCCAACATATACACATTTACTATATTGATTGACGGTGTTTGCAAAGTCGGGATGCTTATGAAGCAAGAAACATCGGTGATCCGATTCATAAGCTTCAATTCAAATTGGGTATTTTCTTAAAATCCACTTAGTTTAATCTGATGCAAAAAGCAAACCCAGAAAGAGCGTTTGATTGACGTGAACGGTGACAGACATGACAGTTTTCTGGTAATCTCGGGAAGAGTTTGCTTTTTCAAACTTATTATTGTGATGAACCTCATCTGAGTTCCTGGCAGTTTTGGACAAGGCATTGTATTGGGTAGTGTTTGATTTTGCAATTCTTGATTCTTGATTGTGAATAGATTCTAAAAAGGCACAAGGCATTAAAAGCTTAGGCACGCACTTTCCTGCTCACTCCGGGCTTCACGCCGACGAACCCCGCAGCGCACGAGCACGTGTTCCTTCTAAGACAGTCTTAGAAGAGTGTTGAACGCCTCGAGGCGCTGTTCTACACCCGACAAGGACGATGGGCCTGCCGAGCCGTTGCCGAGGATGTTCGGTCAAACCATGGCCTCTAAAATGAGCAGGAGACCTATCAATCAATTCCAACGTGAGAAATGTCTGTGTGTTGGCTATAGTATAACATCAAAGGGCTTTAGGCTCTATAGCTGGCTCGAGAAATAAAGCGATAGAAAGTTAGGTTGTGATTTCTAATACAATTGGGATTAGAAAGGAAAATTGAGTTGAAATTGTGTCATTTCCGATTCAAGATGTTGCAAACGAAGAGATAGGTGGTACCGAGCATGATATTGAAGAGGGAGAGCCATCCCTATCATCTCCAACACAAATAGCGAGTCTCCTCTCCAAGCTCAACACCAATAAAATTGACACTAGCAAAATATGCAATTTGCAGTTTTGTTATTATTGAACCAGAGAGCTTTGAGCAAGCAATTAGAGAAAGGAGAAACTCTATGGTAGATGAGATAAACATGATTAAGGAAAATGAGTGAGATTTGATTGAGAATCTAAAAGAAAATGATGTTGCCGGGTTGAAGTGTATATACAAAAGACCAACTCTAGTGGTTCAGTGCAGAAGTACAAGGCAAATTTGGTGGGTAAAGGATACACTCAACGATCCGCAAATGAGACATTTGCACCATTTGATTACATGAAACTATTTGATTGTTGATTACATTAGCCGCACACAAAGGTTGGAAACTTTACTAAATTGATGTGAAACGGCCTCCTCGAATGGAGTTTGGAAAACAGAAGTGTATTTAGAGCAACCACAATGGTTTGAATGGGCAAGAAATGAAAGTTTAAAGTTAAAGAAACCACTTGTATGGATTGAAGCAAGCACCACAGACATGGACAAAGGTTCAAGAAGAGTGCAAATGAGCTAACATTTTACGTCAAGCAAGAGAAATCATCTATACCTCCTTTTTTTTTTCTTTAAGTTGATGATTTAATATTTTTTTGGAAATGAGGAAAAAACGGATGCATAAATTCAACAGTGACATGTTGAAAAAATATGAGATGAATGAGTTGCGCTTGTTATACTATTTGTTGGAGATTGAGATTGATCAAGGAAGATGGTGTATTTATCAAAAGATGTATGCTCAAGATGCTCTTTTGAAGTTTAAAATGGAGGATTGTAATCCAGTTATGACATCATTGTTGGTGAATGAGAAAATAGTGATAGAGGACAGTAGTAGTGCTGCCGATGCAATTCTATATAGGAGTTGAGTTTGGAGTTTTGATATATTTTACTACTACAAGACCCGATACCATTATGCTTCGGTTTCATTGTCTCGGTTTGTGCATCGACCTAGCAAACCACATTTTGGACTTGGTAAGAGTGTTGGGAAAGGGTCTCACGACTTCGAATGTATGTATAAACAAAATGATAAAGAAAATGTGGAGTAATTTGATTATTGTGATTGGGCCGATAGTACGTATAAAATGGATAGTACATCCGTACACATTTACACTAAAATTTCGGAGTATATAGTTCGACGTCAAAGAAGCAAGAGAGAGTAGCACATTCCCCAGCGGAAGCCGAACATGTGTCCGCAAATGAAGCTGCAAGGCAATGTTGGGTTGGGCTCCCGTCCTATATGGAGAAAGGCCAAAAAATGTAGCCCACTTGTGTACTTGTAAATATAAGTAGTGAAATCATTGTTGGTGGCTAGAAGAGAGTTTAAGGAGAGAGAATCAACAAAAATTCAAAGAGATCAAAAGAGATAAAAGTAAACCAATATTGTCACTGTTTGCACAGTGTTAGAGATCTGGTCATTGCGGATTTGTCCACCGTCGGATCTGGCTGGAATTTGGTCAGCAGGTTCATAACTCGTGGCTCTTAAAATCCTCTGGTCAGATTTTTATTTCGTTGTCTGATGCTTGAGATATTGGGCACGTACAGTGGCTGTTATTGCACTCGATTGCAACTCTCTCTGTACTCTATTGATCATAATGGAGCTTGCTTTGGTGGTCAGAAAGATCCGTGGTTTTTCCCTTGATTTGAAGGGATTTTCCACGTTAAAATCGGGGTCTCTTGTGCGATTGATATTCGTGTTTTGTATTACCAAATATTGCTATTTCAGATTCTTGCAGAGTGGGGAAAAGCGTATTCCGCTGTTCTTATAATCGTGCTGACAGATTATTGTTTGACGTTTCTTTTCCCATCAGGCAAGTGGTTTGGTTGAGAGAAAATCTAGAAGTATGGGAGAGAAATAAGATATGGCAAAGGTCTCTATGACAACAAGTCCGCAGTTGCAATGTCAGAGAATTATGTGTTTCATAGCCGACCCAAGCATGTAATCTCGACCATCACTTCATTAAGAGAGGGAGTTGAAATGGAGAAATTCAAGACCAATTGTTCGATATGTTCACCAAAACTCTTCTAATGACAAGCTTGTTTATCTTCGAAAATTGGTGGAGTTTTTCTTTGTAGCGAGACAGCGATTAGTTACTTAAGACAGTGATGTAGTTTCTTCCTTTTTGAACACTTGCATAAATGCTCGAATTACTACTGTTTTTGAATTGTTGGGAGTCATCAAAACAAAAGATCCAAAAGGGAAGGGAACTACACAAAGTGTATATCAAATGTGATTAACACGGCTTCCTCTAACTAAACTAAACTAATAAAAAGGAAGATACAAGATTTTGGTTGCATTTAATAAACAGAAAAGGAAAACGGCTACAAAAAAGTAAATATAGCTTAGGATGCAGTTGATGTTGATCATCCTGATCCATCTTTCTGCTGATGATCATAAGCTTAAACATAAAAAAAAAAGAAAAAAGAACCCTAATCAGTTCTGAATTGGATTTGAATCACTAGGCGGTCTTTTCCTTAGCCCATTTATTACAGCCTTCTCTTGCTCAGCATGGCTTGCTCCTCCCAATATCTCCTTCTTTGTACTAAGCGAATGCACTGAATCCACCTTCATCAACTTTCTTGAGTGAAACTTTCTTACATGTGTTTGCATTATTATTTCATGACTAGAAGTCATAATCGAAGATGAACCTGCGTGCGCATGCAGCAATAATAAAAAAAGTGATAGAAGAATCATTAGTGTCGTTCTCTTCAGATACTTTCTCATAATTTTCTTTCTTTCCTGCGATATGGTTTTACATGAAATGTTAATATGGATTGGAATCTTGATCTTGGTGTTCATTATATATACTATGAATGGTTTTTGTACGTATGCAGATAGTTACGGGTGATTTCGCTGTTGGACCTCGTGGTTTGGCCTGACGTTGCATGTGTTAGCATATTCAGAAATATTGTAATATAGAAATAATATATAAGACAATATTAGTATATAATTTACAGGGGGTGATGATAAGCTAAAACAGTGGGAAAATGTCATTGGATATAAGACTCGAGTAGAATAGAGGAACTCTTTTAGCAAATGGTGTTTTCATCTCACATGATCCTTGGTTTCCTAATGCTGTACGTTGATCTTGTTCTAACATTATTATATTATTACTACACTAGTTTTTATACGCGGAATGCACGGTGTTACTTATCTATATTTATTTCATATTAATAATAACTATTTATAGCGGTTAAAATTATTGTAGAATGGTGTGTGATAGTAGGTGGTTTTCATGTTTTTTATATTTGTTTTTTTAATTATTACAATTTATTATTATAGGACACGTGACAACATATGAGGACAACTACATTTGTATAATTATGTAAGATTATAGTTTTTTTACAATGCAAGAGCATAACTTCCTTTTGCATGTTAACGTTGATTGATAGCTGTATGCATTTCTCTTGCTAACGGTTCATTAGATGTTTCGTGTGGTAACAATTCTTTTTTTTTTCAAAACGACTTATATAATAGTCTGGTACGCTGCACAACTGCGGTGAACATCTGTATGGGATCCTCTATTCCACTAGGTATTCCAACTTAGGAAAAATCATTACACCTTACAAAATGTCTAAACACCCGTAAATATCGTTACAACTATATATATCATTACACCGAGTGTTTAAACACAAAAAATATATAATTTTGATAAATTTTAGAGAGAAATCATATAATATTAATTTGGAATACCCGGAATAGAGGATATAGCCCCCAACTAGAGCATCATACCAAATTTCAATATTATTATGTTGTCCTCTCTCTTCGACGCTTTCACCGGCGTAGTCTCTCTTATCTCCCGCATAACCTTTGTCGTCCCTCTCCGATGGATTGATTTCTCAGGAATTCATAATCTCGATTCTTTATGAGAAAATCCCAATATATGATGAACTCCTAATAAATCAATGTGTCGGAAAGAGAAAACGGAGGTTACAGGGTAAGATGGGCTGCGGAGGTGATGACGACGCCGGAGAGCTGAAGAAAATTTATTACCAGTTTGGAAAAACAGTACACTGAGTAAATGAGTTGTACAAATTTAAAGATGGGCTTCCCAACTTCCATATTTAAGACATAATAATAAACTCAGGTCAATAAGTATTCATCTTCTTTTTTTTTTTTGAGATGCCTAAATATGTCACAAGTTTTTAATGTCGATCAATTGGTTCTCTTATCATTTCTCCAGTTAAATAAATCAATTCTACTTCGTTGTAGGCGTGTAGTATTTCACATGATACTTTTCGTTTCAGGCCTCATCATAGTTTGAAATTAGAGTTCAGACCCCTGTCAGAAAAATCATAGTTTTAAGGATTCAATTTTTTCAGAAACACTATGGTTCCTCAATACCACTTCATGGGTCTGTGGTAACACTTCATGGGTCTGTGGTAACACTTCATGGGTCTGTGGTAACACTTCACGGGTCTGTGGTACCACTTCATGGGTCTGTGGTAACACTTCATGGGTCTGTGGTAACACTTCATGGGTCTGTGGTAACACTTAATGGATCTGTGGTAACACATGAGTCCTTTTCTCTAAATGAAACTTAAATTGGGTCTTTATCTATAACTGAAACTTACATGGGTCTTTATTTCTAATTGAAAATATGAATTGTGGCCTGAAAGTAAATTATTCGTATTCCATACTCACCTGGTCATGGACTCTGTCAAAGTGATTTCAACTAATTTTCATGAAAATGATCGAAGACCATAATTAGTTCGAATATGTGACGTGACGTTAGAAAACTAATTTTGCAGTTATCAAATTTAGTTAACTAAAATCATAAAATCAATAAAACCCGTTTAAAATAACTCTACTTACGGTTAAATAAAAAAATCTAGCCCCTCTTATAGAATGTAACGTGAGGGAATTCCTGATGCTGCCCAACTTTATTTATTCACTCTTGAGCAAGGCGTTTTCACATTCACAAGGAGTACTGTTTTTTTTTTTTTTTTTTTTTTTTTTTTTTTTTTTTTTTCCCTGTTAACTGGTGATTCCATTCCATAAAAATATATGTACATGGACTAAACAGCCCATAGAAATCCCTTAAGTGACACTGGGACAAAAGGGACAAAGCTCCATCAGGAGGAGAAGCAAAGCAACACGAGAAAAAACAGACAAAAAGGATTATTGTTTTGAAGATAAAATGATAATTGGGAGCAAAACACCAAGAGCCCAAAAGCACCACAGAGCCGCACCCAGATTCTTCAATCCACCAAGAAGATCACCACTGGTAATAAGAAACCCTAGCAATACACATCTTAGTGAAACGAAAACCAATTCAATCCCACCACGGAAATTGTTCCCAACCTTCGAGAGACCAGATCTTCCAATCCAAAGTAAAGAAAGAAAAAAATAAAATTAAGTAAGTTCAGAAAACTCATGCCACTCAGCCATGGCATGGTCGACCACCTCTTTTTCTAACATCGCTTCCTTTTCAAAAATCCATAGGTTCCTTGATTTCCACAGCATCCAAAGGATGTAAACAGTAAGTTGAACCCTCTCTTGGAACCAGCTCTTATCTGAACCAACACAAATCCTCAACCACCAGTTCTTGAAATTCACTGTATTATCTTGAATATCATCCCAAGTGATCGGTGCAATTTTCCATACACGTTGAGCTCTCGAGCAGGAGAAAAAAATGTGATCAAGGCACTCTTCTGCACAGCCACACCAATCACAAATTGGATCAGTGGGTATCCCCTTTTTCATCAGGTTTTTCTTAGTGGGTAAAATATCATGAAATGCTCTCCACAAGAAGTGCTTAAGCTTGTTCTTAATCCTAAGTTTCCAACAATGTCTCCACATCTTAGCCATTTTAGCTCCTCTGTCACTGCTCTCAATGGAGCCTTGTTTTCTTCTCTGATCGAGCACAATACCGGTATAGGCAGAAGCCACAGTGAGCTGTCCATTTTCCTCAGGATCCCAAATCAGCAAATCTCGTGTTCTTGGATGTTGAATAGGAGTTCTCATGATGAGATCAACAACCCGAGGACTGAACATCGAACGGATCAGATCACCGTTCCAGCTGGCACCATCTGCATTAAAGAGATCACAAACCCAAACCAAATTATTTTGGTTACAAGAGAACGGGGGGATAAAACCGAAGAGGTCTTTAATCCACGGGGATTCCCAAATTTTAATTGTTTTTCCATCCCCAATTCTGAACCTAGCACCAAGTTTAAGCACGTAAATTGATTGATGCCAACACTTCCACAGCCAAGATGAATTGGATGGGCATGAGGCTTGCAACAGATCACCTGAAGGAAAATATTTGGCCTTTAAAATCTTAGACATAAGCAAATTTGGATGGCTAATCAATCTCCAGAGTTGCTTGGCAATGAGAGCATCATTAAAGGATTGAATGATTCTAAAGCCTAGACCACCTTCCTCCTTTGGCAAAGACAAGTGCTGCCATGATTTCCAATGAACTTTGTGACCTCCTGTTTTATTAGAACCCCACCAAAATCGTGAAGTAACGCTGGTAATCTCCTTACAGATGCTAACTGGGAGTTTAAAGCAAGTCATAACAAACACTGGTAAGGCACTAACAATTGACTTGATAAGGACTTCTTTACCGGCGGGATTAAGGAATTGATTCTTCCAATTACCAAGTCTCCCTCTAATGGCTTCAAGTACAAACTTAAAGGTCTCAAATTTCGATCTACCAATGCCAAAGGGCAGACCTAAATATTTCGACCTAGCTTGCTCCGTGATGCCACAAAGAGTCTGACAAATCTGTGCCTTGCATTCCGCAAAGGTATTTTTACTAAAGAAGACAGAGGACTTCTCAAGGTTCACAGATTGACCAGAAGCGTTACAAAACGTATCGAGCAGATTTTTAATCACAAGAGCTTGAGATTCACTAGACTCACAAAAAAGGATGGAGTCATCTGCAAAAAAGAGATGTGAGATTGGGGGACCTCTCTTGTTGATTTGAAGACTTTTGTAGCTACCAGACACTGATGCTTGAAGGATCAGATTAGAGAGTGCCTCCGAGATGATAAGGAAAAGAAATGGTGAAAGCGGATCTCCTTGTCTAATCCCTCTAGATGGAGTGACAAAGCCGCATGATGAACCATTAATGTTGAAGGAGAATGATGTAGTGCTAATGCAGACCATAATCCAATCAATAAAAAGTCTAGCGAAGCCCATTTTGACGAGGATTTTATCAAGGAAACTCCACTCGACCCTATCATAGGCCTTAGCCATATCAAGTTTGAGAGCCATGAAACTCTTTTTACCTTTTCTAAGTCCATTCAAATAGTGCAGACACTCATGAGCAATAACAACATTATCAAGAATTTGTCTATTCTTGATAAAGGCAGATTGACTTGAATGAATGCAACCTTGCAAGCAAGGTTTTATTCTTTCAGCAAGGACTCTAGAGATAATTTTATAACTGACATTACAAAGACTAATAGGCCTGAAATGTGAGATTGTCGTGGGATTTTTTCACCTTGGGAATGAGAGTGACCAAAGTGTGGTTAAATGATTTGAGCATTTGTTTGTGTCTAAAGAAATTCCTAACTGCATAACAAACATCAGTTTTGACAATCGGCCAAAAGTGTTGAAAGAAAAGAGGAGTCATACCGTCGGGTCCGGGAGCTTTATTAGGGTGTAAAGAGAAGAGGGCTGATTTGATCTCCAAGTCAGTCACAGGCCTGGTCAAAGTCTCGTTCATTTGAGCTGAGATGGAGATGGGAATCCCATAGAGGACATCTTCGCAGTCTGATGGTAATGAGCTTGTGAACAACTGTCTGTAGAAACTAGTAACTTCTTGCTCGACTTCCTTCAGATTGCCACAGGGTGTGCCATTACTCCTAACCAGATTAGTGATTGAGTTGGAACATCTTCGTTGTACGGTAGTTGCATGGAAGAACTTAGTGTTCTTATCCCCTTCCTTAAGCCATTGGGTCCTTGCCTTTTGGCTCCAAAATCTTTCTTCATCTTTATATGCCTCATGCAAATTACTTTTCAGTTGTCTCCATCTAATCCAGTCTCTATTTCCCTTGGCAGCCTTCAAACTCTCCAATTCAACCTTGAGTGTTTCGATTTTGATAGATGAATTGGTTTTGAGGGTGGCATTCCAGCTGATAAGTGCCCTTTTACAGTTCTTAATTCTTCTTGCAAGCTGAAATTGAGGAGTTCCATTTTGTTCTGTTTTCCAAGCTCTCTCCACTACTTCTTTGATTCCATCTTTAAGCAACCACCTTTTATCAAAGTGGAATCTCCTTTTAAGTCTATTTTCGGAGGGATCATTCACCAAGATCAAAAGGCAATGGTCAGATGCAACCCTTTCTTCATGTAAAACTTTTGATTCCGGGTAATCCAATGACCACTGGGGGGAAACAAAAATTCTATCAAGCCTTTCTTCGACAAAACCTTCACCTTCTCTGTTGTTGGCCCATGTGAAATTTAACCCTACAAATGGCAATTCCCTCATTCCCATATGAGCAATAAAGTTATTGAAGGGTATAAAGCTTGTCAAAGTTCTCATTCTGCCTCCTCTCTTCTCCTCTTTGCATCTAATATCATTAAAATCCCCACCCACAAACCACAAATTACCCCACTTGTGTTTTCCTTGTTGAAGATACAAAAACTGATCATGTCTGATATGGGGATCAGTACTATGGTAGACAAAAATTGCCCAAAATTTTTTCTGTTTTTCTATGTTTTCACAGTAGGCTTCGAAGCAAAATTCTGAATCTATCAGTTGGTGAATCACTATACTTTCAGACCAACACAGCAGTAAACCACCACTCCTACCCAAAGAGTCAACACAGAACCACCTATTCTTCACCTTTAGATGCTTGCAAACAGTTCCTATAAAGGGTTTTTTTGTTTGGTCTCGCTGATGAAGATTAGGTCTGGGAGATGGAGCCTAATGGACTCCTTAAGCTGGGAAACTGTAGAGGGTCCTCCCAAACCTCTACAGTTCCACAGGCAAACTCTCATTGATCACCTTGGGGCCACTCAAGGCTGGCTACCTCCACCTTTGCAGACTTCTTAGAAGATATGTAGACTCTGGGTTTCTTTGATTCGGTTGAATATGATGAATCTGTGTTATCGGGGTTGACAATCAAGCTCCAAGCTCTTTTAGATCCTGATGGTATTTTGGTTTGTGGTTTTGGGGATTTTTGTTTCTGTTTGCTAGTATGGGTGATAGAGCTGTTATTTGTGTGTTGTTCCTTCACAGGCAGGAAGGCCAGATTTGTCACGTCCTTAAAAGGCTGGGGTTTGGCTTGGGTCAGGAATTTGTTTTGGTGCGCATGAGTGATGAATGTTGATCCTTATCTGGACCTGTTGGTGTTTCAATTTCCATCGCTAGTAGCTGGGCTGGAGGGTTATTCATAAAGTTTGTGGTTTCATTAAGGTTGGTATGATTGAATGCTTGATGTGCATTGGGTGGTAAAACAGTTATGAGAGGGGTTTGTAAGGCTGGTATGGAGGTTCCTGGGCATGGTTGAAAGAGATCTATATTGGGTCCTAATTCCTCAATAATCATGGGCGCTGGGATGAAATCAGGCTGAGGTATCGGGCATTCATCATCGTTGGATGTTGCTAGAGGCTCAGCTGGCTGAGGATTCTTAGGTTCCTTTTCAGGTGGATCAGGTGTTCTAGTGTAATTTGTAGGTAACTTCCTACTTTTTCTTCCGTCTGTACTCATCATCCACTCTCCGAATTGTCCTTCCACCAACATCTTATTTGTCAAATCTGCTTTCCTAATGTCACAACTCCTTTCTCCATGTCCAACGTGGCCACAATAAAAACAGAAGTGTAGGAGCTGCTCATACCTAAATTCAACCCACTGTTGGCGGCCATTAAGCTTGACGAAGGTCCCTCTAAGCAAAGGTTTGTTCAGATCCACAAGGGCTTTGATTTTCAGATGTCTCCCACTACTACTTCCAGTTTCCGGCAGAAAAATATCAAGGCACTTAGAAAAGATATTGCCAATTCTATGGCCAGCCTCCACAGAGAGCCACTGATGTGGGATATTCCAGACTTGAATCCAAAGTTCAGCCGAGTGAAGGTCTTCGGTTCTCATGTTTATTCCTTCATGCCACTCTTGGAGAAGAAGATACTGTTGATCGAAAGACCATTGCCTACCATTCAGTACTTTCAGTTTGTCGTCCTGAGACTTAAAGACGAACTGAAAAAGGTTGTTTCCTAGTTCACGCACAGAGAACCTCTCTCTGGTCATCCAAATGTTTGACATGGTACTCCTCACCCCTGAAAAGTTGGCTTTTTTCTCTCCGAAGACCCGCCGATTAAACTTCTCGCACATTCTTCTTTGCTTAGGGCAACATCCTCGTCGTTCAGCTCAATGCCATTTTCTTCCTCCACTGACAACTTGAATCTTTCCAGTCGTTCAACGAGCTCATCACTCAGATCTGTTCTAGAATGTCCTTCCATCTCAAAACTCCACGACCTCGAAAAAGACCAAACCTGCAGACAAACAAGGAGAAACAAAGAAGAAAAAGAAAGCTTTTAGGTCATAACTAACTTACGTTGGAAGTAAGGGATAATGGTGAAAACTAGTTTGGTAGGGGAGTTCGGTTTTTCCTAGTGCTGGTGTAGATATGGACGAAATATGGTCAAATAACTTTGTGCAAATTTAGGAATAAGGTTCGAGGTGATATCCCGACATTTGCTCAGCTAGAAACAAGGACAATGGTGTGTAAACAAGGTGCTGGTGATAAGGGAGCCTCAAGCAACTGAGGAGAACGTCTCGCTCGCGATGAGAGAGAAAGGTAGCTTCAAAAGAGAAGACTCTCCAAGCAATAAAATACAAGGAGTACTGTTCAAATATCAATTATTGGAACATGTAATGTGCGGCTGAATTTCAAAACAAAAAGAAATTAAAAATGTGTCGCAGATAACATATATAGAACGTATTTTCCATTCAACTCTTTTGTGTTGACTGTCACACAACTTTTTCCTACGCGGAAACCGTCTTTGGTTTAGGTACTGAGTAGTCCTTGACTTTGTCTACGGCTATGTAATATTTAACACAACCTTTTATCTTCATGGTTGCCTATTCTTGCTACTTTTCATTTCATGTGAGTTGGAAACATTGCAATTTGAAATTAACATTATATATATTCTTACATTTGATTCTGATTTGACTATTATACGATCTCCAGCATGTGTCATGTGATGAATCTAAGACTTTGGATACAATACAGTCGTTGAAATTCATAAAAGTACAACCACAGCTTGGAATGGAAAAGGATTACTTTATGTGCCTGGCAAACTATATAATTAATATGAAATCCACGTAGGAGCATTTTTTCTTCCACGTTAATATATCCACTAGCAAATAGACATCACATGACACGAATAAGGACAATTATCATGTGCTCTACAACTACCCCTGAAGAGTAGGAACCAATCATGCATACGTTTGTCACATTTGTCCAATTATGCATACGTTTGTCACACATGTCCAATTAGGTATCATCTCGAACTAAAATTGTGACGCACTTTCGTATTTTCAGGAACGTTATTTTCCTTTTACTGAATAAATGGGTTATTTGATTTAGATTTTATGGACATTTTATTGGTTTAAGGAAAAATGGCTGTTTGGTAAGAATATACTCCCTGTATGGTTAACGTAGATCCTCGGTTTAAAATAGAAATTAACGGAACGAAAATTTGACGGTTCTGCGTCTGCGTGTAATAATTCGTTCTTAATATATGTCATTTTGTTTACAACGGTAGGTGCTGGCATCGTTAGGTCGTTAATCTTAGATGTAAAGTTGATCCAATGTTGGTATGTGTTTCATGGAAAGCATTGTTATCGTAAGTACGACAATCGAACTGAAAAAAAAAAATTGAACAAATTAAAAAGCTAGTAACGTCCCACATTAATAAAGTAAAAGCTACCACGGGTAGAAATCCTCCGAGGCCAAAATCTTATATGCCGATAAGAACATTAAATTCCTCTATAGATTCATTCATAATAGATAGGAAGATTTAATGAGTTGCCTTAGGAATGTTAAGGTCCTTAAATATGGGGCTATCAACTCCCACACCCATTGCGTTTAAACCATTGTCGACGTACACCACAGCGCCCGTAATGGCAGAAGCCAAAGGCGAAGCTAGAAATGCCGCAGTGTTACCTACTTCCTCTGCATAATATCAAACATAAATATAAATTTCAATGATTAAAAATTTTATCATGTTAAGTAGTGTTTTACCTGCGGATAGTTCTTTCTGAAGAGGAGCATTCTCCATTGAGTAGTCTATCATCATGTCGATGAATCCAATAGCTTTTGCAGCACGACTTCTCAACGGGCCTGAAATATTTTTTAAAACACTTAAACTGCAGTCTACTATGTCTATAATTATTATATAGCAATCTTCAGCCGAACAAACAAACATGATGTAAGAAAGAAAGAAAGAAAGAAAGATAGAAAGAAAGAAACAAAGTACCAGCGGATATGGTATTGACCCTAACTCTATGTTTCCTTCCTGCTTCAAAGGCAAGTACCTGATATATTGACCAGTTCCTTAACATAAATGGTTGATGTTGGTTAATCATAGAAAAATAGTTTTACTAAAAACTCCGATCAATTTACCCGCGTGTCGCTCTCTAATGCAGCTTTTGCAGAGCTCATGCCACCTCCATATCTGTTACATGTAAAGGACTGAGAGTTACCACCCATTGCTAATGCATTACAAAGATTTCAACCACAGCAGAAGATTTGAATTAAAAATACCCAGGGATGATCTTTTCCGAAGCAATGTATGTTAGAGAGATCGAAGATCCACCTGAAGTAAAACTTAGCAATTTAGATACATATTATGATAAAAGATAATCACACTATAAGTTAATCAATAGAAACGTGCCTGGGTTTATGATTGGAAGGAAATGCTTTAGCAACGATACATAGGAATAACTTGACGCAGATAATGCAGCGAGATATCCATTTCTTGAGGTTTCGAGCAGAGGTTTCGTGACCTAAGTACCAAGGGTTTTCATTACAACTATACTCAGTCTAGTAGTAAAAATGATCGCTGCAGAGAGATTATGTAGTATATACCTCTGGCCCATTGGCAAGTGAGTGGACGAGAATGTCGATGCTTCCAAAATCTTGTTTCACGCATTCTACCACTTCCTGATAGATTAGAACCATTTCAGAGAAGTGTGATTAAATAGCAAAAAAGGGTTCAACTTGTTCATCCAATTGGTTTAATATGTTGATTATGTGGCAAGTAATTTTACTGCTTTTTATCAATCTTTTAATGCATCAGGTGCGAGAGAGATGAATGCATCAACATTGATCAGTTCAAAATTCAGTGGCGGAGCCAGGGGTTTAGTTTAGTGGGGTCCAGTCAAATTGGACCCCATACTCTATATTTTAAAAAAATTTCACTAGGGTCCTCTTACTGTATGTTTCTTCAATTTCAACCCCTATCACAAAAAAAAATACCTTATATAATAAATACTAAAAAAATCCAGTGGGGTCCAATGACCCCACTGGACCTCACATAGCTCCGCCTCTGGTTCAAAACAGGTTCAAGTAGCTTCAAATACCAGTCTGTGGAGTAAGAGTCATCACACATCGAATTCTTTCCCCGGGTTATTGAAGCGAATCATTGATTCAAAGCGAAGAGATCAGATGTAAGGAAGATATTAACTTTACCTTCACAGTCCAATTACTGGATCCAGCATAACGCTTATTGGTTTTTATCTGCAAGTAGCTCCATGCAACGTAAGTCTATGGATCAGTCCTTCAATATCTTATATAAAAAGCATATAAAAATGTTGTGTGCATATCTTACATCTTCAGGAACATCATCTGGTGTGTCAAAAACAGCATCTAATGCATAAACTTTTGTTATCTCCATTAGTGAACCATCAGGGAGCCTGAATTGTAAATCTATATTAGCAAATGAAACCTTATTCTGCACTGTCTACACGAAAATATATAAGTGAATATCTTAATACAATACTGAACGTACACGCGCGACTCGTCAAATTTCCCTCGGCGTAGGCTGGTTTCAAATATGTTCAGCGCCTGCAAATCAGTGAAAAAGTAAATTGAGTCTCGTCATGACACAGTTATTGGTGCTATTTTAACAGTTTTTTCCATACAGGCACCCATGTCCCAACTAGAATCTCGGCTCCTGCTGCTGCAAGAGACTTTACAATAGCCCAACCATATCCATTGTCATCAGCTACACCAGCAATAAATGCCCTCTTGCCTATAGATGTAATTACATAGAGAATTTGCGACGGGTTTCATCAACAAAGCAGTATGAAACAGAGATGACAACTATGCAGATCATGTCTAAAGGCCTGAGCCCTGAAGGTATAGTCTCATTTGCAGATTGCAATTGAACACAATGATATCAAATATGCCAAACTCTGTCATTCATTTACCTATTAACTAACTTAATTACGGTTACTTTTCAGGTGAAAAGTATGCTATTCTATTTGTCAATGACAGTAGGCATTGCGACGTATAACGATTGTACACAACAGTGCATTGTGATACAGTAACGTAATATTAGAGGTTACCTGTTCATAGGCATATAACCTTCAGAGCTTAATAAGTACAGAAACAGTAATTACTAAGCGAATAACTTACGACAACTGTCTAACATTGGAAAAATGTCTAAATTAGACAAAATCTAACCTTTCAAATCAATCTGGAGTCCAGACACAGCCTTACTTTCTCCAGCTTCAGACATAGCTTTTGTCACTACATTATGAGATCTTATCGGAGACGATGCGAATGTCCGGTTGAAATGTGGCACAGAGGAAATTTGGCAAACAGCAGATAACTTAAGCCAGGGTGCCTCAAGAGGACTACACCCAACTTTATTTGCGGTTCCACCTCGTGTAATAAGCTTTTGAGCAGAGAATACAGTTGTCTTTGTGACTCTGAGGTGGAAACTTGAAGCTGCATTAGCTGCCATTTCCAGTTACCAAATCTCAAGGTGCAATAGTGGCAAAAAACCTGGAAACGAAACAAGTTAACTACAGGAAACTTCCAAAACAAAAAGAAAAACTCCAAATGATAACGCAAGAACAAGCATGGCCTAGAGTAACACGCACACACGATATTACACCTCCATCAGACCAAGTTCGCTAGTGATAATACAGCAAAATTATGAGAATCGGTCAATTCATTTCCAACGCTTACTGCAAGAGAAAATGTAGGGTGCTAATTAAACTTTTCTACAACTTGCAAGCAACTCAAACCAGTCAGCTCCTCAATGCAAAGAGTAAAATTGAAACGTCTCTTGTTGACAAGTGACTGAACATAAAAGTGCAAATTCCTCCTATGTTATTTTCGCAGTTGAAATATCACGTCTACTGAAACTGTCACTCGAGTCAAGTGCGCAGCTCAATTACCCTCGTATAAAACCAACTCATCCAATCAAAAGCTAAAAAAAAAGGCTAAACTACCTTCAGTTTCATCGCCTGCAGAGATAGAAAAGGAAAATGCTGCAAAAAGCCGAATAACCAACACAACTCTACACGTACGGAAGGGGCAACGAAAGGATAAGAATCCAAAATACATAAAATTTGAAATTCTACTACGGATTACGTACCTTGCTGATTTCAGCTATATATAATATATGTAGATAGAAATGTCGACGGCAAGCACAATAGCCACACAGTGAAATGAGAGAGAGGATCTACGGTTGAAGATTCTTAATCTTTCTCTTTGGTTGGTTTCACTTTCACAGTCGGCCCATTCTGGATAAAGTTGGAAAAGGCTTTTAGGATAGGAAGCTTTTATACTACAAATATTTATATCAATAACTACTCAAACTAATTTTAGGCTAAACCTCGTAATAAAAATAACTACCACATTTAGTATATTTACTTATTAATACTCTACTAATCTTTACAACCTTTGAATATAGTACCTCCAAATCTTAATACTTACAAATCTCGATATTTCAACAACAATCCAAAAATATCATCTTAAATATATCAATTATCAATTCATAATAATCTCTCTGGGATGTTTTCGAAGAAATAAGCCGAAAACCCTGTTGGATAAAAACTCGCTGCACGAAAAAGAGTACATAATTCTATTTAGTCAATTTTCTGACATTGATACGTATTAACGTAGAACACCAATAATGAATCCTAATTTAACTAGTTATTGAGCACTGTGAATACCGTATTTTATTCTATTTGGTGCCAAGTAAAAGGAATTGTTTTTAAGCACTATTCCTTTGGTGTAAATAATGCTCATATATATTACTATTTGGTGCCAAAATAAAGGAACAACTTTTAGTGCTAATTAAGTTTCAAGTCCCAAAAGATATTTTAAGTTAGCTTTCAGGCCCATGTCAGAAAACTTTTAGGGTTAAGAACCCGATTTTTGTAAAATTTATAGATAAGGACCTAAAATTTATGTAAGTGTTATACAGTGTATATGAACTGGTATCGGACTATCGTTTTTGTTATTACAGAACAATAAAGTGGTACTGCAGAACGATGAAATGGTACTGCAGAACCATGAAGTGGTACTGCAGGTCCATGAAATGGTACTGCAGGTCTATGAAATGGTACTGAAAACACTTAAGCATATCTGGTCCTTAAAATTAAAATTTTCTGATAGAGACCTGAAATCTAAATAAAACTTATGTTAGGCGTGACGTCAAATTTTCCCTTGTTTTTAAACCCTATTCAAGTTCTCAAACCTTACATGATAAACCCTAAATCTACTGGTTGTTTTTGCTTCTTTTTTTGCCCCACCGACGGTTTTCGTGATTCATACACCTCTTTCTGATCCACGGATTTGATTCGATACTATTCATCATCTTTTCAGAATTGAACTAGAAGACAGAGTAGTTCGATATGGAGAAGAAAGAAGCCAAGGAGCACATAGGAACGTTGAGGAAACTTCAAGAAAAGGTTGGCCCTAACCCAATGTTCTTTTGTACATTTCTGATTGGCTTGTTAATTTTCTTTATGGGGTTTCACTACTTATAATCCAATTTCACTGGTGCCACTATGGCACTGTTACACAACTATTAGTGTTGAGAATTGAGGTGATGCGTGAGTTTTTATGCACAAGTCACGTAATTTGTGTAAAGTTATTGAACGACCTACTGTATTTGCAGGACCCAGAGTTCTACGAGTTTCTGAAGGAACACGACAAGGAGCTTCTTGAATTCGATGAAGATGACGTTGATGTAAGGGACTATCTTGCTTGCTTGTAATGAGTTATTGGCTCTAGCAATTCTTTGATTTACGAAGTCTTCCATTGTTTTTTTAAAAAAAAAAATAGGAGGATGAAAATGAAGCTGGTTTCGGTGATGATGAGGATGATGAAAATGAAGCCATTGATGATGCTGATGGTGGGGATGATGGCAGTGACATGCACGATGATTTGAAGGAAGACGAAGAGGAACCATCGAGAAATGTAATAACTAGTGATTTGGTGGATTCGTGGTCTGAGCAAATTCAACAAGGTGCTAAATTGGGGGCTGTAAGGTCTCTTTTAAGAGCGTTTCGCTCTGCTTGCCATTACGGTGATGATAGTGGTAATGACCCATCGGTTAAGTTCAGCACTATGTCTAGCAGCGTTTTTAATAAAATAATGTTGCTGGTTTTGACTGATATGGATGGTGTTTTTCGGGGACTGTTGAAGTTGCCTCTCTCTGGTGGTAAGAAGGAGATGATTGATGATCTCATAAGGACAAAGCGGTGGAAGAAGTATAATTATTTGGTTAAGTCGTATCTTGCAAACGCATTGCATGTATTGAATCAGATGACGGACAACGAAATGATAGCATTTACGTTGAAGAGACTAAAAGATTCATCTGTATTTTTGGCTGCTTTTCCTGCTCTTTTGAGGAAATACATTAAGGTATCAGTGAAGTTGTAGGATTTTTATTTCGCATCCGTACTGTTTCTTGAGTCCAGTCGCTCATGATTTATTGTCAGATTTGGGTCGAACTCGCCTCATTGTTAAGAACTTTCCATGAGGGATAGGTAGCCATGTCATTCATAGGCATTCTCTGTTTCCGTAAGCTATTATGAATTCGTTCCGTTATGACTATTAGGAAATTATGAGAGTGGAATCTTGAGATGTCCCAAATCGAAGAGAAATGGTCGTGTCTTAATCAGACATCTTCTGTTGCTTGCTAACTTAAAATGTCGTGTAAGAAAAATTATAAGCCAAAATTGTTTTCTGGAAGAGTCTTGTGATTCCTGATTTAATTTTTTTTTTTACGTGAGCCTTTACTTTGCTCTTTCATGCTTGTAATCCGTTACATACACATATGCATTATGCATTATATATATATATATTTATAGTGAGAGAGAGAGAGAGAGAGAGAGAGAGAGAGAGAGAGAGAGAGAGAGAGAGAGAGACCACTGGGCTGAAAAGTTTGAGTTTGAAAAAAAAATGCATCAGTGAAGAGCTATTTTCTTCAGTTACATTGTTTTGTTTTGCATTCTATTTTACGTTTCTTAATATAATAATTAACACTTTGTTTCTCTCATATCAGGTAGCTCTTCATTTCTGGGGTACTGGGAGTGGTGCACTGCCTGTTGTCTCCTTTTTATTCTTGAGAGATTCTTGCATAAGACTTGGTTTTGATTGCCTCAATGATTGCATCAGAGGAATGTATAAGGCTTATGTCTTGAATTGCCACTTTACCACTTCCACCAAGTTGCAGCACATTCAATTTCTGAGCAACTGCTTTACCGAACTTCTTCGACTGGATATTGCATCTGCTTATCAACACGCCTTCACATACATACGACAATTAGCTATGATACTGAAGGAAGCACTTTCTTCTCCTGTGAACAATAAAAAAGCGAAAAGCAAGGGAAAGGAAGAAAATCAGAGTTCTAAAAAGGAGAAAGGAAAGGAAGCAATGTCCAATACTAAGAAAAGGGTATGGTGTCATTTGCCAACCCAAGTTTTGTTGATTCATACCCTTTTCTGAGGTTTCACTATGTTTGCATATTTCAGTTTCGTTATCTCCTCGTTTATTTCAATTTCCTCTTTCACTTGATTGTGGTCATCTACACAATTTCTGTTGTACATAGATTCCCATCCGTCTTTCATTTGAGAAGAAAGCTGTGACATGCTTACATGGTGCAATACCCTTGTCCATGCAGGAAACATTTCGAAGGGTCTATCAGTGGAAGTTTGTAAATTGCCTAGAGCTTTGGGCAGGAGTTGTCTGTGCATGTAGCTCAGAACCTGATATGAGATCTCTTGCTTATCCATTGGCTCAGATTATTACAGGAGTGGCTCGTTTAGTTCCCTCTGCATGTTATTTTCCCCTCAGATTACGATGCGTGAGAATGCTCAATCGAATCGGTGCATCGACTAATACCTTCATTCCCATCTCTGTGCTTCTCATGGACATGCTTGAGTTTAAAGAATTGCGTAAGCCTCCAACTGGTGGAGCTGGCAAAGCTATTGATCTGTTTTCTACACTTAAGGTATGGTTAGCAGCCATATACATTGTTCGTGACTATATATTTAACTTGACAGTTCCTAATCTATGTCTTTGATTATTAACTAGGTAAGCAAGGCTACTTTGAAAACCCGGGCATGTCAGGAGGTTTGCGTTTTTTCTGTGGTTGATGAGCTCACGGAACATCTTGCGCAGTGGAGTTACTCGATTGCATTCTTGGAGCTTTCATTTATTCCTTGTGTTAGGTTGCGTAACTTCTGTAAATCCACGAAGGTTGACAGGTTCCGTAGAGAAATGAAGGGTCTACTTCGTCAGGTTTGTTTACTTTTAGGTTTGAACATGTTCAGTTTGTAGTATATATGCTCCTCTGTTTATTTTGGAGTTACAGTAATCCTCTGTAAATAGTAGTGAACATGAGGAAAGTTATTACTGAATACTGATAGTATTTTTATTTATTTCCTTTTGGATCAGATTGAGGCTAATTCGAATTTTATAAACAAAAAGAGAACATCTGTCTCTTTCTTGCCCAATGATCCTGCTGCTGAGTCTTTCCTGGAGGTCAGACACTTCCTTGACCTTCTTTATTAATCTATGCCTGTTAAATTCATGATCTGATAGTGTTCTATTATCTTGTTTACTTTTTTTTAATGTATGACTTATAGCTTATATGAGAAGTAGTTTGCCTCGGATAAAATTTTGCTGAATGATTTGATGTTTCTCCATTGATTTGGTTGATGTTACATCTAATTGGCTTTTTCCACATTGTTGAAAAATAATTTGTTTGGAGTAAATGGTTATTGTACTTTTTTCCACCACTTCAATGGATTCTTTAAAACATGGTCTTTTTTTATCACCCTTAGTAATTGATATTGTGCTCCCCAGGATGAGAAAATGTCTGGCCTTAGTCCCCTAGCAAAATACGCAACTATCTTACGGCAGAGAGCACAGGAAAGAAATGATGCACTTGAAGAATCTAGGTTGAACCCTTTTACCATCTACAATATTCTTCTTTCGATCTTTTATAAATAACTAATGAGTTATCATTATCTTCTAGTGTGCTTGTTGGAGAACACTCGTCCAAGTTTGGTAGGAAGAGAAAATCTACTGATGATTATGAAGACAGTGATGATGACGATGGTTACGAAAGCGAAGAGAATGCTACTCCTCTGATGCCTCCGTACTCTCTCTCTCTCTCTCTCTCTCTCTCTCTCTCTCTCTCTCTCTCTCTCTCTCTCTCTCTCTCTCCCTCTCTCTGATCTAATACTTTCATGGTTTGGATTGTTAGGCATAATAAGCATAAGAAAAGTGAGAAAAAGAAGAGTGGCACAGAGGAGACACCATTTGATGAAGACGTCATTGAGGATTTTGTTCTAAGCTCTGATGATGAAGATGATGCTTCTGTTGAAGATGATGACATTGACAAAGAAGAAGATAGTGATTTGAAGAAATCGAAACCAGACCAGAACAAGAAACGAAAACGTCTTCAGCCCAAGGACAAGGAGCATTTGAAAAAGAATAATATTAAGGCAAAGAAAAACAATTCAAATAAGAGGAAGAGAGTAGCCCATGGTAAGTCATAGGCTTTTATTCTGTTTGAGGTAGGAAGATTTCATTAGAAGGAACTTTTAGCATTACATCGAACTTTGATATTTGCATGTTTTGAGACTTCACCCCCGATTGTATCGTTATCATATGTTGTTGGATTCAAAAACCATATAATATATGCATTAATTTTCAACTTCCTACCATGCAGAAACTATTATTAACCTGAACAGATACAGAATGCCCATGAAAGACTTCTGATTTTAGTATATTACATAATTTCATCTTCCTTCTTTTAACTGCTTCTTTGCCCAGATGCTATTACAGCATGCAACTCTTTAGCTGTCCATGTTACTTCTGCCAAGTTCTCTAGTGAAGTAACCATTTCTTCACCCAACTCCATCATAAGTTCCTTGCATTCTGCGAAAATCGTACGAAATAATGTCAAATAGCAGGTACCAATGGACAGCTAAAACATTACAAGAAGATAGGTATATACAATACCTGGGTTTTTGCTGAAAGTTAGCAAAGAAAATGAAGCAAGAACCTTATGTTCAACCCTTTCTTGATGTTCCATGCATTGTTTCAATGGAGATAAGAGAACAGAGAAGGCATAGACTTGAAACTCAGATGCATCAGGCAATAAAGCAAGGGAAAAACTTAACCAAGCCACTGTGGTTAGACAAACCCTGACCAAATTAGTATCCCCTAAACTCAAACACTTTGAAACAACGCTCAGAAACGATTTCCTCCCATCACCGAGCAGTGAAATCGATACCCTATTCAACCACATGTTCCTTGCAGTTTCTTCTCCGTCGTCTTCTTCCCCATCAATGATTGTTGTTGAGTCAACCTTCTCAAGAAAGAAAATTCTTCTCTCATCAGAATTGAAATATATATATTTTGGGTATGAAAATGAGCGTACCTTTGTTGTATTGTCCCACTCGGGGCAGTTAAGAAATCCTACTAGCTTTAGCATGTAGTCCTCTGTCATAAGTTTCCCAGATTTTGAGAAGAAGCCTCCGAGCATTAAGAGAGCTTTCAAACAGTTTCTCTGTAGTTCATTATCTGATGTTAAGCTTCTCTCTAGTGCTGTTGTAAGGGCATCAACTGCTTTCTGTCTGTAAGAAATAATATGGTTTGCCTCTGATTCTGCTCTCTGCATGGTAGAGATTAAAACATGATTTAAAAGACCATGGCCGGCATTGAATTCTTCGAGCTGAAATTCATTGAAATGCATATGAATTCAAAGTTTTTGTTACTATTATTACCAGAAGATCAAGGTGAAGAATTAGAGCAGAAACCAAAGGCTTCTGTTCTAATGGACAATCTTCAAGATACATGCAGATATCATGCAGCGCATTTACTGTTTCGTCACTTTGAAGACCTTCGAGAAAGTGCTGCACAAAGATCCTCCTGCGAATTTCCGAGGTTATTATAATAAACGGTAACCAAATATATTGATCGTATTAAATTAACTAAAAGGACCTGTTCATGCAGATTAATTCAATCAACAAGGAAACTGCAATAGCCCTTGTCTCCTGATGATGATCACAGCGAAGCATCTCTAACAAACCAAATACACTTATTTTTCTTGCAACCTTATCCCTACATTCTTCGTCAGCTTCGATACAGATCAAAAGCATCTTTAAGACAAGGCCCATGTCTTCACCTCCTCTTCTTCCCTCATTAAATTTTCTAAGGAGAAAATGCAAGCCTCCTATAGATACGACCCTTCTTGCGTGTTTAATTCTCTCTTCTGTAGTAAACGCAGTGAGGAGAAGCTGCTCTAAAACGCAGATGATGTTATCCTCTCTCACTTGTTCTTTGGAGATTAAGGCCAATAGATGTCTAAAATGCTCCATTTTCCATTGATCAATCACACGCTTTAAGATAGAATTTGTGGGAGGCACTGTTCCGCATTGCAGAGGCTTTCGAGTCAAGGGACATGTTAGGTATCCTTTTTGGAACCATTCTTCGATAGCTCTTCGCTCGTACGTTTGGCCCGTCTCGAGAGTCACGGGCTCTTCGAATAAAAAGCCCGTTAAAGGGCACACGAAATCCTTCGGTATGAGAACTTGAGAAGGCTTTGTATCATAATCTTTACGTTCTGAAAAACCAAGAAAAAAAGTTAAGGTATCATAAAGAATGTCCACTGTAACAAAAGATCCACTGCAACTAACCTTGGACATGAAGCTTTGGTTCAGCCATCTGCATTTTATGTCCATATTCAGAAATTATTGCAAGAACTTACTGATGAATGTGTGTAATGGACTATCGAAATTTAGTTACCAGTACAAGAGACTTTTCAGCTTCTTCTGAGTTGGGAAAGTATTTCAAGGCATCGATGGTAACAACTGATTCTTCGATTAGCTTGTGCTCGGGCGATCGATCTTCTGGGCTGTTTATTGCATATATGCTCTCTTCTAATGGTTGAAGTGCAAGAGAACTGAAGTGTGCGCTACAGTTTTCTTCATACAAAGGATTATTACTACAAGAATTTTCACCAAGGTTCGAAGTTTCATGGCATGTTATCCGCTGAGCTTCACCTTCCACAGCATGATCATCCTAAAGCAAAATCATAGAAGAAAGATATCAAACAAATAATGCATAGCAAGAACCAAAAAAAAAGATCAGAATCAAACAAAATTACTCACTACAGGGGAATTTCCTTCACAGTCCTTTTCGAGAGTCATATCAGAAGAGTACAATATTAGCTGTTTGTCTTCAGGAACATTAATCTCATCGTCCACTTCTTCGTAAGCTTGTGATTCAATTGCAGGCATATTACTTGAATATCCAAATACTTCATCATACAATCTTTTGCTCACCATAGGCTGAGGAGAACTCACACGCCCTTCAAATGCCCCTTTCGTGATCACTCTCACCGAAAAAGAAGGCACTTCGATCAATGGCAAGGAAGGCGCTTCGACTCCTTCGGTTATCCAATCTTTGTAGTAAACCGCAAGCTTGCAAGTCCCACTGTCCAAAACCTCATTATAAGCTCTCTCAAGACGCCTGAGATCGCTGTCATAATCCGAAGAATCAGAAAGTAGATCAGCTTCTTTCTCATGCCATTTCCTCAAATGCAACATATGGGGTTGAAACAAATGCTCCCACAAATCGGGCAATAGAACCGTTCGAGCTTGGAAGGGGGCGTCGCAGAACACTTGAAGCAGATGTTTCGACGAATTCTTATCTTTTTCTCGCATCATAACATAGATCACACTAAGGTAGAGATGAGCACAAGCTGATAGCTGAGAGTTTGGTATACCACAAGTGAATCCCTTCTTCGAGTTAAGGCCCGTGATAACGCTGAGCTGCAACGAAGCCCTTTTCACTTCTTTTAACGTTGCACTATTGTCCTCGGCAGCTCTCTCCACTGTATCTATGGCTTGTCCGAGGTTGTCTATGACTTTGCTTTCTGTGTTCACACCTTCTTCTGATCCATGCAGCGAGTTTAGAGATGCGAAACTGCTGTGACGAAGCGATGATCTGAACTCGGCGTTCGTCAGAAAATGCCTGACGTTCCCAGTTAGTATAGAAACTATGGCTTTCACAGCGATTTCGTCGAGGGCTGGGCTACTACTTGTTAGGGTTTGATCATCATCATCCATGTTCCTCGCCTGCCTTCTTTTTCCCTCAGCATCGAACTTGTGATCATCTTCTCTAACAACCTTAAACAACGATTCCTTATCTGATCTAATAAGAGGTTGTGATTTAGAGCTGCTTCTGCTGCTACCTTTACGTGCTATCATTACATCGTTTTTTACGCTCCCACGAACGCTGTTCAAGTATATATCTTTATACGGTTTACTCTTATTACCCTTCTCTACTGCTATATCACCATCATCATCGTTGAGAACCTCGATTATTTCAGAAGCTGCTGCTAAAGGCTTACTTGAAGAAGAAACTTGATGAAATTTCTCTACGCCATCGTCGTCGTCTGCTTTGTTGTCTCCCATTCTCGTGGTGCTTGTCTTTTTCCTTGTACTAAAGGTGACACTTGGCGATAACTCGGCCCTCGGATCGTAACGAGGTACGTCTGATCTCGTCCGTCCGCTCCTTTTATTTGGGACGGTCGTCGTCATCAATGGCCCCGATGAGTTCTTACCGTAGATTATGGTTTTGATCCGTCCGTCCGATGAAGCAATGGAGTTTCTTGATGATGAGTTCAGTTTCGGTTTTCTTCTCTTGAATCCTTCTTCTGCTAAGAGGTCTTCAAGCGACGACATTGTCACACATTAGTTTTTATACTCAATCCTTGAATCTCTTGCGCTTCAAAATAATGGTACGAAAAATTGTTAATGGTTCGGACAAATATATCTATATACACATATGTAGTTAATCTTACGAATAGAAATACAAATATCATGACGATAAATTTAAATTAAATACCAAGAAACTTGTCTGTACATATGCCGCCACATAGTTACATATATTGACATCTAAACATGGCTCGTCGCCATGATCTTGATATAAAATGATCGAACATATGACATGAATAGAAAACAATATATTTATTCAGATCAAATATACGTTCAAGAAGTGACATATTAAGCTGAACTTAGTAGGACGAGAAGAAGGTGAAGAAAAAGAAGTTCATCTCCATATAGTTCAAACAATTTCAGATTACCTTAATTAGATTCTTCGACTATTGAAGTTCATAAAACTGGTTCGGGCAATCTTCAACTGATACCTCACGGATCTTCTTCTTCCAAAATCGATATCTGCCTATAGTACTAATTGACCAACGTCAAAGAAATAAGATGAAATTGAGAGGGCAATTTTTCTTTATTTTTTCGCCTTGTTGGGAATATCATTACGATGATGGAGACAAATATGGAGGCAATTGGCTAATGATTATAGATGACTTAAAATCGAGATAGAGACATACTGTTGGGAGCAAATAAAGGAAGTAAAGACAAATGGATGAATAGGGCTGGGGAAAAATACCGAAATACCGAAATACCATCCTTATCGTATCGAATTGTATCGAAAATATCGAAAATTTTGGTATACCGAAGTTTTTGGTAAGGTATGATACCGTACCGAAAATTTTAGGTACGGTAATGGTATCAAAGTTTTTAAAATTAGGTATACCGATTATACCGAATACCGAAATTCTAAAATTTTTAATATAATATATATATATATATATATATACACACCTATATATATTATATTATTTCAAAAATATAAAATGAAAAATTAAGGATCTTCATAAACTTATTTAGCCAATAAATTATTAACTTATACACAACTTTCTGATATTATGCCCACCATATTTTACTTATGTAACTCAAGTAACGTTTAATTTTTGCCTTTTTAATGTTTTTTTTCATGACATTGAAAGCGTGAAGATGCAATCCAATTACTTTTTGTTAATCTTCACTAATTTTTAAAATATAGCCGCTTCGTTCTAATTAATCTGTATATAAAGTTGTATTTTGTAGTCATGTATTGTCTTACTAAGGAGACTAGCTAAACTATGTAAATTATTTAAGGTTAAAAGATCTTTTTATTTCGAAAAGTTTGGTATTAATAATCTATCTTATTGGGCCTAAGGAGTTTGAATTGATTAACAATTCCAAAACAACGAATTAACGAATTACGAGACATGCATGGTAAAAAACCCTCCGTGTGAATAGTATAGAAGAAATGATACCGATATCGAAATTTAAGGTATACCGAAAATTTGGTATGGTATTGGTATGATTTTTTTGGATACCCAAATTTCGTTACAATATAAGTATCACAGTTTTGGTACGGTATACCGTACCGAACCACCCCTATGAATGAATGCTATTATGACCAAGTGTACATTCAATGCAAACAGTGTTGTTTTTGGTTTGAGATCCTCTATTCCACTTTTTATATTCCACTCCGTATTCCAACGAACGAAAAACGTTACACCTCCCCCCGACAAGTGTTAAAACACACGTAAACATCATTACACCTATGAATTTCATTACAACAAGTGTTTAAACAAAAAAAAACTCATTATTACGTTTTTTTCTATTTTAATATATAATACTGATTTTTTCTACTTCATATTAGAAAAATACGTAATAATGAGTTTCTTTTTTGTTTAAACACTTGTTGTAATGAAATTCATAGGTGTAATGATGTTTACGGTGTTTTAACACTTGTCGGGGGGAGGTGTAACGTTTTTCGTTCGTTGGAATACGGAGCCGGAATACAAAAAGTGGAATAGAGGATCTCAACGGGTTGTTTTTTGGTACAAGGCGACAAGTTCGAGATCAATCTATTAAGAATATACAGAAACAAGGTGCGAAACGTCATGGACCGAGTCCTAAGAATTATATATTGTACGTATATGATATGAGTGGAAACAATTTACTATAGATTGATTGCGGGATCAGTCTAAAATAGTTTAACCAAAAAAATAATGAGAAGGAATGTCGTCTTTATATTATATTTGCATAAGAAACTAACAGCAAAAGAATGGCATCACGAATGTTTCAAACTGCCGTCTTCTTGGAGAACAAGGAAATCGCAAGAATGTTTCAAACTGCCGTCTTCCTCGAGTACTCTTAATAATAACTAGTGCTATAATATATAAATATAAATAACCTATACTCTTTTATTAAGTCTCGGGGCCTAGGGTAACTCATATTTTGGTCTGTCATAAAATAATCGTCAAGAGAATAAAAAAAACCATCCACTACATAACATTTTTACAATTCCAATTTTTTCCTTCTATTTTAAGTAAATTACTATTTTATGATTAGTATACATAATATATAACACATACGTGACTCGTGAGTGTGCAAAAGTATTAGTATTACTTTATCTTACAAGAGTTACTTTTAATTTAAAATAATTAATATATGAAATTATAATTTGATTTTAATTTCAAGTATAATTTTCAAGACCAAGAAGAAATATTGATGAGGCAGACAAAGTGAAACATCACAACAATCCTCTCTCGTCTTTCTATCACTAAGCGTTTTGAGTTTTGACATATATGCTGAGCCATCAACGAAGTGACGTATCACGCAAGTGACGAAATTGGGTGAGATACCAAGTTTTGGATCACTTTGATAGGATGATGTTTTGAATTCCTTATAGTATTAACGTAGCTAAGCTATTTAAATCCTCAAGACTTGTTATAATGCTTATAAAATAAAAGAATAATTATATAAAGGAGTTATAATTAAAAATTAAAAAATAAATTTTTTATTGAAATATTAATTACGTGCCACCTAACAACCAAACACATTAGTCCAAGATTTCATACTATTAGCATAAGATTAAATATGATTTTTAAGCAATATCACCCTACGGCTTACACGTCAAGATAACAAACATAATATTTTAAAATCATGTAAAATAAATACAATGACAACATATCACATTTCTTTCAAGTGGTGATTTAACTACAATCATTAACTGTCTCAAACAAACGCCCGAAGGGTGTCCGAAAAGAAAAACACATTGGTCTACCAATTGTGTTACAAAAGCCTAAATAAAATCATAAATTTAATATTCATTACAATTCCTAACAAACCAAATTTTCATAATTTGTTTTGTCTAAATCAACTTAACTTGTTGTCCTTGAGAATGGTATTTATAGCAATGTTACACATACGTAGCTAGAGATAGTTAGTTATCATCTAAATTAGAGTTTCAGATTCGCTATTAGTATGACAAACTAGATGGAAAATTGTACGCAAGTTATCGGCAATGAATAAATAATATATGGATCTTGTGTTATTTTCAATGGGTGATGTACATTACATAACATCAACTTATTTGTATTATATGGATATATCAAACTACAGGGTTTTTTTTTTGCCAAACAATGATTCGATGCGAACAATATAAAAAGCATGGTTTTTGGTTATTTATCTCCATCAATAAACTCAAAAGCTATGTTTAAACAACGTTGATTTGATTGGCCCCGTTACATCAAATATTATTATTTAATTTGTTAAGAACTAATTAATTTTCATCTTCGGCACGGCCATGCAAAATGTAGCTTGGAGCTGGAGAGACGACTGAAGGTTTTGTGCTGTCTTTACATTGCTTGAAACAATCTCCGTAACATAAAATCCTTATTTTGTCGCACGCTTTGATGCACTCTTTCATGCATAGGATGAACCCTAAACCTGAGTTAGGATTATCATCAACAACATCTGACGAATATGCTGAAAATATAAGCATCGTAATGACTGCGAAAACAACGACAACTCTTGAACCCTTCATCATGTTAATGAATTTTCTGATATTAGTTTTTAGATGTAATAGTATGATGGTTGATGAGGTACGACTACAAGTATGGTTTATATATAGTTTCTGACTAGTATAATTACATTGGATTTTTGAAATACTTTAATTACATTATCTTAAAAGTACATAATATTACTCTAGTCTTATCTATGTAATAAGAAATAACTTAGGAGAAAGCATTTTTTTTTTCTTTCTCTATATCGAGAATTATTGTTCAAAGTTAATGATGAATAATTAACTTATTTTGGTCGTCATGCGTGGTATTATTTGTTATAATTATATTTTCTTTTAATCGCTCTTTACTTTCAATTAAAATTTGGTAGAAATATATTAAGAAAAAAATATGCGATGTTGTTTTTGATAGGAGGAAAGTAGCATGTACTGAAAGTGATTGTGAAGCACATGTTTCGAAATAATTATATATGCTTCAGATAAAAACTAAGATTTAGGCCTTCAATATCTACTAAAATGAAATTCTGCCCTTACAAGCAATGCATATTGTTGTCCCGATTAGACCATTGCCTGAAAGATATGGTTCTATTTAGTAAAAGAAGAAAAAAAAAATGATTATGTATATATTTTTAATACTGGACAGTTATTGAATATTATCAATAGTAGTAGTAGGGCTGTGCCGTCACGCATGGCTCGCCCTGCCCGCCCAAAAGGAAAAAAATATAAAAGGAAAAAATTGAAAAAAAAAAGAAAAAAACAATGAAAATGAAATATATAAGCTCCAAATTTCTCCTAATCACATTTAATCTCTTTAATTATAATCTATTTATGTTATTAAACGTGATTAAATTAAAAATCGGATCTCAAAAGATATATATAAACCTATATAATTTATTTATATATCAATTTATATATCAATTTTTAATAAAAAGAGACCCCCCCTCCCCCTGTATGTCAAAACGGGTCTCGGATCAATAACGGGTCTATATCCGTTTTAAAGAAGAAAACCCTTACGTTCTCAGAATAATAACAGGTACCCAGTAATGAAATAGTTTTTGAGTACTAGTTATACTGCTGAATACCCCTTATAATTCCAGGATTTTCAAATTTTTTATGTTTAATTTTTCTAGAATATAGTGTTTTAAGGGTTTAACAAACATTTCATTTCAATTCGGCCGGCAATGTACAATTTTAGGGGTTTCACATGTTCTCACATATTGAACGGATTCTCAGGTTTAATCCAATGCTGAGAACCCTAATGTCTGAGAATTCGTTCAATCACATGAATTTTGACCGCTGTTTTGAGCTCGTATAGAATCCTTATCGATGTATCATTATAAAGCACATCTTGTTTTATAATAGAGTAATGGCTTCGTCATTAAAAAAGGGACATTAGGATTGAATATTCTAACATAACCCAAGTTGTGGCTATGTGCACACAATATCATCTAATTTATCAACAAGTGTTAACTAGAAACTAAAAGTTTCAAACTATCGATTTCAAGAAGATGGAATCCCCAGACCCCAAATTCTGAAAATCTCGAAGATTAAACATTAAACGTGTTTATAGACAATCGAGTTCTCTCGATATCTTAACCACTGTTTATTAATGGGTTCTCAGATAATACTGGTAGTTTTAGTATTAATTAGTTTCTGAGTACCCGTGTATTTGGTGAGTACCTGTTCAATCGAGAGTAGATTCTCCATGTGGATAAAGTCTAACATCGACTGCCATGTCATGTCTGTCTTTAAAACCGATAATGAAAATATTTTTGAAAAATTGAGCTAAAGAAAGGAGAGGGTAAACAATGTACCACCCGAAACTCATGCTAAATAAGCAATTCCATCTTAAAAAAATAAAAAAATGAAAAAAAAAATATTCGAGGATTAACATTTTTAGTAACAGGTACTCATAAATTGGATAGGTTCTCAGGATTTAATCACATTCTGAGCTCTTGTAATGTCTGAGAACCCAGTCTATTAAACAAATTTTGACCATTGATTTTGAGCTCGTAAAGAATCCTCGTCGATGAAGACTCATTACAAATAAGAGCTGCCAAACTGACCCGCGGTTCGGAGGGCGGCCAGCCCGCAGACAAGCTACCAATATTAAAACTATATACTCCCCCCGTCCCGCTAATTTTATCACATTTTTCCATTCGGGCGTCCCACTAATTTTTTTTTTGGTACGAAATTAATTCATTACCACACGAACCAAGTTTGTACAAACTCTCAGCTTTAATCTCAAACATTCTCATCTGGAGTCAGCATAATAGTACGTCGAAATATGGGGTCGTCCGAGGGTTTGTGCCTTGCTTGGTGACAGCTTACGACTCTTACCCTGACCATGCTCTTTATCCTACTGAAGATAGCTCTAGCGTCCTGTTTGTTGCCTCCATGAACTCGGGCATTCCTTTCTGCCCAAATGTGATATACCACTGCAGCAGTCCAAGCTATCAATATCTTCCCACTTAGTCTCTTCTTCTTCCCTGTTTGAATCATCCATCGTCGCCAACTCGGAAACTGAACTGGCCAGCCTCCATCATTCAGCCAACCAGCAACTAGCTGTAGGATGCTCCTACTGAACTGGCACTCAAAGAACAAATGGTTCATCGATTCCTCCTCTAACTCGCATAGCACACAGCAGGTTTGCTCTACATGAATTCCCCACGCCACGAGTCTGTCTTTGGTGAGTAACCTTCGCTGGGCCAGCAGCCAGATTATGAAGCTGTGCTTAGGAATATTGTATCGGTTCCAGACTGCCTGGCTCATGTGGCTCTTTGGCGTATCCCCCAGAAGCCATTTGTACCCTGTTCCTAGAGAGTACTCCCCATTTGCGTTGTTAACCCATGAGTTCCCAACATAGCCAGCACGAAAGATCTCTTTTGCCTTGTGAATCTTTCTCCAATGCCAACTGCAATCCAGAGGAGGATAATGATCCCAAAATGAGGTATCCTTCATATATAATTCATGAAGCCACTTGACCCAGAGAACATCCGCTTTGGTAGCCAGGTGCCAAATCTGTTTACCCATACTAGCAATGTTCCACAATGCACAATTCTTGACCCCCAAACCACCTCTGCTCTTCGGTAGACATACTTGCTCCCACTTCACTAACGGCACTGATCTGCTGTCTTCTGCTCCCCCCCAAAGGAAATTCTTACATATTCTGTCAACCTCTTTAATCACACTCTTCGGCATTAGGAATATGGTCCCCCAATAGCTATACATAGAGGAAAGAACAGCATTAATGAGAGTGCACCTCCCCGCATAGGACAAGGTTCGAGCAGTCCAGCTTTTAATCCTTTCCACAATCTTATCCACCAGCAGGTTTGCTCCACTTCGAAGGTGACAGGGGAACCCCCAGGTACTTCATGGGGAATGTGCCTAGACTAAACCCTGTGATTTGTTGTAGCACAGTACCCAGCTCCTGTGAGACCCCAGCTACGTACATGTTTGATTTACTTGAATTGGCTGTGAGTCCTGAATTGGCTGTGAGTCCCACTAATTTTATCACCTTTCCTTTTGGCTAAAAACTTAAACACCATTTTAAATATAATTGGAGGGAAAAGTAAATGGTGGGAATAATTAGGAAAATGCTATAAATTTAAGCAAGTTGTTTATATCTAAAACAATTGTACGATATTATTATAATAATGCCACCTTAATTTGCATGTCCAGCAACTTATGTGATAAAGTTATTGGGATAGAGGTAGTATTTATTTAGCAATTAACACACATATATAAATTATATAGTATTTTATATTTTTGAGGTAAGAATTATAGTTTAGTCAAATTAAAAATAAATAAGTTATTATTTAAAAAGTTTGTAGATTAGATATAGCTTTTATATTAAAATTTAAAAAAAAATTAAAAAAATTTCAACATTTTTATTTTGTATTTTAAGCGGGATAAGCCCATCAGGACCGTGGCACGCTAGTGGGCGGGGCAAGCCACCTTATCATAGGCCCGCCCACTAGCGTGAATGTAATTTAATTTACTTAAAGATAACAATGTAATTTTATTAAATATATACATTGATATCTAGGGATGCTCAAACATTGGTTAAGCCACAGAACCTTCGTACCAAATCCCGAGCCAAAAACTTTTGGTTCGGTATTCGTTTTTAATTTTCGATAACAAAAAAACGGGTTGTTTCAGTTTATTACCTCGGTAAACCGAACTAAACCGGAAACCGAATTCTCATCTTTTGGTAGTTTTTATACATATTATTATAAAATATATAATGATATATTGTTATATATTTCAGATTTGTCATTTGTCCACTAACTTTTAAGTTTTCAATATTGCCCACAAATTTATAATTAAAAAATTATTATTTTAATATTATATTACATCTAAATAAGTAAATAAAATATTGCAGGATTAAAAAACTTTGGATTCAGTTTTGATATATTTTTATTTATTTTTTTAATTTTTGTATGGATGCTTTTATTATAAAAACAAACAAAAGACTTATAAATTTATTCAAGAACCGTTTTATGTAAGGGAAAGAAGGCGTCGAGGTATGCCCACGATTATAAAAACAAACAAAAGACTTATAAGTTTGGGCTTTTTATCAACTTAATGCTATTATTTTTCCACCACCTCGTGCATTTAGTTAATTATTGTTAACCTTTAATTTTATAATTTATATAACTTTAATTTCTATTAAATATTTCAATTAAAATAATTTTAATATTATATATTTTATTGTTATAGCACACACAATTGAGCATGCAAAGAGTTAGTGTATTTTTTCAGACAAATATAATTATATACGTAAGTAAATTAAAATATGTTTAAATTAAAAAAGCACGAATCTCGGGCAATAGCCGCGGTGACGTGCCAAAGGGCCGCGATCTAGCCTATTTTATTAATTATTTTTTAAACCACCCTATTTCATTAATTAAGATTAAAATAGGCCTAAATAATTAAAAAAGCCCGACATAATTTATACAAGATAAGGGAAAGAAGGCGTCGCAAAATGCCCATAATGAGGCACCTAATGGCAGCGATTTGTCCGGTTTCGTTAATAGAAGTAAAAGCCCTATTTTATTAATAAGGGAAATAATGTTAAAAAGCCCGTTCATCCATATCATAAGTACTGTTATACTGTTATAAAGTAAAAATAATAAAGAAAAAAAGCTTTTTATATATAGACTTAAAATTTTTTAGGGGCACATTTTTTTGTGGCAGAGTATCGCACATGGTACTCACAAACTAGCGGACCCACAAGGTTAATGAATAAAACGAAGAAAGTCATTAATAAATTCTGATAAAATTACAGCGGGGTAAAAGACATCATCAACCTGCGATGGCAAAATTATCCCAAGGCGGGTTAATAGTTTTTAGTTTCTATGTCAATGCTTCCCCGTGGGTAAAATGGTCTTTCGATGGGAGACCATTTTTTGATATTTTTCTGATTTCCCCACTGATACCGCTGTCTGATCAGAAACATTCAAATCTCCATCTCCTATGATTTAACACAAATGCCATTAAACATGTCCATAATATATGTTGTATAAGTATACTTGTTCCTAATAGTTGCGTTGCGGTTATGCCTTGATATGGCTATTTTTGTATTTATGTATGGCTTTGGCTTACCTTCTCACTTGCTATAACCTAATATGTAACATTTTTTTTGGCAAATGTGTTATGCATAGAGTGAAGTACACATGTTTGATGTTTCAACATGGATAGCGTAATATGGAAGTGTTTCACATGTAAATTTTTCGATGGTATTGGGTTGTACTCAAGTCAAGTGAATAGGTAGATAAAGTCATTATTTATGTGTTATATTTATGTGTTACTTTTTGGATAATTGGTTTATTCGTACATCAACCAATGTTGTATTTAGAGTTAGTGTTACATATTTATTTTTATTTAAAGACCTCTTATATTAAATGATAAGGTCAGGACATAAAATTGCAGATAGAGGTTGAGTGAGGAGAACGATCTTCACCATTCGAGGAGGGATGACGTTGGGCGTGTCTAGTAGTGTGAGTAATATAGAAGTGTGAGTTATATTAACAAAGGATTTTGCGACCGGGACATGATGTGCTGTAGGGACGGCCCGGCCCGTAGCCCGCCTATACCCGCCTACTGGCGGGCTTGAGAAACAAAGGCCCGCCCCGCCTGCAGGCGTGTATGCCCGTTTTAAAAACAAAATAAAAATAATAAAAAATAGGAAAAATTAAAAAATAAAGAATTCAAGTTGGAAAATATATCAGTTTAGTCAACTTTTTTAATGTTATTTGTTTATGTTATTAAAGTACAAATCATAGCTCAAAAACATAAATATCAATATAATTTATTTATATATCTATTATGTAATTAATTATACATTTTTTATTTTCTGGCGGGCTTTCCTGCCAGGCCCGCTCCCTGGTGGCATAAAATTTATAGCCCGCTCCCTGGCGGGGGTCGTTTGAAGTTCTATCGGAGATAGTGGCTTCATTCGCCTCATTTACAAATTACACCCATAGTTAGGGCTGAAAACGAGCCGAGCTGCTCGCGAGCAGCTCGGTCAAAGCTCGGCTCGAGCTCGGTCAACGTCGAGCTCGAGCCGAGCTCGAGCCTCGACTTTTCACAATCGAGCCGAGCTCGAGCTTTCTGTATGTTGGCTCGATAGCTCGTCGAGCTTATCGAGCCCAATTTTTTTTTTTTTTTAATAATATATATGTTTATTATTATTATTATTATAATAATTAAATATAATATATTATATATTTTTTTTGACGAATCGAGCTTTTCGAGCCGAGCTCGAGCAGCTCGATGGTTTATCGAGCCGAGCTCGAGCCTCGACTTTTCGAGCTCGAGCCGAGCTCGAGCCCACTTACACATAATCGAGCCGAGCTCGAGCCGGGCCATGCTCGGGCTCGGCTCGGCTCGTTTTCAGCCCTACCCATAGTTCAAATTACTTAAAAATATTTTAAAATTTTGGAATAACGGGTATCTACACATAAATACTTATTTGAATAAAAACTTACAGATCAGTACCTATGTCAGATATTTTTACAGATAAGTACCCGATTTAATTTGTACCAGTCTCTTCAGTCATGCCCTACCTTCCGTGTGTTGCATACCATAACACGTTAATATGGGGTACCTAAATGTGTTTGTACGGCGTACCTAATGTATAAATGGCGTACCTAAATGTGCTAATACGACGTACCAGTTTCTAACGTATTACGTACCACAGTACGTTGATATAGGGTACCCAAATGTATTGTATGGCGTACCTGTGGCGGATCGGGTACCTATCTGCAAAAAAATTATTCTGTTAGATACCTACATATAAAAAATACTGATAGGATACTAAATTATAAATTTTTTACATATAGGGTATTTATGTGTAAAGACATCGAAACAAATATCAGTTCCTACTGCATTTATTGCAATGAACCACAATGGCAACCTCGTAATATATTAGCGCAACAATGGTTATATATGTTGCGCACGAAATCCCATGGTACGCCGCTACATCTCTTTTACAAAACCAAACAAAAATTTTCAATTCACTTTTCCGTTACCTTTCATAACACATGGGCCTGACATAGAGAGTACCGTCTCTCTCTCTCTCTCTCTCTCTTGCTTTTTTTGCTTTGTTGCTAAGCTGCTTTGAACACACACATCAACGTTCATTCAGAGTGCGCTTGTTCAACACTTTCACTTTCTTTTTCTTCTCCGTGCTAGGGTTGCTAACTACATTGGAATATCGAGTACGTAATTTGAAGCAGCTTTTGCTACCTCATTATTCTACTTCTTTTGTTTGTGGGTGCTTGCAGTTAATGCTATTGCTGACGCATTACTGTTTGTGTCAGATTTTTCTTGAGTGAGAGGTGCCGACTCTTGCTTTCTAGATGCGTTTTTCTTTGTCGCTTCTTGTTCTTGGTAAGCTGATTTGCTTGCTTTGATTTCCAGTAGTATATGCTTGCTTTTTTTCCTTTGAAGGGAATAATGTTGTGCATTTTTAGATTTGTAAGTTTTACGAGTTCGCGATGCTATGGGGTTGCACACGTGCTTTTTCTTGTGGAGATTTAATGGCTAATGTCGTTTGGAGAAAAATGTCTGAAAATTGAAGTTTTGTCGTTAACAGTGCAGACGTTGTAGGGCATTGTCTTGCCAAGCCTTATGATTCTTTTAGGTCTTGAATCTGGGTTTTTGTCGCTGGTGGTTGGATAGAGTATTCCCCCTTCTCATATTTTTCGGTTAAGTTCATGAACTTATAGAATAGATGGAATCAAATTGAAATGAGATGTTTTGGATGTTCGTTCTCCTTTAATCTTTGTGCACATTGATTGCAAGGCCTTCCTTACATTATCAGTCACCAGGCTAGCACCCTCTTTGTTTATTACAAGACACACACTAGTTTGTAAGGTCTAATAGTTGCCCTTTTCTGTGTCATTTTTAGGTGCATAATTTGCGCGAGAGAGCTGAGTAACGCAATATTATGACGTCGAGAGGTGGGCCCTCACAACAGAATCTGCAACTTCAGCGGCGGCTCACACGAACGCAGACTGTGGGAAACCTTGAGCCTATATTTGATAGTGAAGTAGTGCCTTCGTCCCTAGTGGAAATTGCACCTATTCTTCGTGTTGCCAATGAAGTTGAGCCAAGCAATCCTCGTGTCGCATATCTCTGTGAGTGTTTCTTTTTAAAAACACTTTGCTTCACTTGTTCTCTCAAGGTTTGTATTATTCTGCTGTTTAAGAATTTTATAACGATTATTGATAACTGGTGCAGGTAGGTTTTATGCTTTTGAGAAAGCTCATAGGCTGGATCCAAGTTCTAGTGGACGAGGTGTTCGTCAATTTAAGACAGCTCTGCTGCAACGTCTTGAAAGAGTAAGTATGAATTATTTTTGCTTTTGATATGTTTGAGTCATTTATTACGTAGCTCTTATGCACAAGTGTTATCCCTTTGTAACAATTTCCTACTTTTCTTCATTGAAGAGCATCCTTGGTTGAAAAGTGACTATCTGAAAGTTAGTGGGTACCTTTGCATTGCCTAGTTTATTGGGGATATGATGTCAAGCATTTCTTGTCTGATTTGAGACATTTAAATACTAGGTCTGCATGGATATTAGGACTTGTAACTGTTGTGTGTAAACTTGGTAAGCTTGGAATTTCGATGTGTTAGAACTAAAAGCAATGCATGTTCGTTGAGATACCTTAGAATCTAATGGACCACCAAACTCAATAGGAAATTACCCATGTTCATATTCATAAATGAATTTTTTACTGGAAGTTTTCTTACTTCCTTTGTTCTACATATGCGAATGCGAGTTCAGAAACCTTGTTAGTGTTCTTGGGGTTGTGTCTAAACTGTTGCTAATATGTCGGATCTTTTACTAGTAATTAATCTGACCTTTCTGGATCACATTTACTTTTGCTCTCTGACGAGATTTCATTGCTTGTATTTTCAGGAAAATGATCCTACGTTGATGGGAAGAGTTAAGAAAAGTGATGCACGTGAAATGCAGAGTTTTTATCAGCATTATTACAAAAAGTACATTCAAGCTCTGCAAAATGCTGCTGATAAAGCTGATCGGTGAGTTGTTGTCATTTGATTGTTGGATTTTGAAGGAATTGTTGAATTATATATTCATGTTTAACTTCTGAAATTGTTCAGTGCACAGCTGACCAAGGCTTACCAAACAGCTAATGTCTTATTTGAGGTTTTGAAAGCAGTAAACCAGACGCAGGCAGTGGAAGTTGATCGTGAGGTATACTGATTGCAATTTTTTTTTCTATCCTGAAAGTTTTTCCAGTATTTTCTCTGGAGTTTTCTTCTGTTAGTTTACTTAACAACCACAAGTTGAAATATGTATCTTCTGGCTTTGTTTCCTTGAATACAAGTCTCCTATTAATTTATGGATTCCACAGGTATTGGAAACCCATGATAAAGTTGCAGAAAAGACAGAAATTTACGTCCCTTACAACATTCTTCCTCTAGACCCTGACAGTGCAAATCAAGCAATCATGAAATATCCCGAGGTCTGTATTTGAAGTTATTTATTTCTTGTCTATATTTTGTTATGCACAGAAAATTTCCATCAGTTGTTTCTGGAAACAACTTTTTTTTTCTTCTGAAGATTCAAGCAGCTGTACATGCATTGCGGAACACGCGAGGCCTCCCTTGGCCAAAAGATTACAAGAAGAAAAAGGACGAAGATATCCTTGATTGGCTCCAGGCTATGTTTGGTTTTCAGGTAAAATAACATTTGCTAGTTAGTTTTCTCTGTGCATCATTTTGTTAATCTACTTATATATTTGTAAAGAAAAGTTTTAGATGTGTAAAAATTAATAACGTTTTACCTTTGCCGTTTATTTACTTTCAGAAAGACAATGTGGCTAATCAAAGGGAACACCTGATTTTGTTGCTTGCAAATGTTCACATTCGACAATTTCCGAAGCCAGATCAACAGCCAAAGGTTGTTCCTCTTCATCTTACTTCTCTTTCTCAGTATTCTTTCAAGAAATGTCTTTCTTGGGTCTAGCTTCAGCTGTTTTGGTGCTGGATTTTTACTATGATCAGAAGTCTCTGACCATGTCTTCTCGAGAAACTCTTGATTGTTATGCTTCACCTCCTAATTTCAATTGTGAATACTCCTTTCTGAAGTAGTCTTTTACCGTCGAATTCCTTACGATACATGCATTTTTCTTCAGTGTTAAATGTTAAGACAAAGAAGCAAGCATCCTTTTTTCTATACTTTAACTATATGTACGTGTTAAAATATCATAGCGCCCGCTTTTTGCTTGCCCTTTGCTTATCTCGTCTCTCCTTCCTCTATCTGCATATAAACACACACGCATCTGTAAAATTTCAAAGCAACACTTAAATTACAGCTACTTGATGATTCGTTTTGATTTGGGGGAAGATAGAGTGGGGTTAATTTGTGCGTGTGTATATGTTTGTATAACCGTAGCTTTCTCTCGTCTCTGAAGTTCTCTACTTTTTTGTTCTGTAGTTAGATGAGCGTGCTTTGGATGAGGTGATGAAAAAACTTTTCAAGAACTACAAGAAGTGGTGCAAATATTTGGATCGGAAAAGCAGTCTTTGGTATGTGTCTCAGTTGAGATTGATCCATGTAAAACACAATTTTTAACTAGATAGATAATAATTAATCAAAGGCCATGTTTTCGATTCTTGGTTGATTTGGATCTTATCTGATATTCAGCATTATGTGGGTTTGTAATTTACTTTGCCATTTGTCTGCTGACTTGTGAGAGGCATTTGCAGAAAAACATACTCAACCCAATTTTGGTAAATTATAACAGAACTCCATCGTTTTGTATGTAACGCAGGTTACCCACCATACAACAAGAGGTGCAACAGCGTAAACTATTGTATATGGGTTTGTATCTTCTCATATGGGGAGAAGCTGCTAACTTGAGATTCATGCCAGAGTGTCTCTGCTACATCTATCATCATGTATGCATTTTGTTTTGTTACTTTTGATAAACTCAGAATTGAGAATTTAAATGTTTGTCTAAGTGTTTGATACATGCCTTAGAAATATTGCAGTAGGTAATGCTTCCGCTGTTCGCATCGTACTTTATATCTCTTAGCATCCAAATTGGAAACGATAATGCTTATTGATGATAGTTTGAACACGGTGAGTGATCTTTTAGGATTGGCTTGATCTTATCTTTGTTAGATGGCGTTTGAACTTTATGGCATGCTCGCTGGAAATGTCAGCCCGATGACTGGTGAAAATGTGAAACCAGCTTATGGAGGAGAAGAAGAGGCCTTTTTAAAGAAAGTGGTCACTCCTATTTATGAAGTGATTGTTCGGGTATAGTTTGCATAAACTTTCGTCCTGTTAAAGATTGTGAAAATATGTTTGTCAAAGAATAAGAAAGATAAAAGAATTTGGAGCCCCTAACGAAAAGGGAGGATAGAATAAATATTTTGTGAGTCAGATTTTGTTTAGTATTATTAAATATTAAGTACTAACATATGTTTTTCAGGAAGCTGCTAGGAGCAAGAAAGCTAAATCTAAACACTCGCATTGGAGAAACTATGACGATTTAAATGAGTATTTTTGGTAATGTGGCACTTGGCAGTCAATGTTCTTTTGATTCAAAATTTGTGATTTATTTCCAACAAATTCTTTTAATCTTAATAAATTGCAGGTCAGTAGATTGTTTCCGATTAGGTTGGCCCATGCGTGCTGATGCTGATTTCTTCAGCAAACCTATTGATCTATTTAATGACAAAAATGGGGTAAGGTTTAGCCTTAGTACGGATTCGAAAGGCCTATGCTGGTACATGGTGAACTATACGACCATTTTCACTGTTAATGCTTTACCTCGTTTCATCATCACGTTACGATATACCCTTTTAGAGAACATGTCTGTCTTTAGAATCATGTTCTCCAATAACATTCAATTGAAAGTGATGGTTTTGTTTAACTGTAGGAAAATAGACCCATGATAGATCGATGGGTGGGGAAAGTTAACTTTGTCGAGATCCGTTCATATTGGCATATTTTTAGAAGCTTCGACAGAATGTGGAGTTTCCTCATTCTGTGTCTACAGGTACGGGCTTGTTGTTACTGTATTTTGTCTATTTTTTCTTTGATATTGATGTTTTGTTATGCACTCTTTGTTCTTTATAGGCTATGATCATTATTGCTTGGCATGGTTCTGGACAACCGAGTGAAATCTTTTATTCTGATGTTTTCAAGAAAGTTCTAAGCATCTTCATAACCGCTGCAATTCTGAAGCTGGGACAAGGTACAAATACCGATCTTGTTCCCCAAGCTACAGATTAGGAGTTATTGCCGCATTAGAAAGAACTTGATCGTGTCTGGTGTCGTCGTTCAATTAAATAAATCTTTTTTTTCCTAATTATATCTTGAATATCCTGCATGTAATGAAATCGATTCTGTGAAATATAACTAGTTCTCCAACCATTCGATTGTTAAGTATTTGAAAGCCGAAGGAGATATTTTGGGAAAGTTGCGGATAGTTTCAATATCATGTAGTATACAATGAATTAGATAAAGTTTGTGACTAGTGGAATTAGCTTCATATCTCAGATACTAGTATATAGTCACACTAGAAGTCAAATTATACAACAAAGATGCATATAAAATCACCTACATTAATTTTCTAATTGAGCACTGGATATCTATTTATCTAGACAATCTGATATGGTTAACACATCCTAAATCTATGTTCGACAATATGGTTAACATATCATATCCTAACTTAATCTATGTTTGACAAACTTATTATAATATCATGAGAATGCTCCAAAGCATTATTGAAATTACTCTTCCAATCTGTGTCATACTTGTCCATTTTATTGCAGCCATTCTCGATGTCATCCTGAGTTGGAAAGCAAGGCAAAACATGTCTTTCCATGTCAAACTACGATACATTCTCAAGGTTTTATTTGCTGCTGCATGGGTTATTATCCTCCCCGTTACTTATGCTTATACATGGGAGAATCCGCCAGGGTTTGCACAAACCATCAAAAGCTGGTTTGGCAATGGCTCCAGCTCGCCTTCACTATTTATATTGGCTGTCGTTATGTACTTGTCACCAAACATGTTGGCTTGTGTGTTGTTTCTTTTCCCTTTCCTTCGCCGTTTCCTTGAGAGTTCCAATTACAAAATTGTGATGCTAATGATGTGGTGGTCACAGGTAATGAAAGTTTCCTGTATTTTTGCTTTTCTTAGCTCTCGGTGGAAGTTCTTAACAAATTCTTTTCCTTTTCTTTTTATGTGCACAGCCTCGACTCTATGTTGGAAGAGGAATGCATGAAAGCGCATTTTCCCTCTTCAAGTATGGTTTCAAACATTAAGACCCATTTGTTTGTGTTGTGTCATCATGTTATGCGATATTGTTACCATTTTTTGCATTCTCAGGTACACAATGTTCTGGGTACTTCTTATTGTCACGAAATTGGCGTTCAGTTTCTACATAGAGGTGCCTTCCTAGTCTAGAACTGTGTTTGTTATCCTTTTGCTCGTACTTGCAATCTAAATGGTTTGCTGCTAGCAGTTTTGTTTGTATTGTTAATCTGTGGATGTATACTTTATACATATATACCCTCTCTTCCCCGGACAACTGAAATGTGGCTCTGGTGTTGTTTGTGCATAAACCTGTCTTGTAATGTTCAGTATATTACTGATAAATTTGACTGCATTTTGTGTTTTTTTTTTCAGATAAAGCCTCTGGTTGGACCAACGAAGTCTATAATGGAAATCCGTATAAAAGATTACCAATGGCATGAATTCTTTCCACAAGGTAATACCAGGGACTGATATTGATCTATTTAGATATTGATCTATTTAATGCACTAATCGACAAATCTTTTCGCTTCATGTCCTTCGTCAAATCATTTTATTGTGTACTCTTTGTGGTGCAGCTAAAAATAACATGGGGGTTGTCATTGCGCTGTGGGCACCAGTTATTCTTGTATGTATTTTGCATCATGTTCATCACACCATTCTATTTTTGCATTCTTAACCCTGTTTCACCCAATTTCCTTTTCCATCGTGGAAACAGTGAGTTGTTGAATCTGCTATTTTCAGGTTTATTTCATGGATGCCCAGATATGGTATGCTATATTCTCCACACTATTTGGAGGTATATACGGTGCTTTCCGCCGCCTTGGAGAGGTAACTTAATGTCTCAGTTGTATTTAAATTGATATCTACAGATTAATTTAATTAGTTGATTCTCGTTGCAGTGGAGCACTGCATTAGTGTTTTGCATGAGTTCTACTGCATTGCTTCGAAAGTGAAAGCATTTTTGAAACTGTTGTTATCGTATATTAACTCTTGTCAGAAAATTTCATATGTATCTGAATAAATATCTTTCCATTGATAACTAATTCTCCTTTTAGTGTGTATGACATAATAAAGAATGTCATTATCCTCCAGAACAGTGCTTAAGTAAATACACTGGTGTGTTTTGCCGTACTAAGAATATGAATCTCGATTGTTCCTTTTTGCATTTCAGATTCGTACGCTAGGAATGCTTAGATCTCGATTTCAGTCATTGCCGGGTGCTTTTAATGCTTGTTTAATTCCAGAAGAGAGAAGCGAGCCTATAAAAAAGAAAGGACTTAAGGCTACGTTTTCTCGCAAGTTTGACGTGGTAACATGCATTTTCTGCTGTCACGTCTGAACCCTCATATGAGTGTATAGATGTTGATGATGGAATCATTTACAATCAACGTAAATGGTATTTCAGATTCCCTCCAACAAGGAAAGAGAAGCTGCAAGGTTTGCTCAGTTGTGGAACAAAATAATTACAAGTTTCAGAGAGGAGGATCTTATTAGTAATAGGTACATTGCTTTTGGTTATCATCATTAATTTTGGTTGTAGGTGGGAAAAAATCAACTGTGTATGCTTGACGCTACACCTTAACTTTATATTTTCCAGGGAAATGGATCTGTTGCTTGTTCCCTATTGGGCTGATCGGGATCTCGAGCTGATACAATGGCCTCCATTTTTGCTTGCCAGCAAGGTTCTTTACTTCCATTGTATTGGATTGTTTTGCCTGATGCACAGTCATTTCCTATTGCGATGTATAGTCATGGCAAAAACCTCAAAGGGCGGTCAATATGTGATCACCTGCTGCACTTTCACTTGCTACTAATTAAGTGTTAACGCATAATGTGGTGGTGATATTATGAAATCAAGATTCTGTTACTGGAGGGTCTCGATGTTAAAGATTGACTTTTTTGTCATGTTTGTTTCATTTATTCTTTTGGTGCTGATTAGTTTGCAATTATCTGATTTTACAGATCCCAATTGCAGTGGATATGGCTAAAGATAGTAATGGCAAGGACAGTGAACTGAAAAAGCGTATTACATCTGATGATTATATGTATTCTGCTGTATGTGAGTGCTATGCTTCATTCAGGAACATCGTAAAGTTTCTGATTTGTGGCAGCCGAGAAAAGGAGTAAGTATTGCAGAATTCAGTTTGAATTTCTTTTTATTGATGCTTTTCTAATCCACTTTTATCACGTCAGGGTTATTGACTATATATTTTCTGAAGTGGACAAGCATATAGCAGACGGCGATCTACTAACTGAATATAAGCTTAGTGCTCTCCAAAGTCTGTATGAACTCTTTGTTAAGCTTGTCAAATACATGGTAGGTATTTTTCTTTCTCTTTGTTTTATGATTTACTGGAATTTAATAAATTCAATGCAAACGACCATTCCTGCAGCTCGAAAACAAGCAAGAAGACAGAGATCAAGTGGTCATTCTTTTCCAGGATATGTTGGAAGTTGTGACCCGTGATATAATGATGGAAGATCATGTTTCCAAGTAAATTTAGTTACCGTAGTTAATGGCATTAGTCATTTGCTCATTATGAATTTATTCTCATATTTTCAGTATATATTTCATGATAGTTTGTTAGACTCTATCCATGGTGGGGCAGGACATGAAGGAATGATACCTCTTGATCAACAGTATCAGTTGTTTGCCTCAGAAGGTGCCATCAGATTTCCTGTTCCTGAATCAGAAGCGTGGAAAGAGAAGGTAGAATGAAAGAGCGAAGTGTGTGTATCTATGTGATTTTGGGATAAGTACTTGTTTAAACAAATTGTTTTTACCTTTATGCAGATCAAGAGGCTGTATTTGTTGCTGACCGTAAAAGAATCTGCCATGGACGTCCCGTCAAACTTAGAAGCAAGAAGGCGGATATCATTTTTCTCTAATTCATTGTTTATGGACATGCCTGCAGCACCTAAAGTTCGCAACATGCTTTCTTTCTCGTAAGTTCTTATTTTTTCTCACTACATTTCATTTATGTATGCCAGTCTATGTATCTGTTATCTGTTGAAGTAGTTAGAAGAAGTGTTATGAGTTGGAAACGTTGTTTTTCTTCCGTGATCCTTATAGCTTTAGTTTGTAAAATGGAATCTTTTCGATTAATTGGAAAGTAGGAAATAACTAACTGGTGCCCTAATAGGTTTCGTGCTATTTAAGTTGTTCGCTTCCTCCTGATAACATACTTTGCATCTTAGAGAATGTGGGATATTAGGGAATGATGTCATGCTTGTGAGTTGTCTGGAGAATATAAAATTCTCGGTAGTGAAAAGACTGAATGCAGGACATGTAATGTTATAAATGGCAAGACGAATGTAATATGTTATATGACCTTAGGTTTTCTTAACTTCAATGGCGTCTTAGTTTCTCTTGTACTTTGTCATCTGTTATGTAAGTTGCTAAACTACTCATCATATTTACTAAATTGCTAATAGCTTAAATTGGATGTTAATCAAGGTTGCATTTGGTTTTAGAATGTTACTAACAGCTACGAATTGTGTTTAGTGTTCTAACACCATATTACACGGAGGAGGTCCTTTTCTCCTTGCCTGGGTTAGAAGAGCCTAATGAAGATGGTGTTTCCATTCTTTTTTACTTGCAAAAGATTTTTCCTGGTTTGTGCTTCAACTGTTGCTATCATCAATCACAAATATTATCTTTCCATGAGGTTTGTACAGTCTCTAACTGAACTGGTGCAGATGAATGGAGCAATTTTCTGGAACGCGTCGATTGCTCCAATGAGGATGAGCTTCGAGGCTCTGACGAACTCGAAGAACAACTTAGACTTTGGGCATCATACAGAGGCCAAACATTGACTAAAACTGGTAACTAGTTCCATGCATTTATCTCATGAAAAACCTGTGACTGAGATTTTTTTTTATATTTCAAAATGGGTATGTATCACATGGTGAATGAGAAATCTCGCCTGAGCATAGCTATTCCTTTCTCGTTATAGCAAATGGCTCCATGTATGCAGAATCATTTTTGTGAGATTGGTTCAACCTGGTGTTAGTTTGATGCTTTTTTTTCTTCTTTTCCTCGAGGTATATTTGACATGTTATACCATTGTGGTCTGTCGAGCATGTTCTTATAGCCACCACATCAATGCTTGATGTGATGGGTCATTCTGAATTTCTACCTTAAGCCATGTTTGCCCGAGTTTGTGCTTCTTGATGGAAGATTTTTCCTATGTTATAGCGAAGGTAGAGGAATGATGTATTCACAGAATTTGGCACCACCTGGTGCATGCTAAATCTTATGAGCAGAGATATTCCTTACTGTGATGAAAATGGCCAATCTTTTATTCATACACATAATCTTTTATCTAAATTGGTTCGACCTGGTGGTTTAAATGTGAATCATCGTTTACACATTATAGCTTAGTTGGTGGGATAACAAGCATGTTTTTAACGCTTTCAATTCTATGCTTGAGGTGGCATCTTTCAATATGTTACCTTGAGGCATGTCTGTTTTTTCTGGAGTGATGATTTTTCCTATGTTATTTAATTTATAATGACAGTTAGAGGAATGATGTATTATCGCAAAGCACTGGAGCTTCAAGCATTCCTTGATATGGCCAAGGATGACGGTAATGAAACTATGTCCAAGCATTCATTTGATGGGACACTCTAACTGAATATTTATGATTTTTCTGTCCCAGAGCTTCTTGTTTAGTGGAAATTATCATGACCCAAAAAAACTGGTCGCATGCCAATTCTTGCAGATTTGATGCAAGGCTATAAGGCAATTGAGTTGAACGAAGATCAAATGAAGGGAGAGAGGTCATTATGGACACAATGTCAAGCAGTTGCTGATATGAAGTTTACTTATGTCGTATCTTGCCAAATCTATGGTATCCTAAAGCGATCTGGTGATCCTAGGGCGCAAGATATTTTGAAACTTATGACGACGTAAGTGTTGTAAGAATATTAACTGTAATTGTGATTTACATTCATTCAACTTACAGTATGTCGTCTGAATCAGATACCCATCTCTTCGAGTAGCATATATTGATGAAGTTGAAGAACCTAATAAAGACAGAACGAAAAAGGTCAATGATAAGGTTTACTATTCCTCTCTGGTAAAGGCTGCTTTGCCCAAGTCTAATTGTTCACAGCCCGGACAGAATCTTGATCAGGTAAGCAGTGTCTGGTGTATTTTTCATTAGTATGATTACCTTGATATGGAGAACATCCTGACATGGGTCCCAAAAAGCCGACTCTTTTTTATGACCATATTACATCGACTTGGGAGTGTGTTAGATATTCTGTGCCTTTCTTCATGCAAGATATTATCACTGCGTTGCCCTATCTGACACAGTTATACTCTGCAGATAGTCTATCGTATAAAGCTTCCTGGACCTGCTATATTGGGTGAAGGAAAACCCGAAAATCAAAACCATGCCATCATCTTTACGCGTGGAGAAGGCTTGCAGACGATTGATATGAATCAGGTATGGACTTATTGCTGTGATTCAATAAGATATCAAGCGTTATGATTCATCTGCTAACATCTTGATATGAGTAACATTTTCAGGATAACTACATGGAAGAAGCTTTGAAAATGAGAAACCTGCTTCAAGAATTCCTTAAGAGACATGATGTGAGACACCCATCTATTCTTGGTTTGAGGGAGCACATCTTTACTGGAAGGTTTGCACCCAGTGACACTGAGAATTTATTGGCAGCCATCTTTTACATGATATCTTATTGAAATGGACCAAATGGTTCTCTACTTTGCAGTGTTTCTTCTCTTGCATGGTTTATGTCCAACCAAGAGACAAGTTTTGTTACTATAGGTCAAAGATTGTTGGCTAACCCTCTGAAGTAAGTATTCTGATCCCCATTGCCCTAAATTTCAACTTATAAATCGTACTTTCAGGGGTAATTATGAGAATTAGGTGGTTGGGTTTTGCAATTAAGCCCAGTGAAACTGGTCCAACGGAAAGTTTGAATATACAATAGAAACTTGCATATTCTCCTTTGGTTTAGATATATGTAGCTTTTTTATATTTTGAAGGAATTAAGATTTATGATCTCGATATGCACTGCCGGGAAACAATAAGGAAGCAATCCATATATTTGCAAACTGTGCTTTTCACCTGTTCTTTTAATGAATTGAATTAATTTTGATCTTTTCCAACTTTAATGTTCAAAGAATAGTCACTTTGTCATCATGTGACGATGAGGTCAGTTTTTGCTTGGAGAACAGACATTTTCTGATTCTGTGCCACTGTTTGATTTTAAGTGCTTACAAGTGATGTGTGTTCATGTAGGGTTCGGTTCCACTATGGTCATCCAGATGTTTTCGATAGATTGTTTCATCTTACTAGAGGAGGGGTGAGCAAAGCTTCAAAAAATATCAATCTGAGTGAAGACATTTTTGCTGGTAAAGTCTTTCAATGGTTTGATCATTCTTGATTTTTCTATTGATGAATGCCACACCGCCTACCCTCTTTCTTCCTCCTTACAGGATTCAACTCTACACTTCGTGAAGGCAATGTTACTCATCATGAGTACATACAAGTTGGTAAAGGAAGGGATGTTGGTCTTAACCAAATTTCTCTATTTGAGGCCAAAATTGCCAATGGAAATGGAGAACAAACGTTGAGCCGTGATTTATACAGACTTGGGCATCGCTTTGATTTCTTCCGAATGCTTTCGTGTTACTTCACCACTATTGGTTTCTACTTCAGCACTTTGGTATGCACAAGCACTATATGTAATAACTTGCTGATAAATCTCTTTTTGATAAAAGAAAACTGATTTGTTTTTTAATGATTTGTCTTATAACAGATAACTGTACTCACTGTATACGTATTTCTCTACGGACGTCTCTATCTCGTCCTTAGTGGTCTCGAAAGAGGCTTAATCACAGAGTCCGGGATTCGCAATAACAAACCTCTCGAGATAGCTTTAGCATCTCAATCCTTTGTGCAGATCGGTTTTCTAATGGCCCTTCCTATGATGATGGAAATTGGATTAGAGAAGGGTTTCAGAACAGCATTGAGTGAATTTATACTCATGCAGCTACAACTTGCCCCCGTTTTCTTCACCTTTTCACTTGGGACCAAAACCCACTACTACGGTAGGACATTGCTCCACGGAGGAGCCAAGTACAGAGCCACAGGCCGTGGGTTCGTTGTGTTTCATGCAAAATTTGCTGAAAACTATCGGCTCTACTCTCGAAGCCATTTCGTTAAGGGACTCGAGCTTTTGATATTGCTTCTTGTGTATCAGATATTTGGCCAGTCTTATAGAGGCACAGTTGCCTATATCTTAATCACAGTCTCAATGTGGTTTATGGTGGGTACTTGGCTCTTTGCTCCTTTCCTTTTCAATCCATCGGGCTTCGAGTGGCAAAAGATAGTTGATGATTGGACTGATTGGAACAAGTGGATTAGCAACAGAGGGGGCATTGGGGTCCCACCTGAAAAGAGTTGGGAATCGTGGTGGGAAGAAGAGCAAGATCACCTTCAACATACTGGCAAACGTGGCATTGCTGCTGAGATTATTCTGGCACTACGCTTTTTCGTTTATCAGTATGGACTCGTATACCACTTGAACATTACGAAGACGAAGAATATTTTGGTACGTTATTTCATGTTGAGGAGTATAATATTAATTAGTTTATAATCGAGTTGAGAATGTCATTGGGAAAATATCTAATCCTGACTTATTATATTTTCTTGTTGATAATCAATAGGCTATAGGATATGTACTTCAAAGTTATTTTGTTATCTAGGTTAGATCTGCATGTTATGATACTTGACATAGTTTGATATGAATACCCTCGTGTCCGAAAATACCAACCCAACTTATACTGCAAATGAAAGATGACACTTCGCCTACTATTAGTGTTGAATGACAGCTTCTAATTCACAATTATATTTGTTTGTTAAGATGAAGCGTGTTGGTGAACTTATATACATTTCGACAATATCGTTTTAGCTTAGCAAGTGTTGGCGAACACTTGGTGCCCTGTGTTTTTTCTGATGTTATTTTTGACATGAATTCTTGTTGTTCTGCAGGTATATGGTATATCATGGCTTGTTATTGTTCTCATTCTCTTCGTAATGAAGGTGATTCTACTAATTCTTTTCCAATTCATTTACAATGCATCAGTTTCTTTTGATGGTTTCTTTACAATGCTTGCCTTTCTTTTGTGCTACCCTAACCTAACGGTTCCTTCTTCAAATGTCTTCCACCACCAGACTATCTCCGTTGGGCGTAGAAAATTTAGTGCGAACTTTCAACTAGTTTTCCGGCTGATAAAGGGTTTGATCTTCATGACGTTCGTGTCCATCCTCGCTATTCTGATCGCACTCCCTCACATGACCCCACGAGACATTGTTGTCTGCATACTCGCCTTCATGCCTACTGGCTGGGGTTTGCTTCTGGTAACTCAATACTCCCTCTTTGGTCATATATGCAACACTTTTGCTTGGGTGTGCGGTAATCGAATAGTTAAAAATATTTCTGGATTTGTCTTTGTGAACATGATTTTGAATGAAAAAGAAAGGTCACCGACTGTCATGAAATCTAAGTCGAATGGAAAAGACAGTGAGTATAGCTCTTACAACTGCGACGAAATCTTTTGAGTTCAACACTATACCCCAAATGTTTTTGGTTTACTTAGTTTCATGGCTGAGATGATGGGGCATGTTAATATATATGTATTTCTCCTTCATTTATCTTGATTTCACGATGATAATTCTGCAACATATTAAGATTCTTTCTTCTCGTTTCTTTTTTTGTGTCGAAAGATTGCTCAGGCTTGTAAGCCTGTGGTCGAACGCCTTCGGTTTTGGGGTTCGGTTAGAACGCTAGCTCGTGGCTATGAGATAGTGATGGGCCTCCTTTTGTTCACGCCTGTCGCTTTCCTTGCATGGTTTCCCTTTGTGTCCGAATTCCAGACAAGAATGTTGTTCAACCAAGCTTTCAGCAGAGGCCTTCAGATCTCTCGTATCCTCGGCGGTCATAGAAAGGACAAGTCCTCGAGAAACAAGGAGTAGTTTAGTAGTTGTCCCATTCCACTCCACTCCTCTCCTTAATGTATTATTAGATTCGAATATTTGGCTATTTATAACAAGTATGTGACTATCTATCTATTTTGACTGTGTCTTTATTTGCTTGGACCAAATGCTTTAAAAGCAAGGGAGTTGTTGGATTAAGCTTTTTTAAGAAATTTTCTTTTCAAATAGTTGGCAAGTTATATATGTGCAGGTAAATTTATCTAATTGATTGGGTAAACATGCAATGACTTTGTAGATGAACCTTGGAATCAATCGTCTTCTTTTGAGGAAATGGATAAAACCAATAAGAAGTTGTCCACCTTTTGTGATCCAAAGCTAGAACAGCTCTCAAGTAAATAACTTGGAATCCTCCCTATTAAAAAGTTTTAAAAAATTCTATTTCCCAGTCGTGGTTATAAATCCTTTTACATCATTGAATACACACCATGTACACTAGTAGTTTGTAACATGAGTTTAAATGCATTTGAGCTTAATATATATATCCACACGGTTCATTCTTCCAAGCCTCATCTGAGAACCCAAAAGATATTATATACGTTTGTATGAAATATCCCTTTAGTGCTTGTTTGGTTTGGTGGTTTAATGATTTTAAAGGTGGGTTTAAGACATGTCTGACTGTTTGGTTCGTGGGTTTATCTAAACCATGAGTTTATATAAAACCACACTAAACCCATGTACACGGGTTTATATAAACACACCTCCTCACATGTGTTTATTTAAACCCACTAACCAAACACGCATTTTATTTAGACCCATTAATTTGTTTTATATAAACCCTTACTTAATTAAACCCTCCTAAATATAAACCTATCAACCAAACAAGCACTTAATTTCTTCGAGCAAACAAACAATCGCAGCACACTCAACATTCAGTAATCAGTTTCAGTGGAAGATCATCCTCAACTCAATCAACCGACGCGTACGTGTACGAAAAGTATCTTGTTATAGCCACGGCTGATCCTTATCTTTTCATCAGTATATCTGAAGAACAAATCAGTCAATAATGTATTGGAAAAAAAGGGAGAAAAAAAAACATGAGAAGAAGGAAAAAAGGGCATATAATATAAGTTTCTTACAGGAGTTCAATCTTGAACTTGGTTTCGAGTTCTGTTGGTAGGCCATATGGACCCAACACTATTGCTCCATCGTCCATTGTAACATCATACGTGCTTTTCCCACATTTACTACAACATAACAAGAAGGATATATGTACATATAACATGTAGTTGAATTGTTTTAAGTTTGATTGACACAGTTGTATAGATCATAATAACGACTTACGAGTATTTCCCAGTCATGGAGAATTTGAATCCCAAGACTATGTCAACGAGAAACTTGATGTCATTGTTTTGCCTGACAATCTTCACACCATAATATCAATCAATTAAAGGTGTGACAATACGAATAATATTCATGAAAGGTTGTCTGTCTGCGAATACCTGCTTGCCCATTAGACCTTTCGAAGCGTTCTCTATCCAACTCTCAGTTTCTTCCTAGGTACAAAATCATCATCAAGAATATTCTTATTCGTATTTGCATAATTATTATTGTTATTATTATTTGTGTTATTATTCTGTATGTAATTTATACCTGAGAACTCCATATCATCAGCCATTCTCCTTGAACAAGTTCCAAGTCATCGTCATCCTTGGATTGATTCAAGCTGCTAAGGAACTCATCAATAGCCTGATGAAACTCACAATTTCTCAGTAAGACAAATATTACGAATAATAAATCGATGAATGAATATCAAACTCAATATGAAACACCTCTTTAACTGATGATCCTCCACTCGATATAGCCGATAGCAATCTTTGTCGTGGATCAGTTTCCTTCTGCAGCACAAACGTAGTTCCCTGCAGTACTATTACACTGCCCATGATTCTTCATCTTCTTCTTAATCCTCGAAAAGTTATGCCCGAGGAGAGTTGTTTTTTTAATTATTACCTTGTTGCCTCGGGATATTCTTATGTTCCCCGATGGAGACAAGTAAGTCGTGTCTAACCATCCTTTAGCTTCGTCACCGAGCAACTTAAAAGGCACGGGATATGGGACTTTGAACGGAAGAAATCTAAGCGAAAATGCAGCCCTATCGAACTTGAAAAGTATTCTTTTTCCATCTTCGATCGATGCAACTGCCTGCGTTTAATTATATATATTAACACTTAGGCAGGCCCTCCCTTGTTATTTATAATACAATGATTGTGAATAAATACCTCTACTTTAAGCTCGCCAATCGCATCAGAAAACTTGACGATGTTTGAAACGCGGGGATCATCGTTTCGAAGATATACTTCCTGATAAACGCTAAAGGAATCCACCCCCACAAAAGTTCTCTGCCAAATTATATCAGTATATATTATATAACTTATTGATGAGTTTAGTGAAAAAAATTACGGTAGAAAGTAGGATTAATTAGGAATTCTTATAAAATTTTGTCTACAGCTGTTTGGTTACATGCAAGAAGAATTCAGCTGGGAATATAATATATATATATATATATATATATATTATATATATATATACTTTATTAATAATAAAACCTGGATTGGCGAGGCTGTTCCTGGTCTTGTAGTAAACATTAGCTGCCAACGTCCTTCAATTAAACATGAACCTGTCTGTGAACATATACATAATACATAACTCCAATGACTAACCTATGTTGTACAAAGTAGTTAAGCTGTAAAAAAACACATAGTTTCTCTTCATCTTTTTAGTCGCAAAGAAGCTAATGCTAATAACCCTCAATTTTTCTATATTTTGCCGTGATATTACACAGTACATATAACTTACAGGATCAGGCAAACCCTTTAAGCCTTCAAGTCTCTGCACAGCTCTTTCAACTTCCTGCGCAGAAGAAACAGAAAAAGGGGAAGTAATTAAAGCTTCAAAACTTTGACAAAGTTCCGCTTACATAAGATCCCTATATAAGGTGATGATAAAAATCCCTGATAAATGCACCATAGTAAGTAATAACAGCAGTAATAATACCTGGATTTGAAGCTTAGAGGCTGATCTTCCACGGCCTTGTATGCCTATGAGAGCGTTAACGACTTCATTTTCCTCCTCTGTGAATAATGCTGCTGCTGCCAAGGTTGTAAAAATCGCTAGGCGCTAGTCGGGCGGCCCGATGGGGCCTAGCGCCTAGTCTGCCTAGGCGGGGATTAGTCGGTTTCTAGGCGGAAATTAATCGGTACACATGTTTCATTAAGCTTAACATCGTTTTATTACTACTAAAGTTCAAATTAATTAACTACTAAGTTTCTTAAGCTCAAATTCCTTTTATTATGTATGAAAAGATTTTTAAATTGGGTTCAATCGTTTTACACCTAATTTGTATTATATATACTATATAAAATAGTTCAGAAATAAATAAAACAAATTTAGAACTATATAAAAAGAACAGTTCAAAATCGGGATAAAGGGGAATCACACTCACGTCAAGAGTAGATGGGCCTTCCCATTCGGCTTTCATCCACTGGGCCATTTGATTTTATTTTAAAATTCATACAAATGCCTATTAGTCCAAACCGACGGGTATTGAATACTGTCCCACACCGATTGTTTCAGCTAAGTTGCGTATGAAGACATTCTATATAAACCCCATCGTCACATGCAAACCTACAATGTTCAGCAACATTTAAATCACGTGGCTAGCTTAGTGCTCATTTAGTTTAAATATTTTATTTTGCCGATTTATCCGAGTTATCGGCCGAGTAATCGGATTATTAGGCCGATTAACCGGTTAAGCGATTAGTTAGCCGAATAAGCGATATTCGCTTCGGTCCTAGTCCGACTAGCGCCTAGTCGGCGCCTAGGCGGCCGCCTAGGCCGATTTTTACAACAATGGCTGCTGCTGATGATGATGTTATAATCGGCTGTTGTTCTACAGCAGAACATTTGACGATTTTCCTACGAATCTTCGTGTTATTATCATCCAAGTGTTGTGTCTTGATTTGTCTTGTTGATGTTGTTGAAGATGGAACCAATGGACCGAATAGTCTCAGGCCTGAGATGGGTGCAGCTTCAAGACTCGCCATTGGCGCACTGATGATGATGTGTGACTGAGGAGCCACTGCGTATTTTCTTGTTTTATAATTCTCATTTCTTTTGGTGGTGAATATAATCGTATGATATAATCGATATTTGATATTCAGATATTCTATGCTGATGGATGGTTGTTGGTTGGCCAGGTGGCTCCGAGTCACCACTAGTCAATAATATCTATTTTTCTCCCATTTAATTTCGTACTGTTTTTCTAATTTTTTTTTGGCTTTTTGTATATAAAACACGGTTCATGCCCTGTCAGTTGTCACAGTTCAGTTTAGTTCGAAGGACCAATTCTGACAAATACTCATAGAAAATGACCGAAAATTGGATTTGACGAAAAATACCTTACAAACGACTTATTATAAGAGGTATCATGCGACTTCTTTCTGTTGTGAACGTAAAATCAAATGTTATTCTGTTACAGTTAATTGTTATTATGACACTAATAATGCTGACTAAATGGTTAAGATACAATTTTATTAACACGACCGGACGTTTTTCGTATATATTATTCGTTCGCCTGCACCGCCCAATCCTGCACCAAACCACATTCGATGTATTATCGAGGTTTATTATGATATTAACCTTAAGACAAGTACAATTTCCGATGAGTTTTTCCAGAAATCTTTCAACGAAATATTAATAAAAATATTTGAGATCGAATCATGTTTCCAGTCGAAATTATGGCATATTAAGTTGTAGAAACGTGTTATGCAAAGAGTGTTACTCAGAAAGTTTGTTAATTAGCAAATGTTCCAATCTCGGACACGCTAAAATACTACATTATTATTCCATGATAACGTCAATAATTCCCATCGATTGTTTTAACCCATGACCAAATCAAGTTGATTTATAATTATGCTTTTAATTTCATAATAATAAACTTTTCTTTTTAAATTGTAATATGATATTATAGCATACGGCATTTTACCTTTAACGACTATTAAAGTCAAGATTTCACCCGTTATTCAATGAATTTTTCGAAGTAGGTTTGGAACATTATTCATTATATTCATCAATAATTTCTCTTGATTAGTAAAACCCATGAGAAATTGAAGCCGATTTGACCTTACACAGTCATTGACGTCGAGATTGAAGAGGTTTTCAACGATTGTTAGATATTGTCGATGATTTTCGATCCAATCATCGCAACTCCTTACTTGTGTGTAATGTGTTATGAACATGAAACGAATATGGCACCGTGTATTATATTTGCTGTAAAAAGTGTTATCCAGAGTGCAAAGAGTGTTACCCATAAAGCTGTTAATTAAAAAATGTTTCAATCTTGGACACGCCAAAATACTCCACTATTCCTTGATAACGTCAATAATTTCCATCGATTATTATCACCCATGACCAAACCGAGTTGATCTTACTTTTTCCGACTGTTAAGGTCGAGCACTCATTATTCGAAGAAATTTTTGAATTAGGTTTGAAGCATTGTTTCATTATATATATATATATAATATATATATATCAATAATTTCTCTAGATTAGTAAGATTCGTGAGATTGAGGCCGATTTAATTTATTCTGTCATTAACGTCGTCATTCGGATGAATTTAAACTTGAGGTTTTTGCTTCGATTGTTTGGAGAAGAATATGGTAAATATTCGTAGTTTTTGCGGCTATAGAATGCAAATATGTCTTTCTCCACTTATTAGGTCCTTAATTCTAAATAAAACTCTATTTGGGTCTTTTTCGCAGACGAAAATATAATTAGGGCATGAACTCTAACGTAAAAGAGTCAATGGGGACTGACATCTAATATGCCATTTTTTTCTATTATAGAAGGCAGATTTTATATGTTGGCCCAAACAATGTTCATTTTAAGCTTTATCAATTTTGGAGAGGCCTAAAATATTTGGGCCAATTGTTGAATTGTAAGTAATTGGGCCTCTATCTATTAAAAGAGTGATCGGCCATGTAATGTATGTAATTAATTAGACAACTAGTTTTTTACCCGTGCGATACACGGTATTAATTATCTGTAATTATTATATGCTAATAAAAATATCATATTTTATGTTTGATAGTGAACAATAATTGTCGAATTAATATGTGATAGTGGGTAGTTTAAATGTTTTTAATGTTATAATAATTAATTATTACTGCACATGTGGCAACATTCTAAGCCACCTACATTTCTATAATTTATATTAGTTTTTTACCCTTGCAATGGACGGATTAACTGCTATTATTATTTGTGAATAAAATTATTAAATTTATGTTTGATAGTGGATAGTTATGTTTTAAGAATTACATGTGATAGTGGGATTTTATTTTGCTCTTTTTTTTTAACTATATAAGATAGGATAAGATAACTTTCCTCGTCATCAATCTCTATATAATAAGCATACAGCGAAAAAACTAGCTATTAAGATGGATGCTTATAAGCATCACCACTGTGCCCAAGTACGATCTTAACCTATTAATAAAACCTCAGATTGAGTTTATTCATTACACAAACAGAAGACAAACGGTGGCCTTGTCTCGTCGACCATATATGTTCTTATGCCAATTGAATTATGAACTAACGAAATATCATTCAGAAAGAGAAGAAAAATTAAAATTGGATTGCAGAGATATGTGGGACAAACAGCAGTATATAAAATCCACGTCATTAATCCATTCTACAATACACATCTTGATTTCATCAACACATAATATCAATTTGCTTGGAGGATTAATTAATATCAAACCAGACAGGACAATAAAAAACCTTAATGGGTCTCTTAAATTAACAGTTAGATACATCTTAGGGATCCAAGTACAAGGAAGCACACGCACATAGGGATGTATGTTTAAATAATTATCTATTTATGAAATATATGTATGTTTAAATAATTATATATAATATTTATATATAAAAACTATCCGGGCGGGTCTCGGGTCGGGTTTCGGGGCGGGGTTGGCCAAACCCGGGAACGCCCCATTACCCGAATAATAAAAAATACTGCCCCATTAGGGGCGGGTTTTAGCGGGTCCGGGTCTGGACCGGTCCATTACCATCCCTAAAAGCACAGGGCCATTGGAAATCGTATGAGCAAAAATGATGAAGTAAGCGTACATGTCTAAAGACTCGTAACATGGTTTATTCCTCCCAATACAAATGATGAAATGAGATGTGTTGCACTAAATGTGTCTGTGGTATATTTCGTCCAATTGTCCTTACACTTGCACGTTTCATCAACATGTTATTATTCCAATTATTAATCTTGATCTTATTGCGGGGAATAAGTTCATCACGTAAATTTTTCTATTATAATTGAGTGTCCAACGGAAAACCTGCAATTGGTTTTTGAGGGACTTCACATTTCCGACGAGGGACTAACGATTTCAGCACTTGCCACGAACTTTAAAGTCATTATTTATACCGACCATGAAGAAATCACAAGTCCATTTCCATGATTTCTTTATTCTATGTGTGTTTCATTATTCCTGAGACTTACTTTGTAGCTAGCTGTTGTACTTAAATATTCACGATCCTATTACAGTTCTCAATCCCTTCAACCACGAACTCTAAGGCTGCACATTGAAATATGAGCTTAATTAAGTCGTGAACATATACTTATCGGTTTGCCAATGAAATTCAGACAGATATACGCCTCCAGCGTCATTATCCGACATTGATTAAAATCAAAGAGATGGACTCCTAACCTCAACGTTGTCATTTATTAATTCTATATAATATGATGAAATTAAATGTCGTGGCAGATATTATATCACATAGTTGTCTCGATTAAGACTATGAAGTGATCAACTGTGATAAGAACGCGAGTCACTGATAATATGTACTACATCGATCGTGACAAATCGTCTGCGCAGAAAAGTCGTTGCTATTTGGAATAAGTTGTTCACTGATTAATGAAAACATATGGGTGGGCAAGTGTCGACTGACAAACATAGCCATTTCAGTTAGTACTCAGTCGTACATAAATTACATACATTACATTAATTAAATAAGCAGTATAAAAGGAAAAGAAAAATACATTGTCATGCTGGCTTGATCGGAGAAATAAATAAGGAGAAGATTCACGTCGGATAAATAGAAGAAGTCGATCACGTACAAATTCAAATTCATTATCTTTTAACAGTTAGTGATCAATTATTTCCAACTATCAAATGTAAATGATCCACAATCTAACAACTATATACTTAGTGACCAAAATTAATGAGCAACATCGCATCGCGTAATGGATAAAGATCGTGTCACTTGTCCACACCAAAAAATTGAACATGTCAAAGATGATTTTCGTACACTCTCTTAAATTTATTAGTTAACAGTACCATTTGCTGAAGATACTGTAAATATTATAGAAAGACTTTGACCGAGTAATAATTGTTTTAGTGGTTGTCGAGACGAGAATGTCATCTTGTATAAATGTGAAAGCGTGACTTATTATGCAGCTGATATATACAATTGAGATCTATACAACAGTACAATAGATTTAGCTGAAAATAGAGATTTATCGTACGTAAGGGATAAGGCGACATTTTCAAATCAGTCAGAGACTTGTCGTTGTTGCAAAGACACAATCGAGTCGTTTGGTGGGATTGAAATATAGAAGCTTCTAGTTCAAGAGATTACTGAGAAATTTCTACGGAACTTCATTTTAAAAGTGAAAAATTAAGACATTTTCAACGCTTATCACGGCAGCTAAGAAGAATTAAGTGCAATGAGAGGGCAACGAAATCCACCTAGAAGAAAAAAAGATCATAGAAATGGATCGCAGTGATTTCGTCCTCATGAATTCAAATATTAACGTCCATTTTGTGCAAGCATAGAGATTGTTGTTTTAACTCACATCATGGATGCCAAATTGTTTCATTATACTACTACTTATCAGCTAAAACATAATTCTGTCATTTTTAATTTTGAGATTAACAATATTCCTAATATTTAGTAGATAGAAATATAATTTTTAAATATATATAAGGAAAATAATTCGTAGAGATATAAGTACAATAACTAAAAATGGAGAAGTAAAATTATAAATATTTTGACAGACTAAAGGGGCAATTTATATATCTAATTATCACAAGATTACTACGACGGCAAACTGGTTTATCTTTGGTTGATGTTGGTGACTCCTATAGTTAGCCGTATGAGCAGCATAAATATTTTGGTAATATTATGAATTACTATGAATAATCACAATGAATTATTATATTTGTATGATTAAATGTGGATGTTTTTGAAATATTAATGACTCGTCAATTTATGATAAGATGAGGTGTATAAAAATATTGTATTTTTGTATGAGTCGTATAGATGACTAAATTGTATTTTAGTGTATGACTTTCGTAAAAATAGGTGATTTGAGTTACATTGTAAAATACACCAAAGAATAGAAATTATATTATCCCCCTCTAAATTCTCTCTTTATATTATTATCAAAATAATCATAATATAAATAAAATAATCTTAATGTAATATAAATCATAATAAACATTTCATAACATGTTATCAGCACGAACACGCTCCGTCATCGAGATCAACCTCCGCCGCAGTGATCAACCTCGGTCGAAGTTCTTCAACGAGTTTGGTCGAAGTTCTTCAATGAGAATGAGGATCATGTACAAAGGTCTGTAAACGAATGCAGACAACGAAAAGATTGGCCAAAACGGAAAGATGCAATCGAGGCAGAATTAAAATCACTTGACAAACGAAAAGTTTTCGGACCCGTAGTCCGCATTCCAGAAAAGGTTAAGCCGGTTGAATATAAATGAGTTTTTGTCAGAAAGAGATGAAAATGGCGAAATTGTGAGATATAAAGCATGACTTGTCGCACAAGGTTTTTAGCAGAGACCTGATATTGATTGTGACGAGACGTATTCTCCTGTGGTGGATGCAACAACTTTTCGTTATATAATTAGTATGGCAGTACGTGAAGGACTAGATATGCATCTAATGGATGTTATCACAGCTTATCTATATGGCTCACTTGACAGTGACATTTATATGAAGCTTCCAGAAGGATTTCGGCTGCCTGAAAATTCAGGACCACGAGATGAGTACTCAGTTAAACTAACCAAATCGTTTTATGGATTAAAGCAATCTGGGCGAATGTGGTATGATCGCCTAAGTGAATATTTATTGAAAGAGGGGTATAAAATGATCAAATTTGCCCTTGTATATTTATGAGAAGATGTAAAAATGGGTTTGTTATTATTGCAGTATACATTGATGATATCAATATAGTCGGAACTCCAGGAGAGGTATCGAAAGCGGTTGATTGTTTGAAAAAGGAGTTTGAAATGAAAGATCCCAGTAAAACAAAATTTGTCTCGGACTGCAAATTGAATATTTAAAGAATGGGATATTTGTACATCAAGCGTATACGAAAAAGGTATTGAAAAGGTTTTACATGGACAAAGCTCATCCACTGGATACTTCGATGATTGTTCGAACGTTGGACGTGAATAACTATCCGTCCAGACCACGTGAAAATGAGGTGGATATACTTAGTCCTGAAGTACCATATCTTAGTGCTATAGGAGCCTTAAGTATCTTACGAGTCATACACGACCTGATATAGCATATGCTGCAATTTATTGACAAGATACAGTTCATCGCCGACTCGTAGACATTGGAACGAAGTTAAACGAATATTTCGATACCTTCAAGGAACAACTGATATAGGATTGTTATACTCTAATGAGATGAAAACAGATTTAATTGGGTATGCAGATGCTGAATTCTTATCCGACCCACATAATGCACGATGGTAAACGGGTTATTTATTTACGTATGGTGGAACTGTCATTTCATGGCAGTCAGTTTCAAACAAAGTTTAACTACCACTTCATCTAATCACGTTGAAATACTAGCAATTCATGAAGCTGTCAGAAAATGTGTTTGGTTGCGATCGATTATTCAACTTATATAACAAAGTTGTGGATTATTATACAAAAAGTTACTTCCAACGACATTATATGAAGATAATGCGGCATGCATTGTCCAATTAAAGGAGGGATATATCAAAGATGGTAGAACAAAATATATTTCACCAAAATTTTTCTTTACACATGATCTGGAAAAAATGGTGACATTGTACAACAAGTGCGATCAATTGAAAATCTTGTTGATTTATTCACAAAAGCACTTGTCCCAATAATTTTTAAAAGGTCGATATATGCAATTGGCGTTCGAAGACTTAGATATTTAAAATGATGTCATCATCAGGGGGAGAAAATATGTGTTGTACTCTTTTTTCCTTACCTGTGGTTTTTCCCACGTGGTTTTCCCAGTACGGTTTTATTGAGGCAACAAGTATCAAAAGAAATCATGTACACTTTTTCGTTGTAAGGTTAACGAGGAGTATTCTTTGAAAAATATCCAAGGGGGTATTATGAATTAATATGAATAATCCCAATGAATCATCATAGTGGATGTTTTGAAATATTAATGACTTATGAATTTATGATAAGATAAGGTGTATAAAAAGATTGTATTTTTGTATGAGTTGTATAGATGACTAAATTGTATTTAATGTATCATTTTAGTATAAATAGATTATTTGAGTTACATTGTAAAATACACCAAATTATAGAAATTATATTATCTTCCTCTAAATTCTCTCTTTATATTATTATCAAAATAATCATAATATAATAAAATAATCTTAATATAATATAATCATAATAAATATTTTATAATAGGTAAAGCATTTTACGGTAACTTGGAAGCCATTTATGATATCTAACATCCATCCTATAATTTTCCTCGGTGAAATTTGAATCCCTAAAGTTGTCTTAATTAAGATCCTAATCCATTTTTGATTGCTTTCGCGTTCAAATATATCAAACTTGCGATGTTCAAATAAAATTAGGATTAATAATTTTTATACTTGATAACACAATCATATCGGCAGTTTCTTGCACTAAAACTTGTTAGAACGACGGATACTCTTGATTTTCTTCCAATAGCACCACTGGGAAAACAATAATATTACTATTCCTTTTTCATACAATGGCATTTTCAAGTAGGCTAGAACCACCTTGCCATCTGAAAAATGTTAGAATGGCCTTGTGTCTAATAGTAGCACCTCAAGTATAGATAGCATTTCATTCTTGAATATCATGAAAGAAAAAAATAATCACGGGCCATGGAGGCAAACGTGTGACGTATGAGCTTACTTCATCATATTTGTTTATATGTTATTAATTCGCATGGCATTTGTATACATAGCTGCATAGATCTACTTGTAAGAGTGGGCAAACATTTAAAAGACGGGTCCCCTTTAGGATTTTCTTTTTATTTATGTTTCTTTCTGGTTTATTTAAATAATCTTCTGAAGAAATCGACATGCTGTGCTGTGAATCAAAGTTATATCTAATATAATGCAACGTGTGGATTTAAAATAAAGGCGGTCCCGGGACAACCAACTAATTAGACATAGTCTGCCCTACTAGTTATATCCGATATATCTATGTAATCCAATAATTATAAAATATTTTTGGATATTCGTGTATATCTCATTTGGAATATCCATATATATCGAACTACACTACACCCATCCTAAAACATCTATAAATAGAGGGGGGTTGCAAGAGTCGTTACTCATCCTAAGCATATATAACTTCACACCAAACTTCATATTAAAATTCTCGAGCTCCATAATGGCTTCTAAAAAGCTAGTCGCGTTTCTTGTGCTCCTTTTCGCGGTTGTTCTTTTTGCTTCATCGCTAGTTGCCGCTAGGGACTTGGGTGAGATATTTCTCACTAATAGAAGTACTAAATACATACTTTTGCATGTTTTGTTAATTAAAATAATTAAAAAAGAATTTACGATTAATGCACATTAATTCTTCACTAGAATTTTTCGTGGCAGTGCATGCCGAATTTAAAAATATAAGTAAACTAATCTTGGATGTATTTACTCCTCTCCGACATTAATAATAAGCTTTTTAAATTTCTTGGGTGGTTCACTTCATCATTATCAGCTGAGGAAGGTGAAGAGTCGTCAACCAAGACTGAAACTGACCAATACGGAGGAGGAAGGTACGGTGGCGGAGGCCATGGTGGCGGCGGAAGGTACGGCGGCGGAGGCCATGGTGGCGGCGGAAGGTACGGCGGCGGTTATGGTGGGCGTTGCCGCTATGGTTGCTGCGGTGGATACTACTATGGCAAATGCCGAAGGTGCTGCAGTTATGCTGGTGAGAAGGCAGACAGTGTCGAGACTAAGAACTGAAGTGGAGTTTGAGACAAACAATGCAAATCCAAGTTTGTTTTTGTGGAATAAATAAGTAATCGAGGTCTTTCACTATGCGCCACGTGTTTAATTATGCTATGAATAAAAGCCACGGTAGTACACAGTTTGTGACGCGAGGCATCGTATTGTGCTTCCTTCCACGCTACTGTGTAAATGTGCCGGCCATGTACTAAGTCTGTTTCCTATAATGAAGCTTGCCTGTGTATTGTATACACTGCTGTCACCACATATAATAATTAACCAACATTCTTATTAAGTACCGATGTAGTAAGAGTACTTGATATAGATATAAGCAAACATGCTAATATATACGTAATCTACTACTAAACAAAGCTGATATTGAGCTATTTAACCCTTTCATGCTTACTATGATATTGGGTATGTAAATTATTAGGATAATATTGGAAAAACAAAACTGAATTTTTATTAAGCTATATAGTTCGAAACTTGCAGTGTACTTTGCGCCTGCATAACAGTTCAAAACTTGCAGTGTACTTTGCGATTTTTTGCGATTGGACCGTTCAAAACTGCTGCTCGTCGTCCATCTTATTCTTATCAAATGATTAGCAAGTTGTAGTCGCCAACTATGGTAGCTATAACCTGCTTTTTTTTTCAGTGGAATCTGTCAACAGTAGGGATGGCAACAGTAGGGGAAAGGTTTATTTAAATATTCGGGTTGTGGGGCGGACAATGGGTCTTTAATGCTGGGTCCGGGGCGGGCCTCCGGTCCGATCAACCCCGCCCCGAAACCCGCCCTGATTTATATATAAATATAAATATTATAATTATACAAATATATGTAGAAAATAGAGAAATGTTATGGTGCTCATCTTGCGTGAGCGCCATCCGTGGGCACCTATTGTGTGCCATTTTTTGTGTCACGTCAACATGCCAAATCAACCATCGACGGGTTCACTAATCCCATGTGTACGTTATAGATCAACATTGTATACTGATTTGGCGCGTTGATGTGGTTGGTGCTCACGAAGGTGCTCACGATAACATTACTCTTTAGAAATATATAGATATATATTATATAAACGTAACATCATGTGTTTGATACGCAAAAAAAGGTGCAGATAGGAGGTAGGAACTACAAATTTTCATACCTAAAGAGTATTTTATTGAAAGAATATTCATGCATGTACCCAACAAAGCAAACAACGAAGAATGAAACTTCAATAGAGTTAACTTTGTGAACGGGTATAATGCTCGCTCGAATTCAAACCATTTACACGTTCGCGTCATATTTGCATACATCACATTATCTTTATTTGATACCGAATTGAAACAGTTACGACACAAGAGAAAGGGCGTCAACTGAACCATCATATTTGAGTGATCAGACGATGAAATCAATGAGGCAATGAAGGAACAACAAATTGCTCTGAAAATTTATATACACGATAACTCAAGGTTTCACTATATATTCCAACTAATTTATTTTTCTGAAGAAAAAATCTTTGACTTCATCATCATTTGACGAACTTAGAGGGATTATTTATCACCTCGGAGAAATAGAGAGAATGACTCCACTTCGAAGACCCGATGATTGATGGTCGCCCACCGAAGGATAACTTTGCATCAACGACGAAGAAGTGGCCGCCGTATTTTCCCGATTATGAGAATCAGAAGAAGAATATTCTGAAATCTTATTACCATCAGAATCATCTGGCAACATAAACAAAATGCTTTCGAGCTCTCTTACAACCTCAGCCATGGAAGGGCGAGCATCTGTCTCGTCTTGACAGCACTTGCGAGAAAGGTTGACAAACTTAAAGATGCACTCTGAAGGGTAAGATCCCATACGCTCGTCGATAATGGAGAATATTACGCCAGACTGATAAGCACTACTTACCTGCCAATTCGATATTCATATACTGCATAAGCACTAATTCCATCGAAGAATTAAATTGTATTTAACAAACAACAAGATTCAAAGATTGGAAAGAAAAATCAAACTTTGCACACATTACCTCTCTGACAATGTTTTTACCGCGAAAAATAGGTTGCATCCCAGTTAGTAGCTCCATGAACACTACGCCGAGGCTATACACATCGCTCTTGTCCGTCAGCTTATGAGTTAAAAAGTATTCAGGATCAAGGTATCCCTGAATAAGTATTGATCCTTGGGAATGAATACGTCACCTTTTCTATTATTGATTTTGATTTTTAAATGTATATATAGATATATATGTTTAATACTCACGGGGGTTCCCTTGACCACCGTAGAAACGTGATTAGGCGTAGGACCTTCCAATGATGGATCGGGGGCGAGCCTCGAAAGCCCGAAATCAGCGACTTTTGCAGTGTATTTCGTGTCCAATAATATATTCGTTGCCTTAATATCTCGATGAAATATTGGAGGATTAGCTTCGGCGTGAAGGTAGAGTACGCCTCGTGCTGCTCCTAGTGCTATTCTGACTCTCATCGCAAAACTCAGATTCGTTTTTTTACTATTTTTACCTGCAGTAAGTAAGTAGTCTTTGTAAACTAAAGATTTCTTGCCCTTTCTTTCTTTTCCGTACCTTGTAATGGATGATTTTTATGAAAATATTCAACATTCTCAGTTTTCTTCAATGAGTGACAAAGCACGTATGGGAACTGAAAAGAGAATCGGAAAAAAAAAGGAACATACCAGAGAGATGATCCCTTAATGTCCCGTTTGACATGAATTCGTACACCAACATCTGCATTAGAAAAGACGGCGTTATATATCACTCAAGATCCTTATCGATTATTGTCAGAAGATCCAACTCAGTTAGGGGCATTTGACATTAAGATGACGACTGAAGATGGCATAGAAATGCTTCCATGTACTCATACTTTACGTCGATCTATCGTATTGCCCATGTAGAAAGAAGAAAAGATTGAATCCAATCCATTTAGGAGCTTAAAATAATGTCACCTAAAAGAGAAGAGGATAACTGACCTGTTCACCTTCTTCGTCACAGTATCCAACGAGTGAGACCAAGTTCTTATGATGCAACCTCGACAGAAGCTGAATCTCTGTAAGAAACTCCTTTTCTCCCTGCAAGGAACCCTCTTGAGCGCGTTTTATTGCCACAACGCTCCCATCACCGAGGATCCCTCTATAAACCTTTCCATAACCTCCTTGCCCGACCATGTTTGAGCTGCTGAAATCATCCGTCGCCGATTTCAGTTCATCGTAAGAGAACTCCTTCGTGCCATCGATGCTTAGGGAGGCTCTAGATAATGCTGCAAACATATAAATGCAACACTATTAAGCAGCATATGCTTTCCCTTTATATGGATGGTTGGCATTAATGTTTATTCTTACATGAGTGTCGCCTCTTTGAAGTCGAGTGCTGTCTCCGAATGTAGCGTCTTGCGATAAGCAGTGATGCTATAGCAGATAAAATTACGGTTCCGACTGCTGCACCAATGATAATGCCTGCTAGTGCCCCTTTGCTCATGCCAGACGATTCTGGCACTGTGTGGAATTCTGAATCAAGAAAAATCGAAGGATGTGTAAGGGAATCTTTAAATTTAAGCACATGTAAAAAATGAAACCGAAATAAGACATACCATCTCTGTAAGGATCTGTGAGGGTGAAATTGAGGAACTCAAAGGGTCCAAAGAGATCGTTGTGACGAATCTTCCATCCACTGAACATCGAAAGAATACGAACAACCTCGCTCTTGTTGAACAGATGCACACTATCGTTGACGTAAGGTGGAAAGATCTTCAAGTACATTCTAAGACGAGGACCCTTCTGCCATTCAACTGAATCAATGTCGATTTGATACAGATTCAAGCCCAGCCCAGCGCTTAGGTACTCCTTGAACGATTTTACGTAGGGAAGGAAATCCGAAAATCCCGGGCTCTTCATGCGATAACCGACGTATATCGGGGCAGCGCAAAAGCAATGCGTAACAGAAGATTCTGGCGCATAATCGTATGGCGTGGGACATGATTGAGCAAGACAGTCATTGAGGCTCGTTTTCGCCGTGTTGAGATTGCTGAAATCTTCGTCTTGGGACCCGCAAAATTGAATTACGTTGGCGTTTGAGCATAATGGGTTCCCAGTAAGTCTGACAAAGAAAGGCATTTGAACATCAACAAACAATGTAAGAGTGAGTGTGTGTTAGAAGAAAGAGCTATGTCACTAAGCTGACTTACCCTACGGTCGTATTGGGACGAATGAGAGTACTGCCTGAAATATTTGCAAACATGTTGTTCTCGAAATCCCTGCATACGAAGGTATCATAATACTAACATGAAAATCATGTTCATCTTCTCAGCCAAATATGAAATGCTTCATGATGTTTATTTTTTCAAGTCTGCTAACAACTATATAAAGACGGATATATTTCTCTTACAGAATGAGTCTTTCAGATGCATTTAGGGTCCTGTTATGCCAAATGCTTGATGGAATTGTGCCACTCAGTGAATTGTTTGCAAGTGACCTGCACTAGATGCAATCCAATGTCTCGAATTAAAACATGCAAAAAATAATCATATAATATACGTCTCAGAAATCTTTAGTAGTGAAAGTGATTGATGGCTACTTACAATTTCTGTAGAAGAGGAAGAGATGAAAAACTTAAAGGGAGGGACCCGTTCAATCTGTTGTTCGACAGATCACTGCATACACGCGTAGGTATAAGATGTTGCCCAAATATGGATTTATTCGGGAAAAAAATGAGAATTGAATTGTTACATTGTCGTGATATTCTCAGAGAGCGCACCAGTCGGTATGGATCCGTTGAGCTCGTTTAGGCTCAAATCTCTGGGAAATAGACGATGTGAATGCAGAAACAATGGGTCAAGAGCAATGTTAGAAATGAATCACAACAAGTCATAGAAGTAAATCTAATCAAACGAAAGAATTTAGTTATTACATGTAGGCAATACTAATCATATTGCTCCAATCAGGAATCTCTCCTTGCAAACTGCAGTTCCTTAGACTCCTGACATAGTCACAACTCCAAAAAATCATACCAAACATTATGTATTGTACGTCTGCAAAGATGTATTATGTAGACAATGCCTTCTTCAGAAATTACAATAATGCTATCAATGTAGCTACGTACAACTTTAAGAGGAGTGACATGTTGCCATATGACAAGGGAATCGCACTTCCATCGAAATTATTGTTATCAAGCTGACTGCACGGACAAGGAAATAAGCTGAACTATCCATCGTGTGATAATAAGACACTGACTAGTTTATATATATATATAATATATATATAATATATATATATATATAATATATATAGGGAAAATATATATATAGGGAAAAGACGGTGCATTATTATTACAGTATCCTTAAACTTGGCATTTCAGAAAGTTCGGGTGGCAGAGGTCCTGATAAATTGTTACTATCAAGCAACCTGCAGAGAGCACAAGTCAGTAAGTTTGTCATAAATGTCATAAAAAGTTCCAAGATTTGAATCACTTACAAGTGAACGAGGTTTGGAAGTAGGCGTAAGTCTGCTGGTATTTTCCCACTGAGAGAGTTATTGTTCATGTGGCTGCGACAACGTATGCAAAGCCAATATTCGAGTTAAAGAACCATTATTATGTCTTAAGATGATCGAAGGTAAGTGAAAGAAATAAACTATACAAATGTCTTGCTTGGCTCAATTTAGCCAAAGAGAGGGGCAGCGGCCCAGATATTTCGTTTTCATCCACTTGCAATCTCTCCAAGTTTGAAAGATTGCCCAGCTCTTCAGGCAAGGTACCGCTTAGTTTGTTTCCATTCAGAAGGCTGAGCACAAAGATGAAAGCAGAAAAATCAACTTCTTCTTCCCAACATAACTTTTAAGACAGATTCTAATGATAATATGGCCATATGATGACGATTATTGACTAGCTGCTTGTACTACTCACAGCAGCTCGAGAGTCGTGATGTTGCCTATCTCCTTTGGGATGATCCCGCTTACGTTGTTCCACATAAAATCCCTACTCGGAGAAAATAGCGAAAAAGAGTTCTAGAACATCGTCAACACACGAGTAAGTTTGTGTCGTGATCTGAATAAACTCACAGGATCTTTAAATAGGACAAACGGCCGATTTCAGGCGATAAAGCTCCTGAGAGATTGCTGTTCAATAACAACCTGTTTGTCTCGAAAAAATAACCGTCATATGGATTGGTCTATTCAAGAATTGAAACAGAAAAATCCAAAAAACATATGTTATATACGCAAGCGAGCAAAGATGCCCACTTTTATGAATCCATCAGGTAACATGATCATTACATAATAAGATCGATAGACTTTTCGATACAAGTAAAGCAAGCTAAGAAGGATCATGAACAGGGTAATAAATAGAACCTAAAAAGACTTACAGCTCTCTAACATGGAGGTAACCATCTTCCAATGTGCTGTTATAGCAGACAATTCCTGTCCAATTTGAGGTGCAAGGATCCCCTTTCTTCCAGTTTCCAAGGGTTTCATACTGATCAACCAAGCTTCTCTTAATCGATCTCAATGCCTTCACTGCAAAACAACAATAACATTTACTGAGGCATTCATTCCTTCTAACACCTTTTTTACAAAATTGAAAGAACGCCTTAAGAAATCAGACCTTTTATGAATAACAAAGGCTTACCTTCCACTGGATGTATCTGTTGGCTATGCCCACCAGCAAAGGAGAAGGAGAGACATAATAACGCCATCAAAATCGTCCTAAGTCGAAGCATCGCTCACGCACTTCCACATACAACTCAAAAACTGTCAATAATGAATCCTACGCAAGAACAAAGAACGTTACCATCACGAATTAGTAAAAGGCCAAAAGCAGCAGAAAATAGATGCAAAAATAAAAAATTTCCCGAGAGAAAAGAGAAGGAGCCTAGAGCCCAAAAACATACAGCTTCACTTACATGACAACTATCCAGTCAGAGATACAGCTTCGTCTATATCATTCCACTCTGCGTATGAATTATTCTGAGAACAAGGAAAACAAGAAGAAAAAGATGGCATGGATAAAGCCCAAAACTGAAGTTGACTTCGAATGTCGTTGATTGGCGCACCACATACGGAGCATAAAATATGATCATGTGGTTACGACTTACGAGATCACAAGAGGACAATTTTCTCTTCTTTTGTATTATTGTTGTCCCAACAGTGAGAGAGAATGATTTATGGGGAAATTCCTTAAAGCGTCCTCCGTGAAGTTTAAACTTCCTCTTAGATACTCGTCGAATTATTTCTTACTATGCAGTACTCTTTCTGTGAAAATTTTCGTATTTAATACTACAAACACTGAAATGACGAAAATAACATTTCTTTACATATTCAAAAAAACTTCCAGATTATTAGACCATCAGTCGCGAGTATTCTACTAACAACACAACACATGTTATTACACCAAGAAATAAATATAGGATTCTACCTATAAAAATAATTATTATACTAACAATTCTTATTATTATAATACCAAATCTAATTTAACGGTATTATACCAACTGTTATCACTATTATTCTAAGAAATATGTTATTATAATTTCTAATAAGAAGTGGTTTTTAAAGAGTATAACATCGATTATTATACCAACAAAATATTTAAATAATTACATCAATAAGTTTACTTATTATACCAATAATATCATTTATTATATTATTACAGCTCCATCCAATTTGTGACTATTGTACCAACAAAGGTCGATATTAAACCAACTACTTTTAACTATTGTAAAATAGAATTATACAAAAAGACATGCATATTATACCACAAAATACTAATCAAAATTTTCCTAAATATACCAACAAGTGCTGAGATTATATCAACTGTTGTGTTTATTATACCAAGAAATAATTGAACAATTGGTTTATATTTTTAGCATTAAAGCGCGTAATTATACCAACTTTATAACTATTGGACCAACAACACACTAATTGTATTATACCAACAGACCAATTTATTATACCAAAAAATACTAATCAAATCTGCTCAAAAAAATATACCAACAAATGCTGTGGTTATCCTTACAGCTTTTATTATTTTATCAACAAATATTCAACAACTAATTTACAGTTTATATACCAACAACGAACGTAGTTATACTAATACCAGCCTTTCTAATATACCAATATAAATGGAAATTATACAAATTAACTCAAACAATTATAAAAGAACTTATGATGATTGCACCAACAAACTCACTTATAATTCATTTTCCCAACCAGTCCCTTATTATACCAACGAATACCTTTATTATACCATCACCACGAGCTATTATACCAACAACGACTAAACTATTATTTGACTATTATTGTACCAACAAAGAATTCAATTATACTAATATCAGTATTTATCATACCAATTAATACCTTTTTATAAAATTTTGCTATTCGAAGTTTTCTTATATACCAACAAAATTAAAACTAATACTAGTTTGCTCGAACAATTATACCAATATTTTTTATTATTGTACCATCAAACTCAATTATAATTTTATTATTTTTTTCAACTAATTCCTGATTATTATACCGACTAAAACCTTTATTATATAAACAACACGAACTTTATCCAACTAAACACTTTGTTGAAAATCCAAGTAGACAGAAAAATATGTATCGAAATTCCATGGATAATCAAACGTAATGTTGTTACTCGATCGAAGTGAATGACGGGATCTTTATAGATCTGCTCAACTCACAACATAGAATGATATTACTTCAAGCTTGCAAATTTATCATGCCATAATCGCATATATCTAACTTTTATGCATTTTTTTCATCGATCGAAATCAACCTTGCATGACGCCAAAGCCCACGACTCCAATTTCGCTTTAATGTCTGTCCCAAGTGTTTCTTATTTGTGTTACTATGTACTTTGTACTGTAGTAAAATTCTGTAATATATTTCATGATTCGTAAAATTTATATATCTTTAAGTTTTATATCAAAATAGTAAAATACGAATGAAAAATACACGGAAAATGTATTTATCTTTGCAACGGAAATGAAAAAAAAATACTAGTTTGATATAAAACATTAGATATATAAATTTTACGAATCATGAAATATAGGATTGAGATCCTCTATTCCACTAGGTATTCCAAATTAATATTATATGTATTTCTCTCTATTATTCATCAAAATTGTATATTTCTTTTTTGTGTTTAAACCACTTGTAATGGTATATATAGGAAACGATATTTACGGGTGTTTAAAATAGTTGGCAGGGAGAGGTGTAATGATTTTTCCTAAGTTGGAATACCTGGAATGCTTAGTAGAACAGAGGATCTCATACCCGAAATATATTATAAAAGTTAAGAATTGGAAAGCCATCTGAGAATCGGTTATTGAGTCTTCCCTTCGGCCTAGTGAATCAAGTTTCATATTCCACAAAACTTAACAATTTTATTGTGCGGTTGTTTGAACAGTGAAACATTCGTAGGTATGATATCATTTTATATTTACATGAAACAAATGGAAACATAGACAAAAATTGAAACAGATAAAAATGTCAAACGCCCAAACCATTCGTTTATTTGCCGGCTATGGCATAACCATGTGATAGAGCAACTTGCAAGTTGACAGATATGATTAGAAAAAACAAGATGACAACAACCATTATATTTATAAAGTGAAGTTTCTTGTTTTTCCGAAGGGATTACAATCTCAATATTTTAATTAGGACGCCGCCTCGATATCGATGTCTTTACCAAAGTGCAATAGCAATTGAAACAACATACGTAGTAGTTCTTTGTTATTCACCGCAATCAAGTCATAATCCCAAAAAAACCCTTAGTTCATCCTTTGTTTTTCCTGGAACCTAGCTATCTATATAAGCTATGGAGTAGTATCAATTACTATCGCGTTTCTCTACCTGAAATTTCATGCTTTTATTCCAAGTATATTTTAGAATCATGTCTAACTGTATAGTTAGGGATGGCAGTGGGGCGGGGATTCCCCGTCCCCGCGGGGATCCGCCCCGAAAGGGGCGGGGAATCCCCGAGTTGTTATCCCCGCGGGGCGGGGACGGGGACTGATTTTTCCCCGCGGGGATCCCCGCCCCGTTCCCCGCCCCGCCCCGAACCTATATTATATATTAAAATATATATAATTTTAAATTATAATTTAAATAATAATAAAATAGTATCAAAAAATAGATTAAATAATATTAAATAATACAATTAATATTTAAAAATTATAATTTATATAATATTTATACAAAAAATATCCAAATTTATATATTATGTTAAAAATATTATATTTTTTTAAAAAAATATGAATCCCCGCGGGGAATCCCCGCCCCGCGGGGATCCGGCGGGGACGGGGACGGGGACAGTTTTGTCCCCGAATGCATCGCGGGGACGGGGACGGGGATTGGATCCCCGCCCCGAACCCGCCCCGTTGACAACCCTATGTATAGTCTTCTTTTTTTCTTTCAAGTTTTATATCTAAGTTAGCCTTCGGTTCCTTCCCTTGAATAATAATATACATAAAGTCTCCTTAGGATTACTTATAAAGAACAGAGCTCACCGTTTAAGATTACATTTTTTATTCACTTTCTAATCAATAAGAATATGGATTGTCCTCCGATAAAAGATAGTCACGGCGGCGGATCTTCATCGCAGTGCTCCGTTAATCTTGAAAATTCAACGGTGGACGTTGAAGATTGTTCCAAATCTTCTGAGTTAGCTGGTGAGAATTAAATCAAAGAAATGATGGTTTTTCGAAATTTGTTTTATGAGAATTTTAAAAATCTATATCTGTTCTGATTGCACAGGTGGAGCTGTTAACAGTGTAACATATCGTCGAAATTCCTCTTTGGCTATGTTTGAGAAGCATCAAGTAAAGCAATTGAGAGCTCAATGTCTAGTATATAGGGCTTTCAAGTACGAGGATTAGGTTTATTGCTCATCACACTTGGAAAATCGTACATGTTCATGAATTTGTGCTTTCTCTTGCAGAAATGGTGTGAGACCCAAGGAAATTCATCTTGATTGCGCACTCGGAAAGAACACCAACTAAAGAAAGGTACGTGGCAATTGGCATGTTTGCAAATATTTTATTTATATACAATAATATCACTGGTATCTGCAAAGATATAATACCTACGATCTAATTAATTTAATTACGTTTTGGTAATTCAAAATTCAAATACTGGATTGCTTTTTGACAGAATTTCACTTGACTACCTATCAACTTAAATATATATCACATTACTCCCCATGTCAGATTATTATAAATTATACATTTCCCTTAATGACCAATTGAACAAAATACCCTCTATTACTTGCATATTACAACTTTACCTAGATTTTTCATTTCAATAAAAAATAGAACCTAAAAATACACCAAATGATCGAACATAAAACCTAGAGATACCCAATATCAAATCAAAGTTCCACTCTCAATTGAACCCTAAATAGAAACACACAATAAATTGCTCACAACACCAAATACGTCGTTGTCAATGTTGGATGTTGGAATTTCTCATTTTGCTCACATCCTCGTAAGTTTCATAGTTTTTATTTTACGTCATTTTGTCTTATTTTGCTGTAAATTTGTGTTATTTTATTTGTTATTTGCTCGATTAGAGTAACTAGGTATCGAATTTTGATTATTATGTCTCGGTTAAGGCTTTCATATGTTTAATTTGGGGCTTTAATGTCTACTTTATGGGAGTTTTTAGGTTTAGCTCGATTAGGGTTCTTGGAGCAAGAGTCATTTTTCAAGTTTAATTATTTAGGTATTAATTAGGAATTTGACTTTCGTATTTTTGGTATATTATATATGTATTTTGATACATGCATATTTTTAGTGCAGTTTATGCTAGGGTTGCAAACGAATCGAATCGAGTCGATACCACAATATTCTATTTGCATCCGGATGACAATCGGATCCGAATACGAATATTCGAATATTTAATCGAATCATAAAATCGATTTTTTCGTAATTGGAAATATTCGAATCGAATATTCGAATACTCGAATATGGATTATATTTGAGTATTTATCTTTCCATTTAATAAAATTATAATATTATTATATTTTAAATATATATTTTAAAATATATATTGAATTGTAATATTATGTATTGTCGCCCCTTTGAGGTGAAAAAAACCTTACAAATTGTACAATTTCTTAAAATTTTGTTCTCCATCCATAATAATGTAAGTTTTAATTTATTGCATTTTATTTCATGAATGCAGTTATTCAAAAGAATTACTTACATATAAATATTAATTTTGTAATTTATGGTGGAAGTTAATTCTACATTGAACCGTTAGAAATGAACAAAACTTCTAAATTTATAAGTATTATTCTTTGATTTATTTTTAAAAATTGTTTTCATAACATTAATATTTCATATTAAAATTTATAAATATATAAACTTATTCGAATCGAATAATTCGATTAATATTTGAATCGAATATTGTGATTTCATATTCGTATTGGATATTTCTCGAATCAAAAGAAATATTCTTATTCGGATTCATATTCTAAATATTAGAATTCGAATATTAAAATTTCGAATCGAATCGCGTATCGAACGAAAAAAGTTCGATTCGTTTGCAACCCTAGTTTATGCATTATAGTAGTATGGCGGGATAGTATAAATTGGCACAGTATAGGTAAATTTATAGTACGAGAAGTTTTTCATGTATAAGTATAACAAGTCTGATAGTTACACTACATTGCATGTCGTTTTGATTATCTCCTAATCTATATGAATTATCATATTTTCTAGATAGTTGAGAACCAATGTTTAATTTTGAAATAAAATATTTGTTGTTACGTTTTATCCTCATCATAATTATGCTTTCCTTGCTAGCGTCAAGTTGAAGCAGTAAAAGATGATTTCTAAAAGTCGATCGCCGAGGTGCTTCCTAAAGAAATCTTGGTAATTGAGAAAAAAAAAAGGTTAGAAAGGGGAAGAGAAAGAGAAGAATCTTAAATTGTTACAGTTCAAGTTTGTAACTGTTGTTTTTTTCTTTTTTCCTTTGTGTTGCTTGGTAATTTGATAATATGCAATATTCTATAGATTGATATTGCATACTTTTAATATATTATATGCATGTTTTTGGTGTATTATCGGTGGATGTACTCTTATAATATGCTGATTCTTCGAGTATTATGGCTAAAATGTTGGGGCTTGTGTATTGAATTTTTGGTTCAGTAACAATGCTAAACCGGTACACCAGCCGCCTAGGAATGGTACCTTAAACTCGTTAAAATGGTATGACATTAATAGTAGTAAAAAAAAATGACCAAGTTGCAAAAAAGACAAGGTACAATATTTCTCCTTCGTAAGGTACAATTATAGGGTGTTTTTTGGTACTATATGCAGAGTGCAGACTATATTTGGTACATTTTATTAGCGTGAGCTTTTTTCCTTGTATGTCGATGTTTTTATTGCCGAATTAATATTACCGTATGTATGCATGATATATAGTTTCACTTTGTATAATATTTGATGGAGTAACTCATATAATCATGGTTTTATATTACAAAAGGTTACCAATTTTCAAACTATATAGTTGAATATTTATACGAGGAACTCTCTCTTACACATCTACAAATTCGTGATTTTAAGGGTTAGTCCATTGAATTAGATATGCAATAAAGCTTATAACATATTTGAGTATACTAAAGTATTTTTGCATGTAAACTCGTATAAAACGTGACGAAAACTCTTACTCTAATAACATGTACTAAATTTAGTGTATCAAGCGTACCTTTATTCAGCGTGAGATTTACCCGCTTTATTCAGCGTGAGATTTACCCTACGGTAGAGACATATCATACCAGATTTAAGTAGTTTGTTGTACCAAGATAAATACTCATATAGTTATTGGTCCACATAGTATCCAAAATTAAGGGTCGAAAGAGTCAAACAATAAATGTGAAACCTAAAATACAATAATTAAATAGAATATCAAACAAAAAAAATCCATAATAGGTTGAGTATTTTCAATTTAGCAATCATTTATACAATGTTGTAGTAAGTTGTTCTAATAGTGTTCCTCCTCTTCTAGTGAAGCTTAAGGTATGTAATATTGAACCATGAATGTAGGTGGTACTCGGTCAAATATGGTACACAATTAAACATATAACTTATATACATATGAACATATGGTTTCCAAAGAAAAAAAAATATTCGAATTTCCACGAAAAACGTTTACTCTAATTAGGTTTACCAAATATATCGTGTATGATGTATCATTAAGTAATCTATGGTAGTACCTTATTGTGGATATATATTGTACCACTATTAAACAATTAAGAACACATGAGTTGATATACTACAATTTTCTAACAAGCGAATTTGGTTCAGATTATTTCCAGACATGCTAGAGATCGTTGCTTATCAGAGTTCTGTAAAAAAATAAAGTTGAGCTGACCTTTTGTATTTATCATTGACTTTTGCCGATATCGTATCAGTTTATTATATTTAGCGTATCATATATAGTTGGTGTTGTTGTTTCTAGCGGATTGCGTGTGGGATTGGTAAGCTGTTTTTTGGAAGCAATTTGAAAGGGAATTCTGGGAATTTACAAAGAGTGACGGAGAAGCACTTTTCTTACTTATAAAATTAACGACACAAAATGCAGAATTCGACTTGTACGCTAACAATCATACTTACTTAGACACCAAAAACTACTTATTTATACTACTAAGTCAGTTTCCTCCACTACAGACGTGGGGAGTATTTTTCGCTCCTCAACTGCTGCCCACTACTTTCAGCAGTTCTCCCACGATCTGCTCTTTCCAGTTCTTCCCAACAGCGTCCTCTCGAGACGTGCTTCTGGTCTGGTCGGGAGATTTCCTTCTCGGGACGCTCCTCTTCCTCGAGTTGTTTCTCCTCTGTCTTCCTCTTGCTCGGCCATCAGCTCGGCAGATTCTTCCTTTTCGGACAGTTTCCCTTTTGGCTTGCTCTTGCTCAGGATACACCTCGGTCGGGAAGCTTCTTGCTCGAGGAGCTCTGCTTGCTCGGGCGGTTTGTCCTCGGGAGACTCTTGGGCTTTATTCTCAACAAATTCCTCCCTTAAGCTCAAGGTCTTCCGATCTTTCATTCCTAGCGCATTCTTCAGATTCTCGAATATGGGTATCGGTAACGGCTTCGTGAAAATGTCTGCGACCTGGTCCAGACTTGGAACGTGAATCATCTTCACGTTTTCTTTCTTCACCTGCTCTCGGATGAAATGGAATCGGGCATCGATGTGTTTGCTTCTTTCATGATGCACCGGATTCTTGGCTAGCTCGATTGCCGACTTGTTATCCACACGGATTTCGGTTGGCTCTTTCTGTTCGATGTTTAGCTCGAGAAGCAGGTTCCTCAGCCATATTGCGTGCATGACGCACAGTGAGGCTGCAACATATTCGGCCTCGCATGTTGACAGAGTTACGATTGGCTGCTTCTTCGAGAGCCAAGTGAATGCTGAGCTTCCTAGGTAGAAGACATATCCGCTCGTGCTTCTTCTATCATCAACGTCTCCGCACCAATCACTGTCTGAGTAGCCGACCAATTTTGCGTCATCTGTCATCGGGTAGAAGAGCCCGAGCGATTTCGTTCCTTGAACGTATCGGAGTATTCTCTTGATCGCTTTGAAGTGCGATTGGCGTGGTTCTTCCATGAAGCGGCTCACGACCCCGACAGCATATGTGATATCCGGCCTCGTGCATGTCAGGTACCTTAGGCTTCCCACCAAGCTTCGGTACTCTGTTGCACTTACTCTTTCTCCTCCCTCAAATTTTGAAAGCTTTGCACCAAGCTCCATCGGGGTTGCTATTGGCTTGCACTCCTTCATCTTTCCTTTCTCAAGTATCTCTCCCGCATACTTTGTTTGCGAGACGAAAATTCCTGTCCTCAGTTGCTCGACTTCTAAACCCAAGAAATACTTCATTTTCCCAAGGTCGGTCATTTCAAATTCTTCGGTCATCTCCTTCTTGAATTCTTTGATCATTTCGAGTTCTCCTCGAAGAGTTTGCAGTCGAACCTGCTTGACACGGTCAGCTCCTTTGTAGGCTGCTTCCAATGTGTCCCACGCTTCCTTTGAAGTCGTAGCCTCGGCTATCTTCTCGAAGCCGGCTTCATCTACGGATTGATAGATGATGTAAAGTGCTGTTTTGTCCTGTTTTCGGGATTCCCTCAATGCCTTCATTTGTGCGGTCGAGTATCCACCCGTATTTTCCGGCTCGACATGACCGGTCTCGACGACCTCCCACGCGTCTTGAGATCCAAGCAACGCTTTCACCTTGATGCTCCAATTTTCGTAGTTAGATTTGGTGAGTTTCGGTATGGGTATTTGGCCACCGTTAACTCCCATCGTCGCCATCGTTGCCATGAGCTCTGATACCAATTTGTTGTTTCTAGCGGATTGCGTGTGGGATTGGTAAGCTGTTTTTGGAAGCAATTTGAAAGGGAATTCTGGGAATTTACAAAGAGTGACGGAGAAGCACTTTTCTTACTTATAAAATTAACGACACAAAATGCAGAATTCGACTTGTACGCTAACAATCATACTTACTTAGACACCAAAAACTACTTATTTATACTACTAAGTCAGTTTCCTCCACTACAGACGTGGGGAGTATTTTTCGCTCCTCAACTGCTGCCCACTACTTTCAGCAGTTCTCCCACGATCTGCTCTTTCCAGTTCTTCCCAACAGCGTCCTCTCGAGACGTGCTTCTGGTCTGGTCGGGAGATTTCCTTCTCGGGACGCTCCTCTTCCTCGAGTTGTTTCTCCTCTGTCTTCCTCTTGCTCGGCCATCAGCTCGGCAGATTCTTCCTTTTCGGACAGTTTCCCTTTTGGCTTGCTCTTGCTCAGGATACACCTCGGTCGGGAAGCTTCTTGCTCGAGGAGCTCTGCTTGCTCGGGCGGTTTGTCCTCGGGAGACTCTTGGGCTTTATTCTCAACAAATTCCTCCCTTAAGCTCAAGGTCTTCCGATCTTTCATTCCTAGCGCATTCTTCAGATTCTCGAATATGGGTATCGGTAACGGCTTCGTGAAAATGTCTGCGACCTGGTCCAGACTTGGAACGTGAATCATCTTCACGTTTTCTTTCTTCACCTGCTCTCGGATGAAATGGAATCGGGCATCGATGTGTTTGCTTCTTTCATGATGCACCGGATTCTTGGCTAGCTCGATTGCCGACTTGTTATCCACACGGATTTCGGTTGGCTCTTTCTGTTCGATGTTTAGCTCGAGAAGCAGGTTCCTCAGCCATATTGCGTGCATGACGCACAGTGAGGCTGCAACATATTCGGCCTCGCATGTTGACAGAGTTACGATTGGCTGCTTCTTCGAGAGCCAAGTGAATGCTGAGCTTCCTAGGTAGAAGACATATCCGCTCGTGCTTCTTCTATCATCAACGTCTCCGCACCAATCACTGTCTGAGTAGCCGACCAATTTTGCGTCATCTGTCATCGGGTAGAAGAGCCCGAGCGATTTCGTTCCTTGAACGTATCGGAGTATTCTCTTGATCGCTTTGAAGTGCGATTGGCGTGGTTCTTCCATGAAGCGGCTCACGACCCCGACAGCATATGTGATATCCGGCCTCGTGCATGTCAGGTACCTTAGGCTTCCCACCAAGCTTCGGTACTCTGTTGCACTTACTCTTTCTCCTCCCTCAAATTTTGAAAGCTTTGCACCAAGCTCCATCGGGGTTGCTATTGGCTTGCACTCCTTCATCTTTCCTTTCTCAAGTATCTCTCCCGCATACTTTGTTTGCGAGACGAAAATTCCTGTCCTCAGTTGCTCGACTTCTAAACCCAAGAAATACTTCATTTTCCCAAGGTCGGTCATTTCAAATTCTTCGGTCATCTCCTTCTTGAATTCTTTGATCATTTCGAGTTCTCCTCGAAGAGTTTGCAGTCGAACCTGCTTGACACGGTCAGCTCCTTTGTAGGCTGCTTCCAATGTGTCCCACGCTTCCTTTGAAGTCGTAGCCTCGGCTATCTTCTCGAAGCCGGCTTCATCTACGGATTGATAGATGATGTAAAGTGCTGTTTTGTCCTGTTTTCGGGATTCCCTCAATGCCTTCATTTGTGCGGTCGAGTATCCACCCGTATTTTCCGGCTCGACATGACCGGTCTCGACGACCTCCCACGCGTCTTGAGATCCAAGCAACGCTTTCACCTTGATGCTCCAATTTTCGTAGTTAGATTTGGTGAGTTTCGGTATGGGTATTTGGCCACCGTTAACTCCCATCGTCGCCATCGTTGCCATGAGCTCTGATACCAATTTGTTGTTTCTAGCGGATTGCGTGTGGGATTGGTAAGCTGTTTTTTGGAAGCAATTTGAAAGGGAATTCTGGGAATTTACAAAGAGTGACGGAGAAGCACTTTTCTTACTTATAAAATTAACGACACAAAATGCAGAATTCGACTTGTACGCTAACAATCATACTTACTTAGACACCAAAACTACTTATTTATACTACTAAGTCAGTTTCCTCCACTACAGACGTGGGAGTATTTTTCGCTCCTCAACTGCTGCCCACTACTTTCAGCAGTTCTCCCACGATCTGCTCTTTCCAGTTCTTCCCAACAGCGTCCTCTCGAGACGTGCTTCTGGTCTGGTCGGGAGATTTCCTTCTCGGGACGCTCCTCTTCCTCGAGTTGTTTCTCCTCTGTCTTCCTCTTGCTCGGCCATCAGCTCGGCAGATTCTTCCTTTTCGGACAGTTTCCCTTTGGCTTGCTCTTGCTCAGGATACACCTCGGTCGGGAAGCTTCTTGCTCGAGGAGCTCTGCTTGCTCGGGCGGTTTGTCCTCGGGAGACTCTTGGGCTTTATTCTCAACAAATTCCTCCCTTAAGCTCAAGGTCTTCCGATCTTTCATTCCTAGCGCATTCTTCAGATTCTCGAATATGGGTATCGGTAACGGCTTCGTGAAAATGTCTGCGACCTGGTCCAGACTTGGAACGTGAATCATCTTCACGTTTTCTTTCTTCACCTGCTCTCGGATGAAATGGAATCGGGCATCGATGTGTTTGCTTCTTTCATGATGCACCGGATTCTTGGCTAGCTCGATTGCCGACTTGTTATCCACACGGATTTCGTTGGCTCTTTCTGTTCGATGTTTAGCTCGAGAAGCAGGTTCCTCAGCCATATTGCGTGCATGACGCACAGTGAGGCTGCAACATATTCGGCCTCGCATGTTGACAGAGTTACGATTGGCTGCTTCTTCGAGAGCCAAGTGAATGCTGAGCTTCCTAGGTAGAAGACATATCCGCTCGTGCTTCTTCTATCATCAACGTCTCCGCACCAATCACTGTCTGAGTAGCCGACCAATTTTGCGTCATCTGTCATCGGGTAGAAGAGCCCGAGCGATTTCGTTCCTTGAACGTATCGGAGTATTCTCTTGATCGCTTTGAAGTGCGATTGGCGTGGTTCTTCCATGAAGCGGCTCACGACCCCGACAGCATATGTGATATCCGGCCTCGTGCATGTCAGGTACCTTAGGCTTCCCACCAAGCTTCGGTACTCTGTTGCACTTACTCTTTCTCCTCCCTCAAATTTTGAAAGCTTTGCACCAAGCTCCATCGGGGTTGCTATTGGCTTGCACTCCTTCATCTTTCTTTTCTCAAGTATCTCTCCCGCATACTTTGTTTGCGAGACGAAAATTCCTGTCCTCAGTTGCTCGACTTCTAAACCCAAGAAATACTTCATTTTCCCAAGGTCGGTCATTTCAAATTCTTCGGTCATCTCCTTCTTGAATTCTTTGATCATTTCGAGTTCTCCTCGAAGAGTTTGCAGTCGAACCTGCTTGACACGGTCAGCTCCTTTGTAGGCTGCTTCCAATGTGTCCCACGCTTCCTTTGAAGTCGTAGCCTCGGCTATCTTCTCGAAGCCGGCTTCATCTACGGATTGATAGATGATGTAAAGTGCTGTTTTGTCCTGTTTTCGGGATTCCCTCAATGCCTTCATTTGTGCGGTCGAGTATCCACCCGTATTTTCCGGCTCGACATGACCGGTCTCGACGACCTCCCACGCGTCTTGAGATCCAAGCAACGCTTTCACCTTGATGCTCCAATTTCGTAGTTAGATTTGGTGAGTTTCGGTATGGGTATTTGGCCACCGTTAACTCCCATCGTCGCCATCGTTGCCATGAGCTCTGATACCAATTTGTTGTTTCTAGCGGATTGCGTGTGGGATTGGTAAGCTGTTTTTGGAAGCAATTTGAAAGGAATTCTGGGAATTTACAAAGAGTGACGGAGAAGCACTTTTCTTACTTATAAAATTAACGACACAAAATGCAGAATTCGACTTGTACGCTAACAATCATACTTACTTAGACACCAAAAACTACTTATTTATACTACTAAGTCAGTTTCCTCCACTACAGACGTGGGGAGTATTTTTCGCTCCTCAACTGCTGCCCACTACTTTCAGCAGTTCTCCCACGATCTGCTCTTTCCAGTTCTTCCCAACAGCGTCCTCTCGAGACGTGCTTCTGGTCTGGTCGGGAGATTTCCTTCTCGGGACGCTCCTCTTCCTCGAGTTGTTTCTCCTCTGTCTTCCTCTTGCTCGGCCATCAGCTCGGCAGATTCTTCCTTTTCGGACAGTTTCCCTTTTGGCTTGCTCTTGCTCAGGATACACCTCGGTCGGGAAGCTTCTTGCTCGAGGAGCTCTGCTTGCTCGGGCGGTTTGTCCTCGGGAGACTCTTGGGCTTTATTCTCAACAGGTGTTTGATGTACCTTGTACACGCGTTGACCGTACATATTATCGTACCAAAAGTTACAGGAATAACAAGCATGATTTTAGCCATAACAATGTCTTAACCCATTCATCAACATTATACCAACACCGAAAACACAGTAGCGACAATTACATTTCTTTCTCTAGTTAGCTTTACATGCGTAGAAGCCCACATCCCCCATTCTTTATTCGCTTTTAGCTTTTTAGAGCTAATTGAGGTCCAAGTTACATGCTATTGTTTTTTCTCATCCTTGGAGGTTGTTTCTGACGGAACTAGGGGTGTAAGATGAGTCGAGCCGGCTCACGAGCTCGATGAGCCGGCTCGACAAAAGCTCGGTTCAAGCTCGTGAAAATCGAGCTCAAGCTCATCACTATCGAGCTCGAGCTCGAGCTTTTCTTAACGAGCTCGAGCTCGAGCTCAGTCTTAGTTGTTCAAAAGCTCGTGAACAGGCTCGTGAGCTTTCTATTTATTTATTTATGTTTTTCATTATATATTTCTTTATTTTAAATTATACCTTTAAGGCTTGTTATTTAATGGCTCAATAGAATAAAATAGCCCAGCCCAACAAACAAATTAGGGTTCTTTTATTAATATTATTCCAATCGTCTTCTTCTTAATTTATTACAAAACAGCCGCCCACTTCGTCTGTCTTCTTTCATCTTCTTCGCGATCGTCTTCTTCAAGAACCATTACGTCGCCGCCGTCGGACGCTGCCGGCGAAGGTTTGTTAGACTACGTGGCAGCTCAGCTGTCTCCTTCGACTACTGATTGAGAAAGGTCGAAGAAGATACCAGATTGCGTGTAAGCACTAAAGCAGTGCACTGTTAGACAATTTTCAGTGAACTTCCAGATACCATTTTCCTCCATCTTTAGGTGAAAGCTGTTTTTTTGGTTCTTTACAGATTTAGGCTCGAGCTCACGAGCCGATCTCGAGCCTAAATATTCCTATCGAGCTCGAGCTCGAGCTTGGAATTGTATAGCTCGTCGAGCTCGAGCTCGAGCTCGAGCCTAATGCAGATGAGTCGAGCTCGAGCTCGAGCCCGAAAAATGAGCCGAGCTCGGCTCGAGCTCGACTCATTTACACCCCTAGACGGAACCGTGCTTGATTGATCTTCCACTCACAAACATGAACTCAAACATGCTGCAAGTTTCACCTCATCTCTTATATTCATGTCCTAATAAGCTAACCTTCTCTCATTTCCAGAAAATTAGATACAAATATTGTTATCCTCGGGATTTTCAGTTGGCGGTAAAATGACGATAGCAGTAAAATAACCCGCGAGTCAGAGGGCGCGAAAGAAAAGATGTCGAATGAGGCGGAATAAGGCTAGACGCGCGAAGGAAGACCGAGAAGGAGCCAGGGAGCTCGAGGAGAATACTTCCGCGGCAAGGGGGAGAAGCTAAAAGGAGAACGATCCAGTCGGGCAATGGAAGAAGATCCGATCGAGAGGGTCGAATTTGAGGGGTGACAGGCTGCCCGAGCGGGTCGGCCTGAGAATGAAAGGACAGACCGAAGCAAGCAACCCGAGGAACCAAGAAGACGAGACTGAACAACGTCGGAGTTCCTAAGAAAGAACACGAGCCCGGGCAGGACAGATTCGCTGCAAGGAGAAAGAGTCAGAAGGGGATCCGTGGGAGAGAAGAGGAAATGAGAACGTGGGATGGTAGGAAAGACCATGTTCTCCACACGAAGTTCGCGAGAAAAGCGGGCTGGGGTGTAGACTAGGTCAAGGCAAAACGGAATGAGGTCATATAAAAGGCAGTAGTTAAATCATTCCCAAGTACGCATTAAAATAACCGAAAAAGCCACTTACGAGCCTAGCACCTAAAATCACCCGTTTTCTAACTTAAGCATCGGAGGGGCGTCGCCGGCACCAACCCCCGTCCCCTTCTGACGTGCTTTCTGTTGAGTGTTGAGTGTTAGGATTCGAGGAAGACGATCGTTGAGACCGAAGAATTCGCGCCGGAGGAATTAAAAGGAAGCAGAGAAGTCGCGCCATTCGTCGTTGCAAGAAGTCGTTTTACGCGGTCCACATCAATTGGCGCCGTCTGTGGGACGATATATCAGTTTAACATGGTCGATACCGCAAACGATTACCAGTCACCGCCGATGAAGAAGTACTCACAACCGATCGATGGAAAGAAGACTCAAAGAGACGTTCAGCGCCGAACTAGCTGAACTGGGGAAACTGAGGGCAGACGTAGAAATGTTAAGGGCTGAGCAGGCGCGAAAAACCAGGCATGAATCGGAGCGGCCCGAAACCGAGGAGGAAGAAGCAGAGAGGTTACGGAAAGAAGCGGAAATTCCGCACGGTAAGGAGCAAGATAAGGAAGCTGAGGAAAGAACGCGAGGGCGGAGTGGGTTTATATAAAACTTGGGTTTATACATAGTAACTCTAAACCATGTTGTTAATGTCGAGATCTTCGAAGATTTGGAAAAAGATTTTGTCTTCCTTCCCCAAAATAAGTGGTGCACCTACATGCCAAAAATAGGAGATTGCAACTACCAAATATGGAAGATATGAGATCAACCAATAAGAAGAGAAGATCGAATCAAATATTTACTATATTTGGAGAGATCTTCAAGGAGATATTTTAGAAGATATTCAACGGATCTTTTACCAATTCAAGGATGAGCCAATGCCTATAAAAGAAGGAATTTCGAGCTGCCATAGGTGTGCTTTTGGACGAGAAATTTGAGAGCTTTCATGGAGTTCTTTTGAGTGACATATTGAGCGAAAATCATGAGCGAAGCACATATCAAATTTGAGCGAGTTTTACTTGTCACGAGAGCATCTTTTTAGCCTAGTATTCGTTTGCAAAAGTCTTCTTAGGACTTTGTAGGTTTGCAAATCGTTAGATTCGTAGTTTGCAGAATCGTTTAGATTCGTAGTTTTTCTAGGCTTGAATTTTACTATCGCTTGATAGTTGTTTTTATAATCCATCGTTATAGTGGAATTTCGCCATGAGGCACGCAGCAAGTTTCTAACTTGCTGCACAGAATTCATATCTCGTGTCTTTACGTTTTCATCGCTGAGTAGTCTGTTTATTCCGCTGTGCGTTCATATGTTGAGAGTAATGTTGAGTCAACATTAGGTTCAACATATCAGTCACCAGTTTACTACTTAGCGTTTACATCCATATCATATCGGGACCACTTCAAAGTGGTATCAGAGCCTACGCTTGACGTTACTAAGCGCTGAAGATCATCTACAATGGATGTTTCAAGCTCAAATTACATCGGCAAAGTCCCTGTGTTAGATGGCTCCAACTACGCCTATTGGAAGGTTCGTGTTCGACAGTGCATCAAATCCATTGATGTGCGAGCGTGGGAGTCCGTGCTCCATGGCTATACTACACCAAAAACTGCCCCGGACGAAGATGGTGAAGTCTATGAAAAACCGATCACTGAATGGAGTCCTCAAGAGAGAAATGCAGCCGAGTTCAATGATAAAGCCCTCAATGCCATGTTCTCTTCGGTGGACATCTTCATGTTCAAGATCATACAAAACTGCACTACGGCAAACGATGCGTGGGATTTACTTCAGAGGTATTGTGAAGGCGATGCGAGTGTGAAGCAGACACGACTAAGGCTACTCCTCAACCAATTTGAAAATCTCCGAATGAAGGACGATGAGGATGTTACCACGTACTTCGGTAAAATTCTGACAATTTCAAGCGAGTGCGCAAGTCTCGGAGAGCCAATCGCGAATAGGGTATTAATTTCTAAAGCAATTCGTACGCTAAATCCGAAATTTAATGTGAAGGTAGCTGCGGTCGAGGAAGCCCACAATTTGTCCACGATGGAGATCAATACGTTGATGAACATCATGAAGAACTACGAGACCAATCTTGAAGTACAACAAAGAGCCTCTCGCGGCAAAAGTCTAGCCCTAGTCAGTCAACCATCCAAGGTTCAAACTGAGGATGACTCTGACAATGAGGATGATACAGCCATGCTGGTGAAGAACTTCGTAAAGTTTCTCAAGAAGAAGAAGAATGCTGAGAAAAATGTTGGCCCGAATGCTGGTCCAATATTTAGGAGGGGGCAGAATGTCAAAGCGGATTCCTCGTCTGCTCCTCCATTCTTCAAACGCAAACCAGATGGAAAGAAGAAGAACATTAACTATGAATCTGTAAGATGCTACGAATGCCAAGGATGGGGTCATTTCGCCAACGAATGTGCAAACACTCTTCGCAAGCATGGGAAAGCGATGTGGATTGATCTGTCTGACGATGAAGATGAAGAGTCATGCCCGAAGGAGGCCAAGCAGTCATCAGTGACCATTCATTCCTTCTCAGACTGCGAAGACGACGAAGAGCATCAAACAGGCTTCACAGCGGTAACGGATGTTGAGCAGAATGTTGAAACAACATCTGACTCAGCATCTGAAAAACAGATTATATTTGATTATGATGACTCGAACTGTTTTGATGGGTTCTTAAGTTTTGATGATGCAGATTCAGAGACAGACGATTGTGCAGCTATGAAGCAACTGTCCACACAATTTGAAATGGAAAAGGCGAAAAATGCGCAACTAAAAGCCGCCGTGAAAGTGCTGATCGAAGAGAATGAGAAGAGCGAAAAGATTATTGAAGGCCTACTTGATGGAATGAACAAATTGGAAGCTGTGTTGACTCGTAAGGACCAGGAGATCGCTAAGCTACAAAAGAGAGTCGACGAGGCGGATCAGACATTCGCAAAGATGAATAAAGGTAAATCGACCCTTGATGAGGTATTATCTCTCGGCATTTTTGACAAGCAAGGACTAGGTTTCAATTCTGAGCCCATTAATGAAGTCCCTAAACCTGTGTCACATGTTGAGCCTAAGGTAGTCTTTGTTAAAGAAAAGTCGCATGCTTCGAGTGATCCGATTATAGCTCCGAGTGTTAAGAAGAATCCTAAGCATGCTGCGGTTAAGTCTAAGGATAGATCATTTAAATGTCATCACTGCATGCAATCTGGTCATATCAAACCGTTTTGTTGGAAGTTGAAGGGGGAGATTTCTGCAAAGAAATCGATGTCGGCTGAAATGTCGTCCAACATTTCGCTCAACATTGAGAAATCAGTGTTGGAAGGAATGGATGGAGAGATTTCGGCTGGCTCACCTTCAAATTCTGAATGTTCAAATGCTACTTTATCATCCAAGAAAGTTTGGGTACAGAAATCTGTTCATAAATGCAACGTTGTGTATACCTCCTTGCGAGCTAACGTGACAGGTTCTTGGTACTTCGATAGCGGGTGTTCCCGACATATGACGGGTACCAAGGAATTTCTAAGCGATTACACGCCTTTAAGCAGCGGATCTGTGACGTTTGGAGGGGGAGCTAAGGGACGGATTCTAGGCCGCGGCAGATTGAATGTGTCTGACTTTCCTAGACTAAGCAATGTCCTACATGTCGAAGGTCTTGTGGCTAATTTAATTAGCATAAGCCAGCTTTGCAACGACGACCTTGAGGTACGTTTTAATAAAGAATGTTGTGAGGTATTTAACAGCGATTGTGTTCGAGTGATGGCAGGTAAAAGGTCAAGTGATAATTGCTATCTAGTCGGCAACAAATCCAGCACGAAGGACATATGCCAACTGTCGAAAGCCGAAGATGAAGTGATCATTTGGCATTACAAGCTAGGCCACGTTAATTACCGAACTCTGGAGCAGCTTATCAAACACGAAGCAATCAGAGGCATTCCAAAGCTAAAGGAGTTTGGTAAGTTGTATGTGAGTCGTGCTTGAAGGGTAAGCAAGTGCGTGCTGGTCAGTTGACCCACATTCTGCTCAACATTTCATAACTGCCCACTGTTTTCAGTTGATACATATGGATTTGATGGGTCCAATGGAAGTAGATAGCATTGGTGGTAGGAAATATGCTTATGTGCTCGTTGATGATTACTCTAGATATGCATGGATTTTCTTTCTTAAGGAAAAATCTGAGACGTTCGATTTCTTCAAAAAGTTTTGTGCTATGATTAAGAATAATTTCAGTGCTTCGATTTTTCGTGTTAGGTCTGATCATGGTAGGGAATTTGAGAATCAATTATTCGATGAATTCTGTGATAGGAAAGGCATTATTCATGAGTATTCATCTCCTAAGACGCCCAACAAAATGGGGTGGCCGAAAGGAAGAATAGGACTTTACAAGAAATGGCACGTGTCATGTTGCATTCTAAGAGTCTTTCTAAGAGGTTTTGGGCTGAAGCGCTGCATACGGCATGTCATATAGCTAATCGTGTATTCTTTCGTCATGGTACTAAAATGACTTCGTATGAATTGTTGAATGGGAAAAAGCCTACTGTCAAGTACTTTCATGTTTTTGGATGCTACTGTTATATGCTTAATGATCGTGAGTACTTGACCAAATTTGATTCGAAGAGTGATAAATGTATCTTCCTAGGTTATTCCTCGAATAGTCGTGCTTATCGAGTGTACAATTTGCGATTGAAATATGTTCAGGAATCTATGAATATAGTTTTTGATGATGCTACTGACCTAAGCAGAAATACTCCACAAGTTGATATTTCAGATGTCATTCAAGCTGCCAGTGAGACAGAGGTTAATGTGGAGGAAAATGTTGAGCCGACATCTGACTCAACATCTGCACCTGAACAGACTGATGAGGCTGGACCTAGTGAAGTTCGAAGGGATCCCCCACCTAAGATACAGAAGGACCATCCCACTGACCTAATCATCGGAGACCTGAACGAAGGAAGGAAAACCAGAGACAAGCCACGAAAGGACTACAAGTCAATGATTAAGCAAAGCAACGAAGGTATTTTTATGTCCCAAGAGAAGTATGCAAAGAACACAGTGAAGAAATTCGGGCTAGATACTGCCAAGGTAATGAAAACACCAATGGGATCAACACAAAGAGTAAGTAAAGATAATGTTGGACAGGATGTTGACCCCACATTGTATCGTTCCATGATTGACAGTCTTTTATATCTTTCAGCGAGTAGACCTGATATTATGTTTAGTGTTTGTGTTTGCGCTAGATATCAGGCTGAGCCAAAAATTTCCCATTTAAATGCTGTGAAGAGAATATTAAGATATGTGAGTGGTTCGTGTAGTTTAGGGTTATGGTTCTCGAAAGATACTAACACGAATCTTGTAGGATATAGCGATGCAGATTGGGCAGGTGACGAAGATGACCGCAAGAGCACAAGTGGCGGCTGTTTCTTCTTAGGTAATAATCTTGTGTCTTGGTATAGTAAGAAGCAAAATTGCGTGTCACTTTCTACGGCTGAGTCTGAATATGTAGCTGCAGGTAGTTGCTGTACTCAGCTTATTTGGTTGAATAGCATGTTAAGTGATTATGGCTTAGAGAGTCAATCCGTGCTCATGTATTGTGATAATCTAAGTGCCATTAATATTTCTAAGAATCCTATTCAGCATTCACGTACCAAGCATATAGATATTAGGCATCATTTTCTGAGAGATATGGTAGATAAAGAATTAGTGCGCATTGAGCATATAGACACGAAACATCAGTTAGCTGACATTTTCACGAAAGCATTGGATTTTGAAAGGTTTTCGGACCTGAAAAAGTCCATAGGTTTGCATCAGTCTGTCTGAATGTTGGTCCAACATTTGGATCAACATAGCATATGTCGAACTTGATTGTCACTGTTTTGATGTTTGATTTAATGTTCTCTCTGTTATTCTGTGAAATGATTTGACTCATCTAGACCGTTCCCTGAAATGACCCTCTTCCAAAAATATATATATATATATATATATATATTGCTCTGATTCTTTTTCAAGATATAGGTTCAGGTAATAAGTTCCCTAGGTGCACGGCATTCGCGGTGACGATGCACTCTTTGCGACAAAAATCCTAACCTTGATGATAAGGATCTTATAAGGGCTGTGCATAATATTACTAGTTTATAATGAGGTAAGTAGGGCAGAAAATGAAAGGGAATTGAGTTTAGGGTGTTGAACAGAAAAGTCTCGAATTTCAGAGTAGAATGTTGAGTCTTATGTTGGGGCAACATATGTGACAGTCAGTTTGATCATGCTATATTTTTGTGCTTTCGTTTATGTGCATTAGTTTTTAGGTCAGCATTTGTTGGTTTCATGTGTCTAGTTTAGATATCTCTCAGAATTGCATTAGTTTCTCTTGAAGAACAGCCTGCTATGCTTGTCTCGTGTGCTCATCAACGTTGCTAAATCGGTTAGTATCGCTCGCTCCTATTTTGATTTTTGACTTGATATGTTTCGCTGAAGCATGACTTACTCCTGATTGTTTCGTATGCGTGAATTCTCTTGGACTGTTACGATTGTTTTTGGCTTGGCTCGATAACTTCCACTTTCGCAAATCCTATTTCATAATATAGGCAATCTCTGCATATTCGATAAGTTACTTTTATAGACTTCAAGACTTATACTGCTCTGCTTCGATACTTCTAATCTTGAATGTCTATTGTGCACTCACCCAATTTCGAGTCTGAGCATGTTGAACCAGATATTGGATCCACATCTTCCTCAACGTTTCACCTGGAGAGATTCTCTGAGGTTTACCTTTTCCAATAAGGGGGGAGTAGATGGTGCTAATCTAGGTGGTGCAACTTTTGCTGGTAGTGCTAAGGGAACTTCGACAGGGGGAGCTAGAACTGAAACAGAAAGAAGCTAAAGACACCATCGAGAGTTTGAATTTCTTATCCTTATCAACTTTTTGCGTGCCTGATTAAGTTTTATACTTTTGTGCATGCTGATTTAGTTCTCTAATATGATAGCCTATCGAAATTTTGTATTTGCAGATTTCCCTAAAGAACCTTGGACGGCTTTGCACTAATTTCTAGTACTTTGTTATTTTTACTCTAACCATATTTGCTGTGTTTTTTGGTTGAGTATATTTCGCCTTCAGGGGGAGTAATGGAGCGTCAAATTAAGGGGGAGATTTCTTCCTTCCCAAAAAGGGGGAGATGATGCAGAAGAAGAAGCCGGCAGACTAAGCTAAGTGGATATGCATGGATTTTGGGAAGAAAGACAAAAAGGGGGAGATTGTTAATGTCGAGATCTTCGAAGATTTGGAAAAAGATTTTGTCTTCCTTCCCCAAAATATGTGGTGCACCTACATGCCAAAAATAGGAGATTGCAACTACCAAATATGGAAGATACGAGATCAACCAATAAGAAGAGAAGATCGAATCAAATATTTACTATATTTGGAGAGATCTTCAAGGAGATATTTTAGAAGATATTCAACGGATCTTTTACCAATTCAAGGATGAGCCAATGCCTATAAAAGAAGGAATTTCGAGCTGCCATAGGTGTGCTTTTGGACGAGAAATTTGAGAGCTTTCATGGAGTTCTTTTGAGCGACATATTGAGCGAAAATCATGAGCGAAGCACATATCAAATTTGAGCGAGTTTTACTTGTCACGAGAGCATCTTTTTATCCTAGTATTCGTTTGCAAAAGTCTTCTTAGGACTTTGTAGGTTTGCAAATCGTTAGATTCGTAGTTTGCAGAATCGTTTAGATTCGTAGTTTTTCTAGGCTTGAATTTTACTATCGCTTGATAGTTGTTTTTATAATCCATCGTTATAGTGGAATTTCGCCATGAGGCACGCAGCAAGTTTCTAACTTGCTGCACAGAATTCATATCTCGTGTCTTTACGTTTTCATCGCTGAGTAGTCTGTTTATTCCGCTGTGCGTTCATATGTTGAGAGTAATGTTGAGTCAACATTAGGTTCAACATATCAGTCACCAGTTTACTACTTAGCGTTTACATCCATATCATATCGGGACCACTTCAAAGTGGTATCAGAGCCTACGCTTGACGTTACTAAGCGCTGAAGATCATCTACAATGGATGTTTCAAGCTCAAATTACATCGGCAAAGTCCCTGTGTTAGATGGCTCCAACTACGCCTATTGGAAGGTTCGTGTTCGACAGTGCATCAAATCCATTGATGTGCGAGCGTGGGAGTCCGTGCTCCATGGCTATACTACACCAAAAACTGCCCCGGACGAAGATGGTGAAGTCTATGAAAAACCGATCACTGAATGGAGTCCTCAAGAGAGAAATGCAGCCGAGTTCAATGATAAAGCCCTCAATGCCATGTTCTCTTCGGTGGACATCTTCATGTTCAAGATCATACAAAACTGCACTACGGCAAACGATGCGTGGGATTTACTTCAGAGGTATTGTGAAGGCGATGCGAGTGTGAAGCAGACACGACTAAGGCTACTCCTCAACCAATTTGAAAATCTCCGAATGAAGGACGATGAGGATGTTACCACGTACTTCGGTAAAATTCTGACAATTTCAAGCGAGTGCGCAAGTCTCGGAGAGCCAATCGCGAATAGGGTATTAATTTCTAAAGCAATTCGTACGCTAAATCCGAAATTTAATGTGAAGGTAGCTGCGGTCGAGGAAGCCCACAATTTGTCCACGATGGAGATCAATACGTTGATGAACATCATGAAGAACTACGAGACCAATCTTGAAGTACAACAAAGAGCCTCTCGCGGCAAAAGTCTAGCCCTAGTCAGTCAACCATCCAAGGTTCAAACTGAGGATGACTCTGACAATGAGGATGATACAGCCATGCTGGTGAAGAACTTCGTAAAGTTTCTCAAGAAGAAGAAGAATGCTGAGAAAAATGTTGGCCCGAATGCTGGTCCAATATTTAGGAGGGGGCAGAATGTCAAAGCGGATTCCTCGTCTGCTCCTCCATTCTTCAAACGCAAACCAGATGGAAAGAAGAAGAACATTAACTATGAATCTGTAAGATGCTACGAATGCCAAGGATGGGGTCATTTCGCCAACGAATGTGCAAACACTCTTCGCAAGCATGGGAAAGCGATGTGGATTGATCTGTCTGACGATGAAGATGAAGAGTCATGCCCGAAGGAGGCCAAGCAGTCATCAGTGACCATTCATTCCTTCTCAGACTGCGAAGACGACGAAGAGCATCAAACAGGCTTCACAGCGGTAACGGATGTTGAGCAGAATGTTGAAACAACATCTGACTCAGCATCTGAAAAACAGATTATATTTGATTATGATGACTCGAACTGTTTTGATGGGTTCTTAAGTTTTGATGATGCAGATTCAGAGACAGACGATTGTGCAGCTATGAAGCAACTGTCCACACAATTTGAAATGGAAAAGGCGAAAAATGCGCAACTAAAAGCCGCCGTGAAAGTGCTGATCGAAGAGAATGAGAAGAGCGAAAAGATTATTGAAGGCCTACTTGATGGAATGAACAAATTGGAAGCTGTGTTGACTCGTAAGGACCAGGAGATCGCTAAGCTACAAAAGAGAGTCGACGAGGCGGATCAGACATTCGCAAAGATGAATAAAGGTAAATCGACCCTTGATGAGGTATTATCTCTCGGCATTTTTGACAAGCAAGGACTAGGTTTCAATTCTGAGCCCATTAATGAAGTCCCTAAACCTGTGTCACATGTTGAGCCTAAGGTAGTCTTTGTTAAAGAAAAGTCGCATGCTTCGAGTGATCCGATTATAGCTCCGAGTGTTAAGAAGAATCCTAAGCATGCTGCGGTTAAGTCTAAGGATAGATCATTTAAATGTCATCACTGCATGCAATCTGGTCATATCAAACCGTTTTGTTGGAAGTTGAAGGGGGAGATTTCTGCAAAGAAATCGATGTCGGCTGAAATGTCGTCCAACATTTCGCTCAACATTGAGAAATCAGTGTTGGAAGGAATGGATGGAGAGATTTCGGCTGGCTCACCTTCAAATTCTGAATGTTCAAATGCTACTTTATCATCCAAGAAAGTTTGGGTACAGAAATCTGTTCATAAATGCAACGTTGTGTATACCTCCTTGCGAGCTAACGTGACAGGTTCTTGGTACTTCGATAGCGGGTGTTCCCGACATATGACGGGTACCAAGGAATTTCTAAGCGATTACACGCCTTTAAGCAGCGGATCTGTGACGTTTGGAGGGGGAGCTAAGGGACGGATTCTAGGCCGCGGCAGATTGAATGTGTCTGACTTTCCTAGACTAAGCAATGTCCTACATGTCGAAGGTCTTGTGGCTAATTTAATTAGCATAAGCCAGCTTTGCAACGACGACCTTGAGGTACGTTTTAATAAAGAATGTTGTGAGGTATTTAACAGCGATTGTGTTCGAGTGATGGCAGGTAAAAGGTCAAGTGATAATTGCTATCTAGTCGGCAACAAATCCAGCACGAAGGACATATGCCAACTGTCGAAAGCCGAAGATGAAGTGATCATTTGGCATTACAAGCTAGGCCACGTTAATTACCGAACTCTGGAGCAGCTTATCAAACACGAAGCAATCAGAGGCATTCCAAAGCTAAAGGAGTTTGGTAAGTTGTATGTGAGTCGTGCTTGAAGGGTAAGCAAGTGCGTGCTGGTCAGTTGACCCACATTCTGCTCAACATTTCATAACTGCCCACTGTTTTCAGTTGATACATATGGATTTGATGGGTCCAATGGAAGTAGATAGCATTGGTGGTAGGAAATATGCTTATGTGCTCGTTGATGATTACTCTAGATATGCATGGATTTTCTTTCTTAAGGAAAAATCTGAGACGTTCGATTTCTTCAAAAAGTTTTGTGCTATGATTAAGAATAATTTCAGTGCTTCGATTTTTCGTGTTAGGTCTGATCATGGTAGGGAATTTGAGAATCAATTATTCGATGAATTCTGTGATAGGAAAGGCATTATTCATGAGTATTCATCTCCTAAGACGCCCCAACAAAATGGGGTGGCCGAAAGGAAGAATAGGACTTTACAAGAAATGGCACGTGTCATGTTGCATTCTAAGAGTCTTTCTAAGAGGTTTTGGGCTGAAGCGCTGCATACGGCATGTCATATAGCTAATCGTGTATTCTTTCGTCATGGTACTAAAATGACTTCGTATGAATTGTTGAATGGGAAAAAGCCTACTGTCAAGTACTTTCATGTTTTTGGATGCTACTGTTATATGCTTAATGATCGTGAGTACTTGACCAAATTTGATTCGAAGAGTGATAAATGTATCTTCCTAGGTTATTCCTCGAATAGTCGTGCTTATCGAGTGTACAATTTGCGATTGAAATATGTTCAGGAATCTATGAATATAGTTTTTGATGATGCTACTGACCTAAGCAGAAATACTCCACAAGTTGATATTTCAGATGTCATTCAAGCTGCCAGTGAGACAGAGGTTAATGTGGAGGAAAATGTTGAGCCGACATCTGACTCAACATCTGCACCTGAACAGACTGATGAGGCTGGACCTAGTGAAGTTCGAAGGGATCCCCCACCTAAGATACAGAAGGACCATCCCACTGACCTAATCATCGGAGACCTGAACGAAGGAAGGAAAACCAGAGACAAGCCACGAAAGGACTACAAGTCAATGATTAAGCAAAGCAACGAAGGTATTTTTATGTCCCAAGAGAAGTATGCAAAGAACACAGTGAAGAAATTCGGGCTAGATACTGCCAAGGTAATGAAAACACCAATGGGATCAACACAAAGAGTAAGTAAAGATAATGTTGGACAGGATGTTGACCCCACATTGTATCGTTCCATGATTGACAGTCTTTTATATCTTTCAGCGAGTAGACCTGATATTATGTTTAGTGTTTGTGTTTGCGCTAGATATCAGGCTGAGCCAAAAATTTCCCATTTAAATGCTGTGAAGAGAATATTAAGATATGTGAGTGGTTCGTGTAGTTTAGGGTTATGGTTCTCGAAAGATACTAACACGAATCTTGTAGGATATAGCGATGCAGATTGGGCAGGTGACGAAGATGACCGCAAGAGCACAAGTGGCGGCTGTTTCTTCTTAGGTAATAATCTTGTGTCTTGGTATAGTAAGAAGCAAAATTGCGTGTCACTTTCTACGGCTGAGTCTGAATATGTAGCTGCAGGTAGTTGCTGTACTCAGCTTATTTGGTTGAATAGCATGTTAAGTGATTATGGCTTAGAGAGTCAATCCGTGCTCATGTATTGTGATAATCTAAGTGCCATTAATATTTCTAAGAATCCTATTCAGCATTCACGTACCAAGCATATAGATATTAGGCATCATTTTCTGAGAGATATGGTAGATAAAGAATTAGTGCGCATTGAGCATATAGACACGAAACATCAGTTAGCTGACATTTTCACGAAAGCATTGGATTTTGAAAGGTTTTCGGACCTGAAAAAGTCCATAGGTTTGCATCAGTCTGTCTGAATGTTGGTCCAACATTTGGATCAACATAGCATATGTCGAACTTGATTGTCACTGTTTTGATGTTTGATTTAATGTTCTCTCTGTTATTCTGTGAAATGATTTGACTCATCTAGACCGTTCCCTGAAATGACCCTCTTCCAAAATATATATATATATATATATATATATATATATATATTGCTCTGATTCTTTTTCAAGATATAGGTTCAGGTAATAAGTTCCCTAGGTGCACGGCATTCGCGGTGACGATGCACTCTTTGCGACAAAAATCCTAACCTTGATGATAAGGATCTTATAAGGGCTGTGCATAATATTACTAGTTTATAATGAGGTAAGTAGGGCAGAAAATGAAAGGGAATTGAGTTTAGGGTGTTGAACAGAAAAGTCTCGAATTTCAGAGTAGAATGTTGAGTCTTATGTTGGGGCAACATATGTGACAGTCAGTTTGATCATGCTATATTTTTGTGCTTTCGTTTATGTGCATTAGTTTTTAGGTCAGCATTTGTTGGTTTCATGTGTCTAGTTTAGATATCTCTCAGAATTGCATTAGTTTCTCTTGAAGAACAGCCTGCTATGCTTGTCTCGTGTGCTCATCAACGTTGCTAAATCGGTTAGTATCGCTCGCTCCTATTTTGATTTTTGACTTGATATGTTTCGCTGAAGCATGACTTACTCCTGATTGTTTCGTATGCGTGAATTCTCTTGGACTGTTACGATTGTTTTTGGCTTGGCTCGATAACTTCCACTTTCGCAAATCCTATTTCATAATATAGGCAATCTCTGCATATTCGATAAGTTACTTTTATAGACTTCAAGACTTATACTGCTCTGCTTCGATACTTCTAATCTTGAATGTCTATTGTGCACTCACCCAATTTCGAGTCTGAGCATGTTGAACCAGATATTGGATCCACATCTTCCTCAACGTTTCACCTGGAGAGATTCTCTGAGGTTTACCTTTTCCAATAAGGGGGGAGTAGATGGTGCTAATCTAGGTGGTGCAACTTTTGCTGGTAGTGCTAAGGGAACTTCGACAGGGGGAGCTAGAACTGAAACAGAAAGAAGCTAAAGACACCATCGAGAGTTTGAATTTCTTATCCTTATCAACTTTTTGCGTGCCTGATTAAGTTTTATACTTTTGTGCATGCTGATTTAGTTCTCTAATATGATAGCCTATCGAAATTTTGTATTTGCAGATTTCCCTAAAGAACCTTGGACGGCTTTGCACTAATTTCTAGTACTTTGTTATTTTTACTCTAACCATATTTGCTGTGTTTTTTGGTTGAGTATATTTCGCCTTCAGGGGGAGTAATGGAGCGTCAAATTAAGGGGGAGATTTCTTCCTTCCCAAAAAGGGGGAGATGATGCAGAAGAAGAAGCCGGCAGACTAAGCTAAGTGGATATGCATGGATTTTGGGAAGAAAGACAAAAAGGGGGAGATTGTTAATGTCGAGATCTTCGAAGATTTGGAAAAAGATTTTGTCTTCCTTCCCCAAAATATGTGGTGCACCTACATGCCAAAAATAGGAGATTGCAACTACCAAATATGGAAGATACGAGATCAACCAATAAGAAGAGAAGATCGAATCAAATATTTACTATATTTGGAGAGATCTTCAAGGAGATATTTTAGAAGATATTCAACGGATCTTTTACCAATTCAAGGATGAGCCAATGCCTATAAAAGAAGGAATTTCGAGCTGCCATAGGTGTGCTTTTGGACGAGAAATTTGATAGCTTTCATGGAGTGCTTTTGAGCGACATATTGAGCGAAAATCATGAGCGAAGCACATATCAAATTTGAGCGAGTTTTACTTGTCACGAGAGCATCTTTTTAGCCTAGTATTCGTTTGCAAAAGTCTTCTTAGGACTTTGTAGGTTTGCAGAATCGTTAGATTCGTAGTTTGCAGAATCGTTTAGATTCGTAGTTTTTCTAGGCTTGAATTTTACTATCGCTTGATAGTTGTTTTTATAATCCATCGTTATAGTGGAATTTCGCCATGAGGCACGCAGCAAGTTTCTAACTTGCTGCACAGAATTCATATCTCGTGTCTTTACGTTTTCATCGCTGAGTAGTCTGTTTATTCCGCTGTGCGTTCATATGTTGAGAGTAATGTTGAGTCAACATTAGGTTCAACATATCAGTCACCAGTTTACTACTTAGCGTTTACATCCATATCATATCGGGACCACTTCACATGTGTAAGAGCTTGATAGGCGCACCGGGACGACTTCAGAGCCGTTTTATGCTTGGTAAGATATATAAACAAACTGATCCAAAGTTGGCGTAGAATGATGCTCTGTTTCTCACATGTTTGTTGAATTCATTGTCTTTAGAACTTAGAAATAAGTTTATCCTGCCGAACTTGCATGAAACGTCCGAGAGACTGTTGAAAAAACATATAAGAAAGTGAATGAATCCAGTCCCTAAAACAACATATATCTAGTGCTAGACAAGGAAATTATTTTTTATTTACTATTCTAAGTCACAACATCTATGGAATGAATGTGATGCTCTTTTGCTCTTTAAACGATGCACTTGTGATGTTTCTGCAAGACAGATGGCGGACCATTTTGATACGTTTAGAATTTAGAACAGAGAAGAAGAAGAGTTTGGGAGAAGACGAATTTCATTCTTTTTCCTGTCCTCCTTCGTACACAAACCAACTGCCTAATATAAAGTACATATGACACCCACGTACTAAAAAGATAACTACCAGACCATAAAAAGGAGTAAACTGCCCACGTAATAAAACATATAGACATCTAGCTAATACTAGGGATTACTTCGTATCAACACAGTTGAATTTTGATTTCATCTAAGTACAAAATACAATCTAGCGTTTCTGATTGGTTACATTTTGAAAGTCCATAACTAATGGTCCCTTCTCCGAGCTCGTAATGTGTTTTCGTAAATAGTAATAATTTATTATTAGGGGTGAATGACAAGTCGAGCGGACTCACGAGCTCGATGAGCTGGCTCCAACTCAATGAGCTCTTGTCGAGCTCATGATCACTCGTGGTTAGAGCTGTCAATTTGGTCGCAGTAGGGGGGGGGGGGGGGGGGGGGCGCCCCCCCACTTAGGAAAAACAATTTATTATTTATTTTAATTTTAAAATTTAATTCACTAATATAAATTTTTTAATTATGATATTTATTAAAAATGACGTATAAACATGCAATTTAATTATGTGTTGATTAATAAATATGACATTAATTAGACATAATTACACAGCCGCGGGCCGGATTGACGGTTCTACTTGTGGGTGCTTGAAAGCTGGCAATCGACTCGCGAGCTTGTTTTATTTTATTATTTGTTACTTTTGTTTGTTTTGTATTTCTTTTTATCTTTTTAATAAAAAGTACATTTTGAGCTCGCAGCGTCACGAGCTCGAGCACCATTTTGAAATTCGAATTTCGAAGTCATAACATTTGACAAACAATGGATTTGATTTTTGAAACTAAGGCTTTGAAATTCATAATTTAAAATCATGCGATCATGTTCAAAGACACGAATTCAAACGCATTCTTATTAGTTCTTAACGAGACTAAATGAGACTAAATGATTCGTATGATCTTGTTAGAAGTAACATACTTATGCAATCTTTCAATATTTTTATGGAAGAATGTCTAGAAATATTGTGCTTTCTGCTGAAAATTGCGTCAGTTTTCACAAGATATGTAAATAAAGTTAACAATCCCAGTCTAGTTTGCAAACGTTGTGGCGGTTAATGTCATTCGATTGATAAGTAGTTTAAGTTTATTGGTTTCCTGGGGTGTGGGGTCATTTCAAATAATACCATATTGTAGGGAAGAACAATAGGCAGATAATAATTAATTTGAAATATTTTTTTTGTATGAAGGTGAGTAAACCTGTTTAGGTTTTTAAAAGATTTTCTACTCAAACATAGTTAACTTTCGAATAGAATCTACCACGTAAGATTCATATAATTAGATTCTGTAAAAAATTCTGGTCAATGAGTTCATCTTTCTTTCATAAATCAGTCACATGGTGCTACTATTGGCACCTCTTTGGTGTGAAAAAAACATTGAAAATTGTAAAAAAATTGTTTTTATTCAACAGTAATAATTGTAAGCATTAATTTATTAATTCTACTCATTAATACAATGACCCAACGCAATTTATTGATCCAATTTCGATAAATATTAATTAATTTTATTTATATTTGAGTTAAATGTACATTTTAACATTAAATATTTACGTTAGTTTATTTAATTAATAGTATTATTCCTTTATTTTTTAAAAAAATAGCATTCTTGTCATATTTTATATTTCATATTAACACATACAAATAGATTTAAATAAAAAATAAAATAAAAACCAAGATCAATATTCCGAATATTGACTTAAAACTTTATACATTTACTTAATAAATGCGTAGAAATATAATGTAATTAATATTTATAGAGCAGATAATCTAACTATGTGGAATTAATAATTTTATAAACAGCTACTATATTACAACGTCAAAACTATCTACAAACATTAATAAATATGTAAAGGAAAATTGATTTGTGGAGATATAATTATAATAAATAAAAATTGATGAGTGAAATGATAAATTACTTTTAAGTATAGTTAAACATTAATTTGAGATGATATAATTATAATAATAATAAATTAAAGGATTAAGTGGGTTAGTTCGCACACGTTCAAAATAGAGAAGTCCTCAAATTTTCAATTAATTAATAAGGTCAAAGACATAATATTTAAAGCTACAATTAATTGAGTGATAATTAGTTGGGGGTCTAAATAGAATCAAAGGACGTCTGAATGGAATTACCCTAGTCCACATGCATGAGATTATAATAATCTCTAAGGGCGTCTGCATGGGAATTACTCTAATCCACATGCATGAGATTATGATAATCTCCACCTGATTCGGATTACGACAATGAAATATGAACGGCATGGAATCTTAATAATAAGGTTCTTAAAGTCATCTCTTTTTAGAAATTAACGTAATCGACATTAATTCAAATTGCCTTGAAACCACCAATGCTCTTTCCGACATTATAAAACAAAGCCAAATGCAAGAACATAGCTTCATTATAAGAACGTTCTTGATCATGGACACAACATGTCATTTCCGAAACACCATCACATGCACAATATGCCTATTCATTTTGCTCAACCCTTTCTTGTCATTCCTTCAAGCTAATCCGCAATCAGCTCATTCTCCAAACTCGTCGCCCTTAGGGTTTCTGAAAACCCTAGCCGGGGCCCAAAATGGTAATAATACCAAAGGCATTTCTCAACTCAAGAAGTACCTCTCAAACCTTGGATACATGAGATTCAATCATGGTAGTCCACTACAAGCACATGATGACTTGTTCGACAATAGTCTTGAGCTAGCGCTTAAATTATACCAAAAATTCTTCAAACTCAAAGTAACCGGAATTTTAGATGAGAAGACGATCAACCAATTGGACAAACCCCGTTGTGGAGTGCCCGATTTTTTTCAACTCGGAGAAATACAAATGCAAGATGGCGTCCCTATACTAAATTCATCGCATTACACTTTCTTTCCAGGTAAGAAAGATAGAACTAATTGAGTACTATTAATTAGATTCAGTAATGTTGAGTGACCACTTTTCCTCAAAGAACAACCTTGAAGGGAGAGGGTATCACTTTTTAATCTTATATATTGTATTTCCAACACGCCCCCTCACGTTTAGGCTGATTTCTTTATTATATAGACTTAGACGTGTAATTCTCTTAAATGGGTGGTCGCTGAGCTCTGATACCATGTTGGGTGATCACTTTTCCTAAAAGGTTAACCTTGAAGAGAATGCATCACTTTTTATTCTTATATATTGTATTTTCAACATAAAAGATACAAACAAAGCTTCTTTTCCTTCATATTCTATTACATTAATAGCTTGGTTGCAATGGTACAAATTTGAGTCAACATACATTCATTGCTTATTGTCGTGCGATCTAATCTAACCGTTTCTAGGTAAGCCCACATGGCCACTACATGAGAAGAGTACGCTCACATTCTCATTTGCGCCAAGCACGAAAATAGACTTATCCGAGGCCTTCGTCTACGTGATGAAAAGATGGAGTGTGACATCAACATTCAAGTTTGAATATATTTCTGATTACAATCAAGCAGACATAAAAATCAGCTTTCAGTACAGAGATCATCATGACGGGAGCCCATTCGATGGGCCTCTCGGGATTTTGGCACATGCAGCTCCGCCAACAAAGGGAGACCTTCATTTCGATGGCGACGAAAATTGGGCCTTTGGCGTCGTTCCAACTGCATTCGATCTGCAAACCGTTGGGTTGCATGAAATGGGGCACATTTTAGGGTTAGGGCACAGTGATCATGATGAGGCAATAATGTATCCTTATATAGGGAGTGGGTTGAGAAAAGATGTTGCTCCGGACGATGTATATGGAATTATGGCATTGTACCATCTCTAATTATTGGTTATTTTGCAAGTGCAAATTACTTTGTATTGTACTTGAGTTAGTACCATGGTTAAATCATAGGGCGATGTGTGTGATCGAGCAAATTTCCAAGCTGCTAAGCAAAGAAACTCTTCTACGAAACTAGTTGGTAAGAACAAGAGAAACATAATGACTAATGGGGACTATTTTTTTGGCTAGGCATCGGTTTCTAGGGGACGCAAACAACACTAAGTTAATACATGAGACTACTAAAATCTATTAAAGTATAACAATATATAATTTAGATACGTATTCGGACTTCATATCATGATAGCAATTTAGGACTATTCTTCCCTATCCGTAGAAACTAACCCGACTTCATTGAATTTTCCACACATAGTTTCAAAATTGGAATTTTTTTTAACATGTCGATAATCTAAAGGAAGGCATTAGATACAATCTCCCACCTTATTTTTTGAAGGAACAATAATGTCCATTATCCTTATTATACTTGTGGTCAATTTAGAACTTTATAGAATATTTGATTTTATAAATACTCAATGAAATATAAAACTGTCAAAACGGGCAGAGGGGCAGACCGATCGTAGCTCGCCATTTGGCGGGGCGCGTGTGGGCAGGCCCGCTCGTTATAAAAACAAAAGTGAAAATAAGAAAAAAAATTACTAAAAATATGGAAAAATTAAAAAAATGAAGAATTCAAGTTGAAAAATATATATAATTTAATCAAGGGATATCAACAGTTAAATACCTACATGAATAAAAATAAACAAACCAGTCACCTGTCAGACTTATTTTAACCTAGTTACATACTTCAATTTTATTTTACTGATAGGTACCTACCTGACGGATTTACCCTAAGAACTAGTTTATTACAAATTTAGCTGCGGTTTCTTATTTAGCGTTGAGGTAAAAAAAAAAATCGTACACCCACACATCCCGCGACATTCTTCCCCAAATCGAACGTCGCCCATCGTCGCTCGTTGCTCGTTGCCCGTCGCTCGTCGTTCATCGCTTCCCCAAATCGCTCGACCTCGCTTCCCCAAATCAGTCGCCGTCGTCGCTCCCCCTAATGGAACGACCCATCATCATTGAAGTAATGTATGTTGGGTGTTTTTTAAAAAAAAATCGTGCATGGTCAGGTTCGTAACGATTTGTGTTCGTAATTCTGAATGGGTACTTACTTTGGTCGTTTTTCTGCTAATCCTCGGGTTGGTTCGATTTGGGGGTTTTTTCGGATGGGTCCTTGATGTGGTCGGGTTGAGGCTTGTTCTTAAGGTTTGCATTTTCGGTTTGGGTTGATTTGGTTCGGTTAGTTTTCCAATCGACATTGATTTGGCGAGGGCTTTACCCGGGGTCTTTTGTTGTTTGCAATTGGTCTCCATGATGGCCGAGGATAGGGGATCATTATGTTTCGAATTTGGTACTCGTTATGTTGATTATTCGATATTACATGATCATTGTATTTGGTATCATTTGTTTGGGCAATTGGTACCCCGTGTGTGGATAAAATGGTACTGCTTCTTCATTATTCGCTAACAATTTTGCTTTTTTAAATGGTACCAAAGGCACCGAATAGATATGATCTTTCTTCCTAGTGTCATCCTTCTTTGTTTCAAGCTACCATAAGCAGATTGATGGGTAGGATGACCCCTGAGCAACTTGAAGCTATAAGAAGGTCACCTTTTCATTTTTTTTAGATATGCCTAAGATGTCATATTCTTTTGCTAGAATCGTGGCATTGATAAAGCGGTATAGCGTAGAGCCAACTCGTTTAGGTTAGTTGAGAGTATGAATGTGGTATTCTCCCCACAGGAATTTAGCGTAGTCATGAGCTTGTTAGAATCATGGCATTGATGAAGCGGTATAGCGTAGAGTTACATGTTTGGGAACTTTGTCTTTTATGTTTGTTGTTTGTACTTTATGAGACTTTATGTTCGTATTTTATGTTTACGACACTTTTGGGATGGCTTTCAGTGTTCGAGTAGGGCTGCGTGATTTTGACCAGGCCTAACAATAATACAATGAGTAAAAAAAATTGCACATTTAGGACTCACCAAATTTTTCAAACTATGTTGTAAGATGTTCTTCTTCTATCGTTATATTCTAATGAATCTAGGGGTTTAAAGGTTTAATTCATGCGAGTAAGGGTTAATGCACCTAATTGATATAAAAGGTAACATATACTATTTGTAGTGTTTTAGGGTGGTTTCTGATGAAAAACTAATTCGTACAGCCTCAAAAAATACTAACCCTAGTATGACGTATCACACATTTAAGGGATATCGTATCTTTATTGACTTTGTAGGTGTATCTATTTTGCCATTTTAAGCGTACTTTTCCGGCTCGATTGCAGTACCCAAAATTACATATGACATCAAACATCTTCTGAAAGGCACTGACATGTCAGAGGAGCCGTCGTTTCATGGTTTACCTCGTATGTCAGAAACATGTCCAGTCGTGACAGAAAATTGTCTGAAATTGTTCTGACAACATTAGAGACTTTCTTTTACATATGCGGGCTTATTTTTTGAGGAAATATCTTCAAGTAATTTATTGTACTCTTACTTTTCAATTATATGGTACCTATGTCGGAAAGGATATCGTACCCTCTATGGTCTGTTTCTGACTGCATTCGCTTCAGAGAATGCAGTAGAACCACGGTCGGGATTCGTGGTTTTTCATCAACAGCTCATTATTTTGCTCAGCTATGTTGTAATACGATATTTGATGGATGAAATGTGGTGAATGTTTTCTCCAACATATTCTAGCATCGGTAATTGTTTCTCCATTTAATGTTCAATGTGGAAATAATTCTATAAATAGCAGAATTGTATCCGCTTACCAATTTAAAAACTTGTAATCATAAATTCATCCATTTTTACATTGTATTTGGGAGAATAACTGTTGTCTGGTTGTTATTCAAATTTTTTGGATTCTTCTACAACTCAGCTGGGTTTTTTACTGTTAAATATTCACTTTTTAAACTTTCATGGATGTGGTGACAAAGAAATATAAACGCTTTTCCCTTATATTGCGCATAGTGGTTGTTGTGGCGCCAACGGTGTCACCTCCGGCTTGAGTGATTGTGGTTTTGGATCGATAATTTTATTGCCTAATCTTTTGGCTTTCAGATGAAATACATGCTAACAAATAAAAATAAAGAACATGTTAACAATTAAATTATATAAGATAATTATATAAGATCAAAAACATGTTAACAATTAAATTTTATAAGATAAATAATCAAATCAGAAGATACAAAAAATGTAACAATAACACAAACAAATAAACTAAATCGTTCATTATCCGTGTATTTAATTTCTCCAAGGTCTGATAAGGTAACTATGGTATCCAAAATCTGTGTCCATTGTCTAAAGTTCATATCCATGTCCAAAATCTGTGTCCATTGTCCAGAGTCCATATCCATGTCCAAAATTCGTGTCCGTAGTACAAAGTCCGTCCAAACGATAATTAATCTAAATTTGCTTACTAATTTAAACAAATATTTTATTTTATTTTTTTAATATTCATAATAGTGTACTATTAATATAATTAAAATTACCGTAAATAAAAATAAAATTACCTACCGGAATGAAACAATAAATAAGGAATACCACGTCGTAAAACCGACCAGAGATGGAAATCGGTTTCGTACGTGTGGTTTCCCGAGATTTGAATGCATGCAGAGTAACTACAATCATATAGGAATATAGTTGAATGGTTCACTTTCGCATAGGATTGCTAGATACATGAATAACGAGTAACACATATGTTAGGAATCTACCTTAATATACCCAAGTAGCATATATAGGGGTGTGCGTGGTGCGGCTTTGGACGGTTTTCTGCCAATTTTACACCAAGCCCCAATATGCGTTTCGAAAAAAGATTCTTAAATTGCAGTTTTTAACCAATCTACACGTGCGGTTTTGAGCCGTTTGGACGGTAGCGGCGCAGTTTGCGATTTTTAACTTATTGAAATAAAATACTTAATATTTTAGTGAAGAATATGTCCATTACTTAAGCAAAACAAAAAATCAACAAAGACGTACTATTATGTTAGAACCAAAATATTGAAAAAATATTAAATCGTAACTTATGAGCTTATTTTAACTTTGAAATATAAATAGTGGCTCGAATTTTTTAATAAGAATTTGAGTCTTACTTATTTAACCCTAATATATTTGGGTTGTCATTCCTAAAATAAATATTTATTAATCGAAAAATGGAGTTTATATATAGTAAAAATAGTAAATATATAATTAGCATAAAAATTAGATATAATTATACGAAAATTATTAATGCACTAGTAGTGCGGTTTGTACAAAAAATCCACACCGATCCATTATTACGGTGCGGTTTAGTACATAAAATTACACCGCGGTTTAAACAGTTAATTATCGTGTACGGTGTGGTGCAGGCAGTGCAGGCGATTTTTTAAAATCGTTGCACACCCCTAAGCATATATCTGAACATTTAGTAAAATCTTATATACCCAGGCGGGCTCAAAATTATCCAACAAGATCAAGAAGAGTGAGTCCTCTCAACAAAGATGGTTTTCTTTCACCATCTAAAATGAACATCATCATCAATTCGAAGAGTCCCCTAAATTTTTCATTAACACCTAATTCCAACACTGTCACAGGACGAACTACAACACAAACACACATTTGCCGACCATATCTTTCGTTACGACGAGGGCTTCCAACAAGAAAGAGCATACATGACCCTACCTTTCCATCCCTGAATCATCCACTCGCCATCTTCATCAATCAAAAAACAACTGTGATACCCACTCTTCACCTTCACCTTCACCTCCCTCAATATCTCCCTACAAATCTCCACCTGCCTAAAACCCGCCCTTTGATTCCTCACCTGCCACTGCTTATACGTCTCGGGCCTCTCAACCCTCTCCAAACCCTCGCAAGCTATCACATTCATCACATCCCTACCGTAAACCTCCCTCTCGTAAACCCCTCGATCTTCGTCTCCCCTTGGAAGCGTGCACTCGAACATGTCGAAGAACGAAGAGTAGTGATACATGGCCTCGCGAAACCTAGTGTTGAAGAACGAAGCGTTGTAAGAACCGTTCACCACTCCATGGACGAATAGCTTAGGGTTTATCCTTCTTATGAGCCTTAGGACATCATCTCTAGGGCTACTGTTGTTCGCCGAGGTCGACTCGTCGGGGACATGCCTCATCCTATACAAGCAGTTGACGATCACTGTCTCATCTCCATTGATTTTGAGGTCTTCCATGACAACCTCGCCCCATTTCTTGGCCACGGCGTTGTACTCAAAGGGCACGTTGAATCTCTTGCAGTATTCCCTTAGGCGGGCCCCGGTCTGCTCGACTTTTTCGGCGGGCCTGAAGCCCGCCTGGGGGAAATCGATCCCCGTGAGCTTGAGCTTGGGCGGCCCGCCGGGCCTCAGAGAAAGGCCCTGTATTATGCACGGCCATTGAAATCCTTGGGAGATTCCAAAGTCAACGATGTGGACCGTCGTGGCTTCGCCGGCGCACTTTGCTATGGTCTTGTTGGCGAATATGTTGGACATCCTCTTGAAGGGGCAACAGGTGACGTGGGCTTGGTACGCTTTTAGGGAGGACGACGGCGCGGCGGCGGTTCGCTTTGTGAGGGCGAAGGAGGCGTACAGAGCCGAGCCCGTGTTGGACAGTCGCGCCTCGAGCGCGTTGGCCAAGTAGTGGGCGAGACGCTGGTTTGGGTCGCCGTAAGGGGAGGAGTGGTTTCTGATGAGATTTAGGATTTCGCCGGCGGCTTTGGCGTCGAAGATTGAGACCGATTGCGCGCATTTAGTCAGAAGGCTCATCAGATCTACGACTTCTCCTCTCTGTTTGCTGTTCTTCTTGCTCCCCTTTGGCCGCCCTCGCTTGACTTCCGTTGACTTTCTGTACTGTTTGTTGGCGTCGTCTTCTCCGCCGCTGGACCACTGGTCGAAGTCGTTGCTGTTGCCGGCGGCGGCGCGATCGTCTCTGTAGAAGCCTGGGTTCATGTTGGGACAGAGGAGGGACTTGTCGTACTTGTCCAATTCCATGGATTCCTCCGTGTAAGAAGAAGAAGCCAACTGCTTGTTTCTGGGCTCGTCGGCGGAGCCAACAACGCCGTTTTGTTCCTCTCGACTTCGAATCTTGGACGTCCCAGAATCTTCTCCGGCGGGCACGCCGCCGCCCTCGCCGCCTTCAAATCCTCGATTGAAACTGTCCAAAGAAGAAGGGTAATCCATGATCCCACCAAAATCGCACTGAGAGTCCAAAAAAGCAGACCACTGAGAAAAGCCAGACACAGATCTGTGGTTGACGTCATCAACAGCCGCCTCCTCAACAGGGGCATAAGAGTCTTTTTCCTTTTCAGCATCTATTAGAACCTCGTAAAAGCACTTCTCGGCGGCTTGCAAGGCCGTACAGTCTTGAAGCACACAAGCTCTATGCTGCCGATCTATGTCGTCATCTTCTTCATCTTCCATTAACATCTTCTGTATAAACTCATAGACCCCACCAAAGTAGTCGCACTCAATCGCTGGCTCGCTGCTTTGCGAGCCATGCTGATGATGATGATCGTATAAGCTTCCGAACTGAAATCTGCTCTTAGAATCACTACGACTGAGTGTGCCCATTTACGCTGGTTCGTTTCTCTTGCTGTGGAGAAAAGCGTATTCAAGTTTGTATATAATATAATATAAGGGATGGAGTGGGGGGAGATGTAACTTACGTTATATTGTGAGAAATATATCTTCGATCGTGATCAGATGTGTATCACTATACACTATTAACAAAAAGGGCGATTGACATTTTTGGTCCCTTATGTTTAACATGTGGGCGTCCGTAGTCCCTGATGTTCCCGAGTTACATTTTCAGTCCCTCATGTTACATTTTTTACTCACTTTTAGTACCTCCGTCAATTAGAACGTTAGTTTTAATCCAAAAAACACGTGTCCTGTTTTTATTCGTCAAAAACTTGACCAAAAAATTAAGAAAATGTCTGACATTTCCTTGATCTCTCTCCTCGCCTCTCTCGCTCTCTGTGCTGGGCGGCGACGGAACACAGTCGACGGGCAACGTGGAGCGTCGAGCGGCGACTCTGGAAGTGGAGTCGGGCTTCTACGATTTGGATTCCGACGATCTTTGAGGCATCTGGCGAGGTCGGCGACGGCTTCGAGGCATGGCGGCTGCGAGAGGTGGCGGGCGACTTCAGATCTGGCGGTGGTGCGAGAGTGGTGGCGGATCTGGTGCTGGTGGCTTCAGAGAGGTGTGGTGGCGGATCTGGTGGTGCACCGACGCCGAATGCTTCATCGCCGAAGAATCCTCGAAAATTCCCAAACGGTCGAGCAACGACGAGGATGAATACTCGATGCCCAATTTCGCCGAATTGGCGGAGTCAGTATTCGAATGGGGACTTCTGATATCTCCCTTCTTCTTCTGGGGCACGACGATGGTGGCGATGAAGGAGGTTTTGCCAAGGCGGGTCCTTTCTTCGTGTCCGCGTTTAGGTTGGTTCCCGCTGGTTTGTTGGTGGTCTGCTATGCGGCGGCGAAGGGGAGGAGCTTTCCAAAGGGCTTCGATTCTTGGGTTTCCATATCGACGTTTGCTGTCACTGATGCCATGTTTTCAGGGTTTTCTTGCTGAAGGATTGGAGAGGACGACGGCTGCCGCCTGGTTTTGAGGTGTGGCGGTGGTGCAAACTCGATCGAGGGCTGGGCTTGCTCGGCTTCCGGCAGTGGTGGCACGACGAGGTCGGCGGTGGTGGAGAGCTGGCTCGGCCATCGTTTTATTTTTTTTTTTTTCTGAAAGTTTATTTTTTATATACTTAATAAATTTGAGGAGAAATGTAAGCATTACACGTGGATTTTTCCGTCAAAACTAACGTTCGACTTAACGGAGGTACTAAAAGTGAGTAAAAAATGTAACATGAGGGACTGAAGATGTAACTCGGGAACATCGGGGACCACGGACGCCCACAGGTAAAACATAAGGGACCAAAAATGTCAATCGCCCTAACAAAAACTATTGTTTTATGTATTGCAATGATCGTTTTCTTGAAAATCACGATGATGAGTGTCTTAGTGTTTTCATTTCTGTGATATTTTACTATATGGATATGGCTGTGGATCGAGCGAGACATAGAGGTGCTGCGGACGAGTGAATGAGATGAGACTAGATTGTTGATTATAATAATATATTAAAAGGGTATGGTTGGTTGCATTAATTTATGTATTTATGTATGGACGGACTTGTTTGATAATTGATATAATATATTAAAATACATGGGGAAGTGTTCATGGCATTATTTTAGACTCAAAAGATAGTCTGGATGTGGATAGTAAGATTGTAGGTTAGGATGATTTAGGCGAGGTGGTTAATAGAGTTACCATTGATTTAGGCATTTTTTTAAGGGTGTTTTGATATTGTTTATTACAAAAGCTTCTGCACTATATTCTATGCGCCAATATCGTGATAGTTTAATGCGTTTTTAACGACTCTAATTTGAACACGAGTGCATACGGTTTAGGATCTTACCACTCTCGGATTATATTATTTACTAATGGATTTTGACTTTGACCATCTCCGTAAGAATGCTTATATGTTAACCTTCCATAATTTACTGTTAATAATTCATTTGTGGTTAAGCTAGATGGATGACTGATGGTATTATTATATTACATGGTATTACTAATGTCTACAGAAATTAAGGCATAATTGTCAATATTATTAGTACTATAAATAAGTCTTTATAAATATACTGTAAAATATACAATAGTATTAAATTATATTTCATACATCTTTTTCTTTCATATAACAAGTCATATTATCTAATAATATAGTAATATCTACATATAAGTATAATAATATCAGCATAATTTTAACACAATAATCATAAGAATATTTCTATAACATGATAAATTCACAATACAAAACCATCGACTCCAATTTTGAAAACACGGTATAAAAGATAGATGCAACATTCGGTTATTATATAAATATTTTGACTCCCGATTTATTAACTAGCTCATTTGTGTTGGAATAAATTGATGTCCCTAATCATTTTTTACATAGCAAGTCTTGGCCGATAATATTATTTACCCTCTTAATTGGTGTCAAGGAATAAATGGAACCACTCCAGGATTTCCGACTATCTGTTACTTGAAAATTGATCGAATATCTTAATTTGTGTTCAAACGTATGAAATTAGTCTATTTTTTAAATTAGTCAACTTTATATATGAATCTGTCATGAATATATGGCTCCTGACCTGACAGAAATTTATTTGTATAAACTCATCCAAGTTTTTCCTTCTTAAAGTATTTGGAAGAAGGGGTTTTCACACATAAGTACCTATTTGGAAAAAGACTTATAATTTAGTACCCAGTCAGGATTTTTTTATATGTAAGTACCTAACAGAATAAAGTTTTTGCACATAGGTACCCGATCTCCGAAAGTACACCAAACAACACATTTGGGTACCCTATCTCAACACATTTGGGTACCCTATATAACAGAAAATGGTACGACGTATGTTATATTTAGGTATGCCCTATGTAACACACAGGCATGCCCGTAGGTACGACGTATCCTATATTTAGGTACCCTATATAAACGTGTTGTAGTACGCAATATACACACATGAAGGTACGATATGACTAAAGAAACTGGTAAAATTAAATCGGGTACCTATCTATAAAATTTTCTGACATGGGTAGTTATGTGTAAAAAAATTTTCCAATTGGGTATTCTTCTATAGATTCACCTTGGAAGAAAACTTAAATAAAATAAATCAGAAGTTCTATATTTAGATTTGCCATGTGACTGGGAACAATACATGTTACAAATAACAATGCCAGGAGTAGAAACTTTGGTTGCATTCACTGCCAATATTTTAAAACTATTATATTTTCCATCGCTATAAGGCGGAAGTAAAGTAATGGAGGAGCAAGGGCTGCTATTACTAATCACTTCTTAATTATTTTTTTATATTTATTAACTTATTTATCTATTGCCGCTTTCATCAATTACTGGAACTTTCTTGCACTGGGAAAACTGAGTAATGTCAAGTGAGCTTTAAACTAAAATGTCGCGTTGTTGAATGAATGAATTTCTAGTGATGCATATTGCGATTGATATCTTCGAAATATACACAACTTTTCGCTGTTTTGGCAAATTTTATCGGCATTTATACATAAGCACCTCATTACTCAATATGCAGCTTGCGCCCACTCGTGCCTATTCCTACTCGGGTCAGAATGTGTTCTTGAATTCATTCTGAGATGTGAGTAAAAGTCTTCTGAGATGTGAGTAAAAGTCAAATTGGAGAAGAATATGGTCCTTGGGGTTAGAGCTCTTTTACGTTGGAAAATAATAGAATTACCTTATGGAGAGTTAGTTAGCGGCACCCACGAATGACATAAATACTACTGTTGCTTTGGCTTTACTCACGTCAGTAGCATATTTCTATGCATAGGCGTGTTGCACTTACTCGTGTTGGAGTTGAGCGATAATTTTTCGGGCCCAGCGGAAGGTTGATTTTGGACCCGCGATAATTTTATCTGGACAATATAATACTGAAATGACTCTGAAAGAGAACACAAGATTTTTACGTTGTTCGACCAATACCTCCTACCTTCACGGAGAACATCAGCTTTACTATATCGAGAATATTACACCGTACAAATTTAACACTCGTATTTAAACCCAAACTCGAGACTTCTTACCCACCGGATAAGGTATTTTCCCAATTACCCCAGTAAAACTAAACTCGCTCTCACCCTTATCGACTCTGATAAGTTTCCCTCTAATTATTTCTCTCTCAGTGAATTCTTCTCACTTGATTTGGGATGATAATAATTGGAAAATCGCCCTTTAATACGGACCGTTCATTAATTTATTATATATAAAATAACATTATAATAAAATATCATAATATTTTTTTTCTTTGTTGGTGGGCTGACCGGGCCTATCAATTCTCCCCCTCCAGCCACATTCTGCATCTTCTTCACCAAGCGCTCAGCTAGCGAGTCTAATCTTTAGAGTTACCCGTTTGTAATTACCACGAACGTCCATTGGTCTTCCTTGAACCAGTTATACATATCCAAATCAAGAATTTAGGTCCTACCCACTTGCTTCACCCCGCGGTCAATCCTATGTGCAGCTGTCGAACCGACTCTACCCGTCGATTCTGAAGAGGGATTTCGATGCAACCCCTTCTTCAGCAGGACTTCCCTTCTCACAGTCGTCTGTATTTCCACCACGCGCGTGATTTTCATGGATCCATCGAAGTCAGAGTATTATGAATCACACTCTCGCCCAGACGATACAAACATCCACGCTCCCTTCAGTAGAACCTTTCCGCCACGTATGATTATATAGACTCCCCCTGCAATGAAACTCCCATAGCCCTTTGAATCTAAATGGCTCAAGGATATTAAATTTAATTTGGGACAAAGATCACATCACTTAAAGTGCGCACCGCTCCGTCAACCATTTTGATCTTTACCGTTCCATTCTAACACCTCGAACATAGTTAACTTTCCAATAGAATCTACCACATAAGATTCTGATAACTACATTCTGTAATAGAAAAACTGGTCAGTCAGTTCATCTTTCCTTCACAATCAGTTGCAATAATCCACACGCATCAGATTATGATAATTTCCACCTGATCAGATTACGACAATGAATAAGCTTCTTAAAAGTCATCTCTTTCTAGAAATAAACGTGATCCAACATAAATTCAATTCCTTGAAAACTACCAAGCTTTTCGGACATTATAAACTACGCCAAATACAAGAACATAGTCTCATTATAAGAACATAGTTGATCATCGACAAACATATTATTTCAGAAAAACACCATCTCATGCACAATATGCCTATTCATTTTGCTCAACCCTTTCTTTCCATTCCTTCGAGCAAATCCTCAATCACCCTTAAGCCATATTCTCCAAAATCATCGCCCTTAGGGTTTCTGAAAACCCTAGCCGGGGCACGAAATGGTAATAATATAATAATACCAAAGGCATCTCCCAACAAGAAGTACCTCTCAAACCTTGGATACATGAGCTCCAATAATGCTAGTCCAATACAAGAGAATGATGACTTGTTCGATAATAATCTCGAACTAGCCATTAAACCATACAAAGAAATTCTTCAAACTCGAAGTAACTGGAATTTTAGATGAAAAGACGATCAACCAATTGGACAAACCCCGATGTGGAGTGCCCGATATAATGAATTCGTCGCATTACACTTACTTTCTAGGTAAAGAAAAGTGGAGCTAATTGAGCTTTGATAATGTTGAGTGACCACTTTTTCTAAAAGAATAACCTTGAAGAGAGTGATTCACTTTTTAATTATATGTATATATATATATATATATATATATTATTTCCAATACGACCCCTCACGACTAGGTTGACTTCTTTATTATCTAGCATTAGACTTGTAATTCTCTTAAATTGGGGGTCAAGAGAATTCTTACCCAAGACCTCTGTGGTTCCTGAGCTCTGATACCATGTTGAGTGATCACTTTTCCTAAGAGATTAACTTTGAAGGAATTGTATAACTTTTTATATGTAGTATTTCCAACAGATGAGATACAAACAAGCTTCTATTCGTTCCTATTCTATTATACTAATAGCTTGGTTGCATTGTTTCAAATTTGAGAGTATTCAACAAGATTAAGTCATTTATCGTCGCGCGATCTAATCTTTAATCTACCATTTCTAGGTAAGCCCCACATGGCCATTACATGAAAAGAGTACGCTCACGTTCTCATTCGCGCCCAACACGAATATAGACTTATCGGAGGCCTTCATCTACGTGATGAAAAGATGGATTGTGACATCAGAAGTTCGAATATACTTCGGATTACAATCATGCAGACATAAAATCAGCTTTCAGTACAGAGATCATCATGACGGGAGCCCATTCGATGGGCCTCTTGGGATTTTGGCCGATGCAGCTCCGCCAACGATTTGAGACCTTCATGATGGCGACGAAAATTGGGTCTTTGGCATTAGCCCAACTGCATTTGATCTGCAAACCATTGAATTACCTGAAATTGGGCACGTTTTAGGGTTAGGGCACAATGATAATGATGAGGCAATAATGTATCCCTATATAGGGAGTGGGTTGAGAAAAGATGTCGATACAGACGATGTATATGGAATTATGGCTTTGTACCATCTCTAATTATTGGATATTTTGTAAAGTACAAAGCAATTTCTTTTTTTACTTAAATAAGTACCACGGTTAAATCGTTGTCATTGGGCGATATGTGTGTGAACAAAGTTTCCAAGCAGCAAAGCATGGAAACACTTGTATTGGGTTGCTATCTATCAGGTGCACTAATGAGTTTTCATTGTGCCATATCAAACTTGGACAGAAGATTGGTAATATAGTGAGGTTGAGTAAGAAATGAACCAGACTCATTTTGACGTTGCTTAATGCCAAGAGCGAGGCACTTATTTCAAATCATAAAGTGCCATGTCAAGTGCATGAGGCTTTTACGAGTCAATGAACCCTTCAGATTGACTCGTATATACGCATTTAAATAGTTTCCAGATTCAAGAAAGCGTTGTTGACTGCAAATAGTCCAGTGTTTCGAAAAAATGGTGTGAATAGTAGTACCGAAATAAATGGTGTTTTAAATGAGTTCAGCTTCTCAGAGTGGATGATGTACTAGGAAGGCCCAACTTCAGGTTAAAAGAATATCACCTTCATCAGCGTACTCACACGTTTGCTTCTTCAACTGGAAAACCCTGTTTGAACCTGCCGTAATTGCTCGTCTCCCTCGACTTAAAAGGACGTTCACCGAGAACTCTAACCAAATCCTCTCGATGAAGAGTTTCTTTCTCAAGCAGAAGTTCAGCTACTTGGGCTATTTGCTCCTTGTGTTCCTCAACCAGTTTTAGGGTCCGAACATATGCTTTCGTGGCCCATTCTCGAACTTCTTCGTCAATAATGTCAGCTGTTTTGCTACCGTAGGGTTTATTAGTAGTCTCAAGTCCATCTTCCCTTAGAGGAAAAGAGAGGAGTCCCACTTTTTCGCTGAAGCCATAGGTCGCAACTTGGGCATACGTCATCTTGGTCACTTTCTCCTCTCACCAGAAAGCCATTGCCAAAAATCGACTTTGCAACTCATAAAGGGACCAGAAACACAACCAAGGAAATAGACATGTGCTTACTTTTCTTCCTAGGAGCTTTAACTGAGAAATAACGTCTAATTCTTTGATTAGCCGGAAAATAGCGAACTTCTGATGAATAAGCTCCAGTGTCTGATCCTACCTTTGCTCTTCTAACAATTAGACAAACCCTAACGAAACCTAATTTTGTCGGCATAGTAGAGAAGAAAAGTCTTCCGTGGGCAGCCGCTAATGTGAAAGCAAGAAAATGAAAGCAGGCATTTGACGAATTTCTTTTTTATTAACATTAGAGTGATTGATCACATCAATACTTTGTCGAGACATAACAGTGCAAATAGTCCCTCGTAGTACGATGCAAGGATCCATCCCGGGCATAAGAAAAATTATCATAGAGATGATAGATAGAAGACGAAAAAATTGAGAGTTCCAAGTGAAATTTCTGCACGATTACAAAAAAAAATTGTGTCCGTTGTTTTTTCTTTTTCCTGATCACGTATGCCAAAAACACAATGTGGAGTTCACGTTGTCGGGGTTGAAAGGCCTCCAAAATTTGGTCCTCCTTCCCACAATTTCTTGGGTTGTAAATTTGGAACATGTTTATCTAGCCACTTCGGATCAAGTTCACGGTCGTTGAAAAAAACTCATTTCAAAACATTTTGGTTTCTGAACTTTGCAAAATCGTTCTCTTTTGATTCTTTTATCGATTATTTAGGTAAGAGGAATAAAAAGTGAAAGGTTTTGAGAAGTAAATTAACCAAATAACGTCGGCAATGCAATATGGACAAAAGAAATAAGATTCTCAATACGGTAAGGCCAGGTAGTCTAAAGGATAAGAAGGCATTAGTATATATTTGTTATTGTTATTAAACTTAAGCTTTAGCCTATAAATAGGCTTGATCCTTTCATTGCAAAACACACCAAAAAGCAAAAGTAAGAGAAAGAAAAAAAAATAGTGCGTTATTTTACGCCTTTATAGATTGAGAGGTTGTACTACCTGTTTTTACCCAGTAATAATATGTCTACCGCGCCCGTGGTTTTTTACCGCGAGTCAAAAGGAAATTTTCCACGTAAATTCCCGTGTTCCATTTATCTCACTATCATTTCCAATATCGTTACATTGTCCATTTCGCAACATATGACTAATTCATAAAATTGAGCACCAACAGTGAGACTTTTGTATAGTTTAAGTGTAACACCCGGGGCCGATGCAGGCGGGGAGTGATCGCCGATGCCAGAAAGGGGCGCGAACAAGGAGCGGCTCCTGGCGAGGCTTTACGCGGGGGATATATGAATGTACCGATTCCACATCCGAATGAGAGGAATCCTGAGACTGACAATGTATGGACTTGTCAAATTTTTAAGGAATGGTATAAGAGAATTGATTTCGTTAATCATATCACCAAAGGTGCACATTCCTTTTCGGAGTCCATCAATAAGAACTTCAAAGTTAAGTGTTCTTGACTTAGAGTAGCACTGGGATAGTGACCCCCAGATAAGTAGCCAGGGTGTGTGCAGTGCAAAGCATGCTAGAAGGTCAGTGTTGATACAGTGGGGCCAGGCAATCAATGAAGTGCAGCGGACTCAACCCCACAGTTCCCGAGAGCGGGCTATTACATTAAGCACCATTTTTACCGTTTTACTCTTCAATATGAAACGAATTTGAGCCTCTTTGTCGGCTATGAGACGATTCCCACTTCAAGCCGAACTAATACACCATGGTTCATGTGACTTGCCCCAAGCCTCGGAAACAATCAGTTACTGGATTCAAATCCATGACCAACATGAATTTTTAAATTAGACCCTTAGGGACGTAAATTGTTATCGACTGTAATTATTTATATGTTCCGACTTCCGAGGACTGGTAACTCATGTTACTTCCTCAGTTTCCATGTCCATGATATTTTGTACTCATTCAGTATTTTTCCGCGAAAAAATGGTTACTCTCAAATATTTAGCAGACCCATCAATCATCATACATGTTATTCTCAATAATTTTCTTTATCCCAGTGACTGATAAGTTGATTATTGAAACAATTGGCATTACGAGCCCAAAAGATCTCTTAATTTGAGAATCAAGCCTGATGATAAATAATGTCAAAAGAGTTCCGAAAAATCTGTGGATCTTTATTGGCTCCTCCCTTCGCAGTAAACCGATTTGCAGCAAGCCATGGCATATATCATTGTACACACAAACTGAGAAACCACTTCTCAGCAACAATCAAATCAATCGCCCTACGAAAAAAAACAGACTCGAGCACAAAAGCGAATTCACGATTCAGTAGTACTTCCCCCTCCACGAACACCACTTAAGCCTCAACTGAAACCACAGAGGAGAAACGCCCAAAACGCCCCTAACCAATCTCGGGTCAAACACGTCGAACCCAACCCGACGCAACACATCCAAAACCACCCGGGCAGGAACAGCGGGAAGCAAAACCGCCCGAGCCTCCTCGGGCACCATCCCCGCCAGCTCACGAGCCTTTCTCAGGTGCGAATCGGCCACAGCAGCCATGTCAAACACCGCCCCACAAAGCCCTTCACGAGAATCAATGCTCACTCCAATCCTCCCGCCTTCCCTTACCAAAATCCCGTGCCTCTCAGCCACATCATAGGGTATGTACGAAGAATGACGGTTTCGACCCACGTGGTAAGGAAGTGACTTGAGGAGCAATGCAAGGCCGCTCGCCTTGCCCACGTGAGAAGCTGCGTGGTCAGCTTCAGTTGAGTTTACGCCGCCGACTCGTAGTGTTGAGTAGAGAATCGTAGAGAAAGTGTCCTCTGAGTACTTCTCCAATTCTTGGATATCTTTTGGGATTATGCTATCAGGCGTTTCTGCTTCTCTTCTTGCATCGTTTATTCGGGCATCGATCGATCGTTTGAGCCAATTTCGGCTTATTCTGTCTTGCTTGGGTATTACCGAGGCTAGGGCTTGGGCGACTGGGTGTTCGATGGGCTGCTTGTCTGAGAAGATCCTGTCGATGGATTCTTGCCACCATAGGAGGCGCATGAGGCCGATTTTGGGGTCGGAGGCAACGTCCATGGCCCGAGAAGTCTCGACGTTGAAGGCCCGAAGGGCGAAGGCGGGCTTTCGCATGCTTGGTGGCAGTTCGAGGAGGCAGAGGTAGTGGTGGTAGTCATAGTTTCGCACTTGTTGTACGCAATATGAGAATGCTGCTCTTAAGCTATTTGAAGAAGCTGTGCTACTCATCAATATTGGATGCCACTGCAGGTTGGAGCATACATGTTATTCATTAAGATAACAATATTGGATAAATGACAATTCTTGAAACAAAAGTATGAAGTAGCAAATACAGGTAGCATATGAATGAAAAAGGGGTTTGTGATCGTAGAAGCCAGGACATTTATGTGAATCGTTGACACAAAAGTATAGTGTAGCTAGATCCAGGTAACATAGGGCTCCTTCTGAAGCGTTGGTTACGTTAAGCATTCGATTGAAAAATTTTAGCTTCCTTAGTCTTCAAACAAGCACAATACGATCAGCAAACGCTGACATTTTAGTGAATTCTATGCATAGAATCATGTAATAACAAGAAACTTTAAAAAAAAATCCGGTGCAAAACATGGCCAACACAAATTAGTGATAAAATATAAGGAACACAAGACATTGTTGAAAGACACATTCATAATCTACCTCAATGTTTATCTCTATCACAGAATCTAAACATATAAGTATTGAATTAAGCAAATTACAAACAGTTGAACTAATAAAAAGCTATAGATATACAACATATGCCGACAACCGAGTACATAAAATTCAGAAGACAAAAAAAAAAAAGCATTGGTGTTTTGCTATCTCAACTTAAAACACTGATTCAGCAATCTCTAACAACAGTGCCATGAGTTATTAATTTGAACAAAAAGAAGAACACAGAACTGGAAGTCACAGAGAGACTGGGCTAACTAATAAAGGGCATACATGGATCGATGAGAGATGAGCGGACGAAGTCTAATACTCCAGTCGAAGAGTCAGCTTCTTCGCAGTGGTGGCAACCATTTGTTGGCTGTGCAGACTTCGGATTTCTAGCATTACATCAAGTAGGAACAATAACAACTAACGGATGTGAAAATTAATTATTTAACAACATACATGAGCTAAAGGCACTAGCATTACAAAAACGAATGCAGTCGATGAAACTTTGACCGAATAAAAAAAACAAAAATGAATTTATTTACAACTTCTTTATATTTGACGAAGAAAGCAAAGAAAACCTGCAAAAATGAAGCTCAAACGCAAAACATATTCCAAATCCATCAATCGCAAATTCAGATTTCGAATTAAGTGATCTAACGGTGTGGATTGCCGAACATTACGCAATTAAAAAACTATGAAGTATACATACCGCCTACTGTCGTACTGTAATGGACTCGGCAATTGTTTGTTGAATTTCACCTTGGAAGAACAGAAAACTTAGGAATTAAGAATTTGGGAAAGGACATGAAGAAGACGCAGCTTCCTGAGAGCTGGGTTTTTTATCAAAACGTGGCCCATTTCTACGACGTGGGCCGAAATATAGCATTATAGAAGATAGTATGCCATGATAACTTCTGTTACTCTTTTATTTTATTTCACCCTTCATTAAGGTAAGTTACAACATAAAAATTAAAAAAAAAAAATCACGTCGTCATTTTTCTTTTTTTTTTTTGCTAATTAAGTTCCAAGCCCCAAAAGATGTTTTAAGTTAGATTTCATGCTCCTATCAGCAAATTTTTAGGGTTACCGATTTTTGTAAAATTTAGAAATAAGGACCTAAAATTTACGCAAGTGTTATACGTTGTATATGAACTGGTATCAGACTATCCGTTTTGTGTTATTACAGAACAATAAAGTAGCACTGCAGAACGATGAATTGGTACTACAGAACTATGAAGTGGTACTGCAGGTCCATGAAGGGTGGCGACGACCTGCGATAAATGAGGAGAGTGGCGACGACCTGCGATAAACGAAGATGAACTAATTTTCTATTTATCGTTTAGGTTAATTTAGGAAGTATATTAATTTAATATAATAAAGGAAGGAAAAAGAAAATATATATATAATATTAATTTTATGAAGTTGGAATATAAGTGAAATACAATAGCTAGCGGATCCCAAGCGATTGTCCCAAATTATCATAGGGTGTTTTCCATGGTTTCGGATCGTGTGTGCCAATGTTTCACCTTTATGTTCCACCTTGTCGCAATTTGATTGGTGGAACACCAAATTGGAACACCAATCTGGAAAAGAGGATTCAATCTAGTTTTCCATCGGTTTTCCATTTGACACGTCAGTGCTGCAAGCAGCGACGTGGACATCTCATCGCTTTTGTCATTATTGACTCATCTCTTCTTAAGATCGTAAATAAAGAAACAACTGTAGCATATACAATACAACGTACATAAAATTAAAATAAATCGACACAATAATGATATCCAACTCATAAGATGTCCGCATCAACGTTGGATTCCCACGATAATATGAGGGCCAGAGATTTGAGCAAAGTGGCGAGGGGAGAGCAAGCTCCTCGGCCACCTCAGCAATCGCCGCCGGTCTCTCGGCCACCGCCGCCTTCTTCCACCACCGAGAAAGTGACCAAAAACACCGACGATGACGACCGTCAGACGAGGCGGCGCTGTTACGAGAGTTACTTTGAGTACCAAAAGTGCGTCCAAGAAAACGGAGCCGAAACCCAGCAATGCAAGAAAGTCGCCGATTACTACAAAGCCTCGTGCCCTCAGTGGATAGCTGGGAACTGGAGCATTAACTAGCTAATATTCATATTTGCTAGCTTTTGATCATGTATTATATATATGTGTGTATACAAGGAAAGTGCTGATCAAGGACAGTACGAGGTTTGTTGGATTTTTTTAGAATATTGTTATGTTTTGAGTGATGAATGAATGATGCTTATGTATAACAGAGATTTCTACAGCCTTTACCTTTCTTTTTTCCCGAGATGAATTCGTTGATGCCCCGTTTGGATTCCGGATTTCGATTTGAAATCCGGATTTCGTCCAAATCGTCCGTTTGGCAATCGCACCGATTTCGATTTCGATTTTGCCCAAATCCGAGGGAAAATCCAAGCTCTTATAATTCGCCGGATTTGAAATTCCGTGTCAAATGGCCCGTTTTCGAAATCCAAAGCTTAGCACATAACGAGTTTTTCGTAACTGATAATAATAATATTAATAGTATAACCATAATAATATAATAATAATAAATAATAATGAAAAATATAATAATAATAATAACAATAATAATAATAGTAATAATAATTAGGATGTGGACGGTGAGTCGAGCCGCAAGCTCGATGAGCCGACTTGAGTTTGTCACGGATTCGGAGACGGCTCGAGCTCGACGAGTTCGCGGCCGGCTCGAGCTCGTCACGGGTTTGCGGCCGCTTCGACCTCGAGCTCACTCGTGGGCACCAAGCCGGCTCACGAGCTTGTTATATATATATGTGTATATATATATATATTATTCATGATTTTTATTTTATTTTATTTTTTACTTTTTAAAATTATTTTAGAAAAAAGTTAAAAAAATCGAGTTCGACGAGCTTCACGAGCTCGTCGAGCTCTATTTTGAAATCCGAATTCGAAATCCTAGTGTTTGCCAAACGGTGAATTTGGATTTTAAATTATGATTTTGAAATTCATAATTTAAAATCAAGTGATTTCGTTCAAATACGCAAATCCAAACGCACTCTGAGTGAATAAACAACAAAACATTGGCATTGAACTACTAATAAGAGACTTGGTGCTAGGCTTGTCAACGGGGTGGGAATTCCCTGTCTCTGCGAAGATTCGCCCCGAACCGTGCGGAGAATTCCCGAATTTTAATCCCCGCGAGGCGGGCATAGGGAAGATTTTTTGCACATTATTATTATTATTTAAAGTATACTTTAATATAATTTATATTATAATAACAATAATTTTTTTAAAGAAAATCGCGGGATGAGATATCCTGTGGGGGCGGGGACCCGCCGATGATGGAGATGAAAACAATTTTTTCTCATTCGGTTCGCGGGGTGGAAATGGGGATTTCCCGTCGACCCGGGGTGGGATCTAATATCCGCCCCAGCCCGCCCATTGATATCCCTACTTGGTGGTGGACAGCGGATTCGATCGAATAACACAATTAGATATTTTCACACGATGGACTTGGACATCGGAATCTTTAACTTTGGGACAAAAAAATGGAAGAAATATAGGAAGCAAAACATCATCACACTTGTTCTCGGAAGAAATCACTCGTCGGAGGTGATGGCGGCGCGGAATTAAGTCTAGTTTCCCATTAAAAAGCCCACAAATAAATTATTGAAAATTAAAAATATATTAATATTATCACACCTATAAATCAGTACTACTACTACCTACGTTATATAAGACTCTCGAATACTAGCAAATATACTAGGTCGTGCAAGTGGTATAAAATGGACGTAAGCTAAAGTATAAATCCACGAGTACAACTCGATTAATAAGATATTATTCTGGAATTTTATTTTAGACTAAAGTGAATTTTAAATAAGATATTTAAATGATATTTGAGATTTTAAAAACAATCAAACTAAAGCGCAACGAAACAACTAAAAGAAAATAAACGACAAGGTGCAAGGCGCATGCTCGGCATGATTCCTACGTCTTTGTAGCGTATTTTCTTTCGAATGTCAAATAGTTAGGAAATAGTAAAATGAAATTTGATGAAATTAAATGGACTCTATTTCTATTTATTCTTCTGATTCTTCGCTTGTATGACTTTTGAAAGACTCTGAGAAACTCTTGGATCTTGAATTTCCTTGATATGGACCTTCAAGTGTCTTTGTGGGCCTTTGGGGCTTGTTTCATATAGATGATGAGGAAAGCAATTTATATTTTGTCCACGGACAAATGGTAGCTCATCAACGTCAAATGATTTAATATATAAGTCTGATACATGCTTCCCGATTATGGTTCATTTCGTTTTGATACTTGTCAAATATGAAATGTCATCGTAAACGTACAATATCGAGGAAATTTGTATAGGCAACGACGGATTATCCATATTTACGGGGTGTAAAATAACGTAAAATCCTAACTTATGAAGCAGAAAATCACTCGTCGGAGGTGATAGCGACACTGGAATTAAGTCTAGTTTAAAGCCCGCAAAAATAAATTATTGAAAACTAAAAAATATTGATTTCTATCACACCTATAAATCAATACAACTACTACCTACATTATATTAACATTAGAAAAGGGAATTAAAAATGAAAACAACATCACGGACAATGATATGAAAGATATTCTTAGCGTATATTCGTACTGTCTTCAATTGAAAATACATGGGACGGTTAACAAATTCGTGGAAATTGCCAAAAGTCAACTGTCCTCCGCCCTATTAGTTCAACATCGGCGTAATTGTGAAACTTGCTAACAGAGGAGAAAAGAAAATGTATAGATTCTCAAAGCTTTGATCTCTATCGTCTTCCTTGATCATCCACCAGCCTCCTCAAAGAAATAATCCGATCATCCGATAAATAGAAGTAAACTATGGCGAGTGCCTACGCAGCTCTTTCTTCACTCGCGCATATCCTTCACTCGATCAGCTCCACACAAATCAGCTCAACTTCAAAACACTCTCCCAAAGCATATCCTTCTTCCTAGATTTCTTCGAGAAAAGTAACTACAGCGCTTACGATCACTCTTTCGAGAGCCAAGTAGCTCACACGGCACAAACAGTCGAGGATCTGATCGAATCTCCAAATCCTTAATAAGCATCATCAAAACACCCGTCAAGCCATTCACGAAGGCGTACAAACAGCACTACAACGAATGGATCTCTTGAGGGAAGAGGCAATAATGGGTTTGAAGGAATTCGACGAACATAGTAGGACGACGCTGCTTCTAAGTCCACCATCTCCATCGCCTACTGTTTTTCCTTCTGAGGAAGAAAATCCGAGCACGGTGGTTGGCCTAGACGATGATGTAACTACGCTCATGGAGAAGCTCATTCAACCGCACGAGTCTAATCGAAGGGTTATCACGATATCTGGCATGGGAGGCATAGGTAAGACCACCCTCGCACGTAAGCTTCACGACCAAAGCTACATGGCGTACCACTTTGATATTCGCACTTGGGCTACGATATCGAAGAATTACACCGCGAAACACATTCTCGTACAACTCGTCAGCCGTCTTAAGTTCCTCGAAGGAGACGATGATTTTAGCCGAATGAGTGCGAACGACCTCGGCCTAAAACTGTACAGGCATTTATCTGGTCGAAGGTATCTCATCGTATTGGATGACATGTGGGACGTTGGGGCTTGGGATGGAGTACGCTCGTTCTTTCCCGCTAGCAAGGGAAGCGGAGTGGTAATAACGACTAGGGAACTACGTGTCGCCTCGTTAGGATTTTACGCCCACAGAATGGGGTTGTTAGGCGAGAGGGAAAGTTGGGATTTGCTTCGTTCTAAAGCATTCGGAAAGGACGACGACCCTAACGAACTAGACGAAATAGGGAGGCAAATATCGAAGAACTGCAAAGGGCTTCCCCTGTCGATCGTAGTTATCGGAGGCCATCTGGCAAAGTCCCCGAGGACCCGAGAGTACTGGTCGTACATTGCAGAAGGCTTGAATCCTCTCGTAAAGTTGGACGACTACGAGCGCTGCCTCCGAATACTGTCCATGAGCTACGTAAACTTACCAATACATTTGAAACCTTGTTTTCTGTACGTGGGAACTTTCCGCGAGGACGAAAAAATTCGAGTCTCGAGGCTCGTAAGGCTATGGGTCGCCGAAGGGTTCCTGAAGAAAGTCGAGGGAAACAACCCAGAAGAGACGGCGGAGAAGTGCGTGAGGGATCTCATAGGTAGGAATCTCATCTCCGCTCACGCGACGCGACCCACTGGCAAAATTAAATACTGCAAAATCCACGACCTACTGAGGGACTTGTGCTTGAAAGAAGCTCGAGAAAGGAAGTTCCTATGCGTTTCCGAGGAGGAGTCCCTTCGATTAGCCGTCCAAGACGAACGCCGCGTAGTTGTGCACGGGAAAATGCTCGACGACGGAGAACGCCATCGCCACGGTCGTCAAGTGGACGTCTTGGATAAAGCAAGCGTTCTCCGCACTTTAATGTATCAGGGAACGCTACCTTCGCTCGATAGTATGAAATCGCTAAGGCTACTGAGTTCTTCCGACCTTCGTCACGGTCAGCCCGAGATATACAATGTGAATTTAGACTTCATCGACGAATTGGTAAGCTTGAGGCACATCGACGTACAACAGCTTACTTTCAACCCACTTTCGGTTCCTTCTTCGGTGTGTCTCCTGTGGAATTTACAGACTTTAATCGTTCAAGGAAGCCTCGAGGACACTCAAATCCCTTGCGAAATTTGGAAAATGCCTCAACTCAGGTATATTCATATATTCAGTATCCATCTCCCAGATCCTCCTCTTGATGACAGCGTCATCTTGAAGAACTTGCTGTCGCTCAAGGAAATCGTAAATTTCAACTGTAGCAATGAATTATTGCGAAGAATACCCAATGTCAAGAAGCTAAGGATTTATTACAGCGATAACGAAGAACGCAGGGGTCAAGGATTAGGATCTAAAGCCCTTCGAAACCTCAGCCATTTAGACAAGCTCGAATCGTTTACATGCTCGCCCGTCGAGGTCGAGGACCCCAGGGCACTGCTCGAAGGCATCTCTTTCCCTAATTCGCTAAAGAAGATCAGCATAAGTCGACTAACATGGGAAGATATTACGAGCAAGATAGGTTCCTTACCATCGCTCGAAGTGCTCACCCTCGTAAATTGCACGGGACCCGAATGGGAGTTAGAGGAAGGGCGGTTCGTTCGCCTCAAGTTCTTGCAGGTCGTTTCTTGTCCCGACTTAGAATCGTTCGTGGGGGATAATAGGCATTTCCCGTGCCTACAGAGGCTCGATCTTGTGGAGTTGTATGAGCTGAGAGAGATATGTTCGGATGTTGCTGACATAGCGACGCTGAGCATGATGAAAGTGATATGTTGTGGGGACGATGCTGTGATTTGCGCAAAGGAGATATCGGAGATGCAAGATGGAAATGGAGATAGAGAGTTTCGGGTGAGGGTTCAGTTGAGGGAAGGTAGTGAGCTTAGTGAGGAGGAGTTGACTAGTGATATTAGCCATAATTTTCAGGTAATAATTGTTAGTTAAGGGTCTTATGTGATCGTCTCTTACAAGCATTCGCAGCAGAAGTTATATGTGCATGCAGTGCTAAGTAAGCGTGCTGTTAGTTTAAGATAGAGAAACACTTTTCATTGCACAATCATGCTAGCAACGAACAGTATCATAGAATACTTGGTCGAAAGCTACTACTGCTCGGCGCGGTCGATTTATAGTTCAGATGAATATCTCCAACGTAACATAGTCAACAAAAACATTTTATCCCTGTTGGTCTGATTCTGTGTGTAACATTTTCTATATCATAAACTGGTTTGCAATTTCGAACACTCGCTCAAATTCAAGCTCGTCGATGGGTGTCATCAATCAAGACCCAATTAAAAAGAAAAGGACATTAAAACCACATTGAGTATGAGATTGACATCGAACACTGAACAAACATTTTACAGAAAGGAAGCTGTCAACATGCGATCTAAAAACTAAAAAAGTTATAGAGCAATCCTCACACACACTATGCTTACATTACATACAATGCTCAAGTTTTGTTTTATTATAAGTGTATTCTACTGGGCTGTTCTTTCTCCATGCGCGTCTCGCCGTAGGGCTCGTCGTTGTCCATACGCTTATCGTGCCTAAACGCAGCGTACGCGACGGCATAGATTACGACCAAGAGGATGAGTACGACGATGTTTATTACGGAGGCCTTCCTCCAACTCCTCTTCAAGCTCGCAAGCACTCCCGCCTTGCAAGAGTCGCAGTTGTAGCAAAGCTGACTCTGATCGTTGCTCCACCTCAAGCAGTCTGGGTCGGGGCCCACCGCACCAACTGCTGATTGGGCCCACACCGTCTCGTTCACGTAAACGTACCCGCACGTCGTGGGCGGCTTGCAGCATCCCGACTGTGTTGCGTAAATACATCGTGCATGCAGAAAATAAAAGAATAAGAACAAAAAAATCATTTGGCAATAGGCAAAGTAAGTTTTGCAGACGGTCTTACAGCGACCAATTTATTAATGTATTTAACCAAGAATATCTTGATACTAGCAAAAATTTTAATTAATGTATTTAACCAAGAATATCTTGATATTAGCGAAATAAATCTTTCTTAAATCGTGTATTAATACAATAAAACATGCACAAGCGACCAATTTATTAATGTATTTAACCAAGAATATCTTGATACTAGCGAAAATTTTAATTAATGTATTTAACCAAGAATATCTTGATACTACAATAAATCTTTCTTAAATCGTGTATTAAGATATGCTAAAAGGTATTCCTCCGCCCTAATTCGTGCAAGTGGTGGGCGCGGGAATTTATTTCATTAAATACTTATTACTTTCCCAACGAAATATTTATTTCAACCAAAAATAACGTCTGAGCTCCCTCATATTTTTAATTTATACACGGTTCTAAGAAAAGAGTAAAATAATGTAAAAGAACGTTAGAAAAGACTGTTTTGGTATGAAAGCACCCATAAGACTTTTATATTTTTGTTTATGAAAGCTCTCTATAAAGTATTTCTTTTTTTTTTTTCACAACAGTCTTTTTTGGTATGATTCACAACAGTCTTTTCTAACGTTCTTTTACATTATTTTACTCTTTTATTAGAACCGAGTATAAATTAAAAATATGAGGGAGCTCAGACGTTATTTTTGGTTGAAATAAATATTTCGTTGGGAAAGTAATAAGTATTTAATGAAATAAATTCTCGCGCCCACCACTTGCACGAATTAGGGCGGAGGAATACCTTTTAGCATATCTTAAATACACGATTTAAGAAAGATTTATTGTAGTATCAAGATATTCTTGGTTAAATACATTAATTAAAATTTTCGCTAGTATCAAGATATTCTTGGTTAAATACATTAATAAATTGGTCGCTTGTGCATGTTTTATTGTATTAATACACGATTTAAGAAAGATTTATTTCGCTAGTATCAAGATATTCTTGGTTAAATACATTAATTAAATTTTCGCTAGTATCAAGATATTCTTGGTTAAATACATTAATAAATTGGTCGCTTGTGCATAATGATCAAATAGCTCATCAATAAATGGAAAAATGGTTACTAAGTAAACTAACTTTATTAGTTATAAAAAAAGATAAACTGTTGCAAACGTAAATAACTTTACGAAGGAAAAGATATCCTTCGAAAAACAAATTATTATTGATTGAGAAAATAGGACAACAAATCTTTGGGCCTTAAGTCAAATAAAGAGTAATGATTCATGTATTCTACCTAAATATGTATGCTATAATATATAAATAAATTTATTTTAATTTAAAATATTTAATTAATAATTTCAAATTTAATTATGAATATATATAAATAATAAAAATAAACAATAGAATTAACTAAAAATTATGATGTATTAAAAATCTATACTCTTTATTAAGTATCAGGAGTTGGTATAAACCGTAAGTTTGTTCGGTAATTAAACTAATATTAACTCATAACAAATCACCCACTATAATGCATTTTTCATATATATATATAATTATATTTCATATGTCACACACGTATGATTGTGCATAGGAGACTCGTAAGTAAAGGTAGTGTTTCAATCTTATTATTTAATATTTTGTGATAAAACTTAATTGACAAGTCTAAGAAGCAGTTTATAGCATGTCACGTTTAATATGATAGAATAGATGAGTTAGTGAATGACTAGTCACCACACAAATCATATTTCTTAAAACGTGTCAGGTATGCCCTAAGAAAATATGGAGGATAAGTTGTCGAGATGTTTCATTCAGTCTAAAGGAGAACTCCCTTATGTTTGGTAAGGAGAGATGGACACGTGTTAGAAATTAATCATCCTCATCGTCCTAACCCAAACATCCATCACATACGTAAAATCAGCAAAAATAGTTGAAACACCAAAATCGAGCATATACTCTTTCGATCGAAGCAGAAAAAAAAAAAAATGTAAACCAACTAATCAGTCAACGAAACGGAAATAAATAAAATACGGACCTGAATCGGACTCAATCGCCTTAACGCAAACATATCAGCAGACTCAGGCAAACCATTGAAATTCCTCCCCATCTTCGCACAAACCTTCGAACCCCTCACGCACGACGCAATCTTCCTCCAATAGCCCTCGTCGGAGACTCTGTCGGCGAGCCACGTGCCGGCGTAGTCATGGAGAGAGTAGTCGAGGTAGGCCCTGTTCATCAGCGGCCGGCCGGAGCCTTTATCGGTGACCGCGTAGGCGAAGATGACGAAGCATATGAGTGTAGCGATGATGAAGAACATGGCCCATAGGTAGATGTACATGAGTAAGGTGTTTCTGTAGCACGCGCCGGCGAACCCAGCGAGTGAGACCACCATGATGGCGAGTCCGATGACGATGAGCGGCCACTGGAGGAAGCGGAGGCAGTCGGTGGTGTTGGCGCGCGTGCTCAGCCATATGCCTCCGCCGAGTATGGGGATTGAGAGGAGAAAGGTTAGGAAGTTTAGGAGTCCGATTAGGTGGTTGCTGGCTTTGGTCATGGTGGTTGGGTTTGCGGCGGACGGCGGTGAGGAGAATTGATTACTAGTATATTATTGATTATTTGATTTATCTCTGTTAGTTGTACGTGTAATGGAGAGTATTGATTGATTATTATGTTGCTTTTGGGGAAAAATAGTAGGTGAAGGGTTCTTCAAGCGGTTACTTTTCTATATTAAGTAAACCCCCTCCAACTTAATAGAATTGAACCATTAATGTTTTTGTTTTAATTTTGAAAAATATTAATATATCGATAAAAATTAATATTTTATTAATTAAAAGAGACTTTGTTATCAGATATCCCATTTCATGTCAATAGTCGACTGAATTAAATTAGGACATGAATTGGTTTATATCTTCGTATACAATTATCCTCTACCCAATAATAACATTGGTTAATTTATTAGTTGTAATGATATTTTATATGTGTGACATGATGGCCGTAGCAAAGCCCATGAATATGTTGTAATAAATAACCATAATATATAATCGAAATATTTACGAATTATTAGTTTATAGTTCTAATGTATAGTATTTACAAAGGTAATTTTGGAAAAATTATTATATTATTATCTTATCTATTTGATGATTTTTTACACAAGTTAGAGATAAGAAGATTTTATTATTTTAGAGAGTTTCTTAATTTATAGAGTATTAATTTATGGAAGTTTTACCGTACTTAACAACGTAAATTAATAATTATTTCATAAATGGATCAAATGAAGACATGCTTTAAGAATCGTAACACCTACACAGTGACGGACCTACAGTGGGGCTCGGGGGGCTGTTGCCCCCCGGCCGGCCGGATTACTCCGTAGGGGTATCCCGGCGACAACCCCCACCGTAGCAGTTTTCTCCAGTCTGCAGCTTCAGAGCCCCCCCTGGAAGAAGACGATTAGGGCAAGAGTCGTGGTGGTGGTGAGTGCTGACGGGATTGAGACTGAGAGCCCCCATGGAAGAAGACCATTAGGGCAATAGGCATGGTGGTGGTGACTGGTGAGTGATGACGGGATTGAGGTTGGAGATGATGACAAACCCTAATTTTAATTGTAATTTAGTTGATAAGCTTAATGGGTTATTTCCTATTGGGCTTCTTAATAATTCTGAAATTACTTTTATGGCCTATATTTGAATAAATTTAATACTTTAATAACTACTCATAAATTTATATTCGATGTCATTTTATATATTTATAGTATTAAAATTAATATTCATGAATTTATACTCTATGTCAGTTTAAATATTATTTTACCTATTTATTTTAATATAATTTATTTCTTAAATTAAATTTTTTTACTAACTTCATAATAATCTAATAGGCTTAAATATTACTCCCTCCGTTTCGGCAACTTTAACACATAAGTTGCTGGACACGCAAATTAAAGTAGCATATTATAGTATAATGGAAAGGTAAAAAAGTGTATATTTTGGCACGCCTTTTAAGAATATTTAATATTATTATTGGTTATATGTGATAGTTTTTTTACCAAAAAAGAAAGGCAATAAAATTAGTGGGACGCTCGGAATGGAAAAATGTGATAAAATTAGTGGGACGGATGGAGCAATATAACGATGTGATGTGTATTTGGACACCTGTTAGTGTGTGCGAATCAAGTTAACGTACCGTATCATATTGAGGAAGGGCAATGCATAGTGTGCCAGTTTCATCTATATATAATTTGCCATTAAAATATTGTAAAAAGTTAAATGAAATTATTATTATTTAAAAGAAAGTGAATTTTTACTTGTAACATATTCACACGTAGAAAATGTCTCTACTAGTTTAAATTATTGGAGGAGCTCAGGTGAAGATATAGCGTGTCACTTTTGGTTAAAGCATATCTTTATCTAGTGAGCGGATGAGCGATTTTATATACTTGTACGATTGAGCCCCCCCCTGAGCAAAATTCTTGGGTCCGTCCCTGCACCTACATAAAAGACATGATTTGTAGATCATTCTTGCTTATAATGAATGTTTACAATGAAAATATATGAGGTGAATGCAACGTAAAACGTTCTCGATGAATCGACAAACATTATATTGTATTAATATTTTCCTTCATAAAGATGAGTGGATTGTGTCATTCTATTTGGATGCGAATCAGATCACGACATTTGACGGGATATATCGCTTATATGATGTGGGGATTGACTATGTATTGTATAATTCAATTGAGTGCACCAAAACTATTTTCTATAAAGGGGTGTTTGTTTTGAGGTGATCTCCGAAACATCACTGTGATCTTGACATCACCTCCTCATTAAATGTTTGTTTCTCGTAGGTGATGAATCATCACCATAATGAAGGATCACCTAGGTGATCAAAATGGGGTGATATTAACTTTTGAATCACCCCCAAAAAGCTGGGTGATCCAACATTACGGTGATGAGGTGATATTTGGAAGTTTTATTTGGACAATATTACCCATGATATTTTAACATTTATTCCTTATATACCCTTAATCATATTTAATTATATAACTAACTATTTTAAAAATTAAAAACATATTTAATAATTAAAAATATAAAATAATAGCGATAATAATATAATAGACTTATAATTAATGCTTAAAAAAAATTAAACTCGGTACTAAAAAATTGATCATTGTTACGTAAATACCATATCAACATAAACATATTAATTCACGTTACCTATATGAATACGTAGGGCTAAATATGTCAATTATGCAATATCATCCCACACATCACCGTGATTAATCAAACGTAATATTCTAATATCACCTTGATATGCGAAATGAAATATCAACACAAAACAAACATAATGATGATATATCACTTTGATCCATATCACGGTGATACTCATATTACGGTTATGCGAGTATCACCGTGATGCTGGTATCACCAGAAACAAGCACCCCCTAAATGCAAAATGTAGACTAATAGTCTTTTGGTGACGATGTTTGAATTGACAGAAATGCCATCTTAATCGAGAGATCCACCTTCCCCCATGTCTAATTAACTCAATTATCTCATGCATAATTTCTTTCCTTTTGGTTCGAATTTGTCTATAAAATAATAATCTATCAACATGTGCCAGCATCGAGGGTGGTTCATGTCCAGTTATATGACATAAGGAGCTGACATTTTTCTTTACTTTATACAACGATAAATTAAAAATAATAAAACATTATAAAACTCGCCTCATACATAGGTTATTAATGGGGTCGATTCCCGATTACCGATGGAATTCGTCTCGAATTCCAATTTTCATTCGGGGAATATTCTTCCCCTTGGCGGATATGTGATTTATACTTCCTAGAGGCGTGGAGTCCCTTACCGATCTTAATAAAATAGCTAAATTAATTTGAGATAGACATTCCAATCAATAATTGTTGTATGTTAATTTGAGATAGACATTACGTCGTAAAGTCCTGTGTCCAAGTTTTGGTACAAGTACGTGAGGAATTCTAGGCAGCGAGTCATTGTTCGGAATTACGATGAGGCTTTGTCGGAGGTGATGACCGCGGAATTCAGCGACGTGAGGGCCCTCTAAATGAAGGAAAAACTGCACGTGGCAGAATTTGGCTTGGTCCGGTTGGGTGGGGTGCGTATGCGGCTCCATGGCTCATGCCCTGCGCCGGGGCACGCTCCTTGAGGAGATAGGGTGAAGAGGACGGTGCTTACAGACAAAGATTTAAAATTAATTTGGGACAAAATTTCGTAAATTAAAAAATTGATAATGGTTTCTTGCGAGGGGTTTTCGACCGACGGGTTGGCCGAGCGCAACCCATTGCAGGTATATCTCTTACGATTGATGTATTTGTTTTTCACAAGATTGAGTTGGAGGTATTCGCTGTGGATTTTGTTTGGTGAAGATTTGTCTTTTCGAATTATGGTTGATTTTATTCTCAAGACTGAGTATTTGTTGGGGATCTTATCTCATGACTAATTTGATTCACAGAGGATTTTGTTTTCAGAAGTGTTGTCTTTTACAATTGATGGGTTGATTTTTATTCTCATAACTGATTTGGGGGTATTCGCTGAGGATTTTGTTTTGTGAAGGGTAGCGACTAACGAGTGATGAATTGGTTTTTATTTCATGATAGCTTTGGGGTTGTTCGCTGAGGATTGTGTTTTGTGAAGGGCTCCCTTTACTGTTTTGTAAATGTCTGTCATTTATGATTGTTTTGTAAAGATTTGTCTTTTACAATTGATGGGTTGGTTTTTATTCTCGTGACTGATTTAGGGGTATTCGATGATGGGTTGGTTTCTACTCTCATGACTGATTTGGGGTATTCACTGGAAATGTTGTTTTGTGAATGTCTTTACGATTGTTCTTTAACGTGTGTCTTCTACGGCTGTTTGTAACGGTCAATCTATTACGAATGACGGGTTGCTTTCTATTCTCATGACTGATTTGTGGGTATTCGCTGAAAAATTTGTTTGTGAATGACTGTCTTTATGACTGTTTTGTAAAGATATATCTTTTATGTTTTGTAAAGGTCTGTCTTTTAATACTGGTCGGTTGGTTTATCCTCATGATTGATTTGTGGTTATTCACAGAGCATTTTGTTTTGCAAAGTGGAAGACAGTGGTTCAAGATGCCTTGGCAATTTCTGGATAATTTCAGTTTGTTAATTTCACTGTTTGCTTGTCTGGATTTTGACGTGAATATCCTTGATATGGAGTCCCTCGTCTCAAGTTGTCAAGACCTAAAACTATTAATGTGTTTTAATGTTCCATTCAAGAAGATCCCGGGCTTACTTGGTCATGCTCCCATCTGGCGGTTCAGCCCACTGTTGTCGTTGGATATTGGAAATGATCCTTTGCATTTGAATTTGATGATGCCTTCACTGCCGTGTCTGAATCTTGGTATTTTGATCATGAATATCTGCCAGCCGTCTATACCGTTTGCGGCAAGATCGATTCGCTTGTTTTAATCGACGATTTGGGACCTCATCCCGTCGAGTTCATCATCCAGTGCTGTAATTTGCTGTGTTATGTGTATAAGTCCTCCTCCTCATTCTATTCATATGTTTTGTTTGCTGACCTTATCCTAATAATGTCTTTTAGCATATCGTTGAGGCCCTGCTTGTTTCATTTTGGAGATTTTTGTAATATATATTTTCTCTTTTCGTAATCTTTGTATTTATGAATTGCAAAGGTAATAGATTCGACTGGAGACAATGGCGTACGAGCCGTCGCCTCTTGTTGCAAGGAGCTTGGATAGCTAAACATTTTTTTCATTTTACAGTCTGAACAATGAGTTGAAGGTCGACGTTATGTCTAATCTATCGGAACAAGACTCGCCGGTGTCTCTATGGGTTGTCCCAAACAACGTTCCGTATTGTATTCGTGCCATGAAATGTCGAATATGAATCATTTACCACTCCAGAAACTTGCAAGAGATGACACGCATGTCAACACCATCGTCAACAACTGCGTTGGGATACCTCTACAGAGTAACTGTGGTTGTCATGCCACCTGCAGACGTGGTTCACTTCACGCCCATATTGTTTTTAAGTTTTATTGAAGTCAATTCTAATTACTACATCGTTTATCGATTTCAAGTTGTCTCAGTCAGTGTTTTAAAACGCGTAAAGCGCAAAGCGTCGCGTTTTGATTCCAATAGCGCGTAGCGTATATAGCGTAGCGCATATCGTGAGTATTTCAAACAAAATGCCAAAAAATAAATATATTACATAATCATCATTATTTGTTAAATTGTACCTTATATTTCCAATAATTTATAATATTAACATTTTATCGGACAATATGTGCATCATATTATATAAATATTATAAAGAAATATCATAAATACAATAATTAAACAAAATAACATTCATTTTTTCATTTAATAATTTGAAAATTTGCTTTTTTAAATATTGGTTTGTAATTATTAATGAATTCGTTACATAAAGAAAAGAAAAAATAATACACTAAAAAGGAAGAAAAGAATACATTACACTACTGTGAGGGCCACAGCACAGGCCCACCACACCTAGCATCTGCCTGCATTGACTTGACCATATTGCACTAATCGTACGGCAAATTCCTTAACCGTTTAAAAAAAAAGAAGAGCATAGTCACTTCGTCCCACACCGGAACATCATGCACGGAAGAGTATAACACTGTCTATATAATGAACCTAAGTAGAAATTGTATCTCCATGGGCCGATTGCCCCTATTGGGCTGAATTTTGAAAAATCGGCCTAATTCGCGGATTGATCGGCAAGTCCAGCGTTGAGTTCGAAATTTATTCTTTTTTTGCTTTATAAAATAATAAAAAAAAATAAAACGCTAGTTTTCTTACGCTTCCAAGCATTTTCGAAAATTTTTGTGCGATAATAGCGCGCTACATTGCCCTTTTTAAAACACTGTTTCAGCTGATACATAATAATTGAGGAAAGCTTGTTTGACTCAACTGCACAACGTGGTTAATATCTATACTGTTTTAGCAAGGCTTACAACCAATCAAAACCGTTTTTAATATGCCATTTATTTACAATTAATAAATGGAAAAATAATAAAAATCACAAGTTCCTTTATCTTTTCTTACCAATGTTCATCTATGAATTCCATCTTAATGAATAAATTATATTTTATAACCATATAAAATCCAGGATTTTACATTAATAACTGCCACACTTGAAAAACATAGGTCTGTAGGCTCGGATCCAAAAAATGTTGGCCTGGGTTAGTGTTGGAAGTAACAATATTACTCCAAGACTTGATACTTAAGGTTTCGTTTAGTTTATCCAAAAAAAGCCCCAAGTTAAAAATTGAGATAGCATTCTTATCCATATCCACCAAAGTCTACAAAGGAAGCCAATAAATAATATTTTTCTTTTGTAGTATCACTCATCACTCCATCAGACTCACCGTATGCAACAATACTCATCTTCAATAGTAAACTCAAGCACATAACTTGGCGGCGAATCAAAGTGTTGATCTGAGTCTGACGGTGAACGTAGCCATGGCTAATGCGAAGGAGACTTAATTGTGTAAAATAAAGAGGGGATTTTTCGTTGTTTCGTATGGTGTTTCATATTAGGGTTATTTTGGTAATTTTACTTTTTAATCTTGACCCATCATAATCTTGGGTTTATATAACTTGGGTCTCGCATAAATTGTCTTGAAAGCTTGCGATATTATATAAGTCCTCTTTTAATCTCGGGCTTTATATTGAGTGCAAATTAAAAAGTGAACAATATAAAATACTATGTGTGCCTAATCTTGACTTATAGGAAATTAAACGTGGCCCAAGTATTGGCAATATATAGTAGGCCTATTAAGCTAAGGACAAATTAGGCTTGCCCCCACCCAATGGATTAATTAAATGGTTGCAATTCATTATAGATGGGGCTATTAATTAATTAAAACAACTTAATGCAAAAATAGGGTAAAAGAATGGATGTAAGGCAATGAGTTGGGAAGCCAAAACCTTCATCCTAACCTATTCGAAAATATCTAAGCTAGGCTTGCACTTGCACATCTCTTTGATGAAAAAAGGAAAATATCTAATCCTCTCCCGTTGCCATCTCTAAGGATACGCCGAGATATACACAAAAATTTCGAGGTGCTTACGACATCTCCAACCATTCCTTCATATATAATTTTTCCACAATACATTCTTTATAAATAGAGTTAACACTCCAACCATTTCCTCCATGTTTTATTCTATACAAAATATATATATTTAATATCATATGTTAATTATTATATATATTTATTATTATTTAGATTTGTAATAATTAAATCAATTTTCTTTTTTCAGAAATACATATGAATTTTTAACTATTTAATCTTTTATAATATAATGTATACATTTTATAAAATATCTCTTTTTACGTAAATAAAAGAATAAAAAATATTTATTTATTAATATTATTATAAACCAAATCAGCACATTCTCTCTCTTACTTGTTCATATTCTAACTATTCCAACTCACCGAAAAAAATCCAAAATCTATTCGAAACACCAAAATAACTAAGATGAAGCATCAAAGAAATTGGAAAACAAAATGAAAAATAGATAAAGGGTGAGCGAGCATTGTTCGTTTCCCCAAGTATGAAGTGTCATTTGGAGTTGCGTTGGATTCCTCAAACTCCATTCTTCCAGTCCAACGCTGAGTATAGTGATGCCTTTGGAGAGCCCTTAGATCGCATATGTTTTGTTTTAGCTCACTGTCCTTTAATAATGTGTTTGATTTTAAAAGTTATGTATTATCGGGTTTTCTACTAGCTTATCTCAAGTTTGTTATTAAATCAACATGACTTAAGAAATATAATAAGCATATTAAAATGAAAAAAAATGAAATGAATGGTTATATTGATGTTATTAGTGACATCAATTGATTAGCGTTGAATTCTGAATGGAAACTCAAAGTCAACAAAATGGAGGAACACACAACGGTCATGAATCAAATGCTTGTTAGTTGTTAGTGTACTGCACTTTTATTATTGATATTACACGAGATCCTATTGATTGTGCGCATTATATTAATGCCAGTTTCAATAAATTGATCAAGGGATTGAATTTTGAATTAATCTCTCTCCCTCTGAGACTTATCATAATTATGATGCAGGTCAACTTTAACTTTGGAAACAAATAACGGTCATGCGTGAAATGCTTCTGCACTCATTTGGAACTTCAAATAAATTTAGGTTCTATAACCAATAATTTACCAAAAGTGTCCACATGATTGATGTTGTTATTGATAGTTGTGTTAGAAGTTAACGCTAAGGTGCAAGTGAATATTGATAACATCAATATCATTGCAAGATAAATTGACAGCAAAATATATTAGGGCAACTTAGGATGAACAGCTGCAATTATATGCTATAATCTGCCAAATTTATTTGGCAAAGGATCAATAGAATGCAACAAGAACAAAATGATATTCCCATGTCCACTGGAACTCGTTATGAAAAATGGCTATGAGATGAAGTTATATTATCATTTTCGAGGACAAACACGGTACACAGTGTCAAAGAAAACAAAATAATTACATTATTCTATTCCACTGGTCTCCTGACTGAAAATTCTGACTTTCAATATTCTATGAGTCAGCAAAACGGAGTTTTATTTAAAATCTATAATTGAAAATACTTTATAGTAAGTCAAATAAATAAGGGCAAATTCCTTATCAGTCCCTGTCAGAAACTTAACTTCCTGTTCAGTACCCCTACGAAAAATCTTCCTGTTAAGTACCCATCTGCAAAAAGTTGTGTGTTTAATACCCCAAAACAGTGAACGGACGGAAATACCCTTTCCTGATATTAAATTGGGCATCATACCAACTGTTCTGATTATTATACCAACTGTTATTCTCATTATACCAACAAAATAATGTTAAATTGGAAATTATACCAACTGTTATCGTTATTATACCAGCAGAATTGAACCTAATAAACAGATGGTATAATTTACTCAGTTTCTGGTATAATAGCAATTAGTTGGTATAATCTCCAATTTTGCTGTATAAAATTAAAATAACTTTATTTATTGGTATAATAACTGAGATAAACGGTATAATAATGATAATGTGTGGTATAATTTCCACAATTTCTGGTATAATTGAAAAAATTAGTTGGTATATAATTCAATTTCGCTGTATAAAATTAAAATAACAATATTTATTGGTATAATAACGAAAATAGATGGTATAATCTCCTCAATTTCTGGTATAATAGCAAAATCAGTTGGTATAATGCCTAATTTTTTTGTATAAATTATAATACCTTTATTTATTGGTGTAATAACTTAGATAAATGGTATAATAACGATAATGTGTGGTATAATTTCCACAATTTCTGGTATAATTGCAAAAAATAGTTGGTATATAATTCAATTTTGCTGTATAAAATTAAAATAACAATATTTATTGGTATAATAACGAAATTAGATGGTATAATCTCCTCAATTTTTGGTATAATAGCAAAATCAGTTGGTATAATGCCTAATTTTTTTTGTATAAGTTATAATACCTTTATTTATTGGTATAATTACGAAAACAAATGGTACAATTTCCATAATTTCTAGTATAATAGCATAATCAATTGGTATAATGTCCAATTTCATTTTATAAAATTCGAATTATAATAACGTAGTATAATGTTCGAACATTTGGTATAATTTCTACAAATTTCTGGTATAATTTCAATTTTATTGGTATAATAACAAGTTTTGTTGGTATAATTCATGTGAAATAATTTATTCAACTTCAATGGAATATGTGAGACAGGGGTATTTCCTTCTTTTTAATGCTGAAAAGACCTTTTTAGGTACTGCAGAGGAATAAATTTTCAGATAGGTACTTATAAGGAAGAAATAATTCGAGTGGTATTTAAGAGGAAGTTTAAACTTTGAGAGGTACTGATAAGGAATTAACCCAAGAAATAATACTGCCGAGTAATTTGGAGGTAGAGCGACCGAGCATTCCGTTCTAGTCTAGACCCTATGGGATGTTCGAGAAGCAGAAATAGATACATCAAATTAATTACTGTTTCATTACAACACAAAATACAATTAGTGCATAATCTAGTCTATTATACTAAGACATCTTCGATTGAGATGCAAAATCCAAAAATTATACTAAAATCTTTTCAATCGAATCCAAACAACAACCGCGAAATGAATGTTATGTGGTTTCTCTCCTCAATGGAACGTATATATGCGTTTGAAAAAATGAGTTTTATAATTAAAAATCGCATGTAAAGTCATTTTATTTGTTTCAATAATTAAAGCGTTCGTATAAGAAATAAAATTTCAATAAAAATATTTAAAAAGTAATTGGAGAGTTGTTTATTGTAAATCTTACTAGCAATAATTTTTTTTTAAAATTTATCTTTGTTACAGTTATAAAATATGTGGTTAGTATTGCAAAGTTGTAAAAGTTGGTGTGGTGTAAATATCAAGATAATATTTAAGTTTGAGAATGAGTTTAATGGAAGGAGAAGAATTCATGCAATTCGATTTCGATATGAGTTTGTCCGGGAGATGGTTTAAGGGTGAGGGGTGACTATAAACTGTTATCAAATTATTTACAATTTAACACCACTATTCATAATTTTAGTTCATTGATAATAATCATATCAGTTCTAAACTTTTTGCATTATTGTACAGATATTATTTTTCTTTATATATTTAAAATTATTACATTTATTAAACATTAGATATCATAAATATAAAAGTTGTAAGTTATATTAATTATAATCATATTTTAAGCACACGCATAAAGTATTGAAAGAAAAAAGATACTACTACCTCTGTCCCACTTATTTCTTCCCATCTTTCTATTTCGGGCGTCCCACATAATTCTTTCCATTTCCATTTTTGATAAAAAAAAATATTACAATAACTAAACTAATTACACAATATTTAAAAAAGACCTCTTAATTTGCGTGTCCACTAATAAGTTTTCTCTCTCCGTACCTTAAAAGTGTATTATAATATTAAAATAATGTAGTTTCTTAATCTCCGTGCCCACTAATCTTTGGAAAGAATTAAACGGGACGGAGGAAGTACTACTTATTAAGAAACACTGCAATTTTTTTTGTAATGAAAAGACGTGGTTGCTGATTATAGGAGCCGTTAGCTGACCGTTTCTTGGGTGTGGAAAAAGGTTATGAGGAGTTTTAAATAACTAAAATATACATTATTTATTGCTTGAACATATATATATATATATATATATAGAGGAATTTTATGGTGCTCACCTTATATGAGCACCTTACGTGGACACCTATCGATTTGGCACAGATTCGTGCCATGTCGACATGTCACATCAACATTAGATGATATGTGACACTAATTAACACATCACAGGTGTCATTGATCGACATCTCGGACGATGATGTGGCATGTGTATGCTTTAATATGTCACATATCATCTAATGTTGATGTGGCATGTCGACATGGCACGAATCTGTGCCAAATCGATAGGTGCCCACGTAAGGTGCTCATATAAGGTGAGCACCATAAAATTCCTCTATATATATATATATATATATATATATATATATATTTCTTAATTGCTAGTTGCTACGTACATAGACGTATATGTAAGTTATCCTACATTTTTCACATCAAGCATAAAACTTTGACATGGTCACTTTCAACTTCGTTATCAGAAAATTAAATTTTGTGACTACCAGAGTCCTTTCGTGGAGTTATTATCGAACCAAGTCATAGCGTAAAAACCTGCCAATTATCATACAATTATTGTTCAAACTTTCTTCAAACTTATTTTATTGCAAAATGCCAAAAAAAAAATGGAACGACTAAAAATTATAAAACAAGTGCATAAGTTGCTATCAAACACTTCACTAAATAGACACTCGACCGCAACTTGGTTGAAGATTAGTATTGGGTTGGGTCCCATCGTGTAAATACTAGTAATTTGGTTGCAACCTGACCCTTTAGTCTTGGAAAATTATCTTTAGGTCCAAGGGCGGAGCCTCCTAATGCCCAGGGTAGGCACATGCCTACCCTGAAATTTTTTTTTTTTTTTACTATTATGTATATAATATTATATAGATAAGATTTGCCTACCCTCAGTCAGGGAGTTGTGGATTGGATTTGTCCGTTCTAGTCTATCAATTCTAATAATAAATGTCTTGTTTTGTGTGGGACCCACCTTTAAATATTTATGGGCATCAATATCGTGGACTTCAAAATAATATGAATAGGATAATTGTAGAAATCGAGATTCTGTTTAATATGAATACGATCGCGCATAGACGTGGAAGAAATCGAGATTCTCTTTATTAATATAGATAGATCTAACCTAATCTATATATACACCTATACTTAACAACGATTAGACTTCAAAAAGATAGCAAAAACTCCCACAGCCCACTAATCCGTCTATGCGCAATGCAAAAATATTTCAAAAGAAAAGCTTCCGATACCGGAGAACAAAGCATCGCAAATGTCAGTGTTGAAGCATTTGATTTTTCAAAACTACAAGCAGATCCAGGGTTAAGGATTCCAATTTGCGACTACGATCCTAACATACGAGATCAAGTTCGAAGGGCGTATTTACAAAAGGGACCGTGCCAACCTTCGGGTCATGAATTTCCGAAAAGAAAATTTGGAACAACGCAATTTCGACGGTTCAATTCAGCATGGTTTAAGGAATATGGAGATTGGTTGGAGTATAGTATAGAAAAGGATGCAGCGTATTGTTTATATTGTTATCTGTTCAAGACGACTAAGGGAAAACAATCTGGTGGCGAGACTTTTGTTAGCGAAGGATTCACAAATTGGAAGGTGAAGGATAAATTAAATGTTCACATTGGTCAACATGACAGTGAACATCATAAAGCTCGAATGAAATGTGAAGCGCTGATGAATCAAGATCAGCATATTCAGACAATTTTGCAAAAGCAATCAAAGACAATGAAGAACGATTACCGCATTCGTCTAAATGCTTCGATCGATTGCATCAGATTTTTGTTGCGACAAGGGCTCTCGTTTCGAGGTCATGACGAGACTGAAGATTCACTTAATCCGGGTAACTTTCTTGTCCTACTGGAGTTTTTAGGTGCTCACAATAAAGACGTTAATGATGTGGTATTGAAAAATGCTCCTAAGAATTGCAAGTTGACTTCGCCTGATATTCAGAAGGATATAGTAAGTGCTTGCGCTAATGAAACAGTTAGTTCTATCCTCAAAGATCTTGGCGAGTCATTGTTCTCTATTTTGGTTGATGAATCTCGTGATGTGTCGATGAAGGAGCAAATGTCAGTTGTTTTGCGTTATGTGGACTGTAGTGGTCGGGTAAATGAACGATTTCTTGGGATTGAACATGTTACTAGTACTACGGCCATCTCACTCAAAACTGCTATTGATACTATGTTCTCCAAACATAACTTGAGCATCTCTCGATTAAGAGGACAAGGTTATGATGGAGCAAGTAATATGCAGGGGAAATTTAATGGTTTAAAAGCACTTATTTTGAAGGAGAACCCGTGTGCGTTTTACATCCATTGTTTTGCTCATCAGCTTCAGCTAGCTCTTGTAGCCGTGGCTAAGAAAAATCTACCGATTTCTAATTTCTTCCGTGTTGTCGGCGATGTGGTAAATGTTGTTGGTGCGTCATGCAAACGTTCTGATCTTCTTAGAGAGAAGCATCATGATTTCATTGCTAATGCATTAGAGAGGGGTGATATTGCAAGTGGTCGTGGACTTAATCAAGAAACTACTCTTCAACGCGCGGGCGATACACGTTGGGGTTCACACTACAATTCTTTGGTGAGCCTAATTTCCATGTTTTCTGCTGTTACTGATGTGCTAGAAATGATTTATGAAGATAATTCCAGTTCTCCTGACCAAAGAACCGAGGCATATAATTTATTGGAATCAATTCTTTCTTTTGATTTTGCGTTCAATCTGCATTTGATGAAATATATCTTGGGGATTTCGAGTGAATTGTCAGCGGCATTACAAAAGAAAGATCAAGATATTGTGAATGCCAGGGGCGGAGCTAGGATCTAAGTTCAGGGTAGGCGGGTTAAAATAAACCAAAGAGGAAATATTAATATAAGACGCATAAAAAAACTTACATTATAGTTGCTCTTTTCGAGTCTTCATATTTTGAAATCTTTGGATGATAGCATCATTATCAATAGTAAGAAATATTTCTTTTTCTATGTAAACAATGAGACTATCATTCATCCAACTATCACTCATTCGATTCCGCAACTTATCTTTCACAATTCCCATGGCTGAAAACACCCTCTCAACGGTAGCGGTTGCAACGGGAAGAATCAATGCCAACGTCAAAAGCTTATAAACCAAAGGATACACCAAATTTTTCTTTGACGCAACTAGCTTTTCTGAAAGATCAGTTAGACCCTGCAATCCTTGAAATCTTTCGTTAGCACGCATATCACAAATGTAAGTTTCGAGCACATCATCAAGTATAAGAATATCCGAGCTTGAGAAATCCAAGGGATATAACTGAGCTAGTCGAATCAATTTCTTCTTGTCAAAAGCGGAAAATGAGTCTTGCGGACATAGGCAAGCAACACAAAGAAGTAACTCCATAGTTCCCTCTGAAAAACGATCGTTTAATTCTTGAAGCTGCATATCAATGACACCATAGAATAACTCCACACGATAATGGTGCAAATTTGTCACTTCTGGAGGATTACGATGGGGACGACCGCGAGGTGCCCAACGCGTAAATATATCATCCATTTTGGGAACATTAATGTGATGTAGCTCACAAAAGCCCTGAACCTTCTCTAAAAATGAATCCCAACCATCATCTCGAATCACTTGGAGTCGGCTTTTGCATACTTGTACCAATTCCATTGCATTCACAATATCTTGATCTTTCTTTTGTAATGCCGCTGACAATTCACTCGAAATCCCCAAGATATATTTCATCAAATGCAGATTGAACGCAAAATCAAAAGAAAGAATTGATTCCAATAAATTATATGCCTCGGTTCTTTGGTCAGGAGAACTGGAATTATCTTCATAAATCATTTCTAGCACATCAGTAACAGCAGAAAACATGGAAATTAGGCTCACCAAAGAATTGTAGTGTGAACCCCAACGTGTATCGCCCGCGCGTTGAAGAGTAGTTTCTTGATTAAGTCCACGACCACTTGCAATATCACCCCTCTCTAATGCATTAGCAATGAAATCATGATGCTTCTCTCTAAGAAGATCAGAACGTTTGCATGACGCACCAACAACATTTACCACATCGCCGACAACACGGAAGAAATTAGAAATCGGTAGATTTTTCTTAGCCACGGCTACAAGAGCTAGCTGAAGCTGATGAGCAAAACAATGGATGTAAAACGCACACGGGTTCTCCTTCAAAATAAGTGCTTTTAAACCATTAAATTTCCCCTGCATATTACTTGCTCCATCATAACCTTGTCCTCTTAATCGAGAGATGCTCAAGTTATGTTTGGAGAACATGGTATCAATAGCAGTTTTGAGTGAGATGGCCGTAGTACTAGTAACATGTTCAATCCCAAGAAATCGTTCATTTACCCGACCACTACAGTCCACATAACGCAAAACAACTGACATTTGCTCCTTCATCGACACATCACGAGATTCATCAACCAAAATAGAGAACAATGACTCGCCAAGATCTTTGAGGATAGAACTAACTGTTTCATTAGCGCAAGCACTTACTATATCCTTCTGAATATCAGGCGAAGTCAACTTGCAATTCTTAGGAGCATTTTTCAATACCACATCATTAACGTCTTTATTGTGAGCACCTAAAAACTCCAGTAGGACAAGAAAGTTACCCGGATTAAGTGAATCTTCAGTCTCGTCATGACCTCGAAACGAGAGCCCTTGTCGCAACAAAAATCTGATGCAATCGATCGAAGCATTTAGACGAATGCGGTAATCGTTCTTCATTGTCTTTGATTGCTTTTGCAAAATTGTCTGAATATGCTGATCTTGATTCATCAGCGCTTCACATTTCATTCGAGCTTTATGATGTTCACTGTCATGTTGACCAATGTGAACATTTAATTTATCCTTCACCTTCCAATTTGTGAATCCTTCGCTAACAAAAGTCTCGCCACCAGATTGTTTTCCCTTAGTCGTCTTGAACAGATAACAATATAAACAATACGCTGCATCCTTTTCTATACTATACTCCAACCAATCTCCATATTCCTTAAACCATGCTGAATTGAACCGTCGAAATTGCGTTGTTCCAAATTTTCTTTTCGGAAATTCATGACCCGAAGGTTGGCACGGTCCCTTTTGTAAATACGCCCTTCGAACTTGATCTCGTATGTTAGGATCGTAGTCGCAAATTGGAATCCTTAACCCTGGATCTGCTTGTAGTTTTGAAAAATCAAATGCTTCAACACTGACATTTGCGATGCTTTGTTCTCCGGTATCGGAAGCTTTTCTTTTGAAATATTTTTGCATTGCGCATAGACGGATTAGTGGGCTGTGGGAGTTTTTGCTATCTTTTTGAAGTCTAATCGTTGTTAAGTATAGGTGTATATATAGATTAGGTTAGATCTATCTATATTAATAAAGAGAATCTCGATTTCTTCCACGTCTATGCGCGATCGTATTCATATTAAACAGAATCTCGATTTCTACAATTATCCTATTCATATTATTTTGAAGTCCACGATATTGATGCCCATAAATATTTAAAGGTGGGTCCCACACAAAACAAGACATTTATTATTAGAATTGATAGACTAGAACGGACAAATCCAATCCACAACTCCCTGACTGAGGGTAGGCAAATCTTATCTATATAATATTATATACATAATAGTAAAAAAAAAAAAAAAATTTCAGGGTAGGCATGTGCCTACCCTGGGCATTAGGAGGCTCCGCCCTTGGTGAATGCAATGGAATTGGTACAAGTATGCAAAAGCCGACTCCAAGTGATTCGAGATGATGGTTGGGATTCATTTTTAGAGAAGGTTCAGGGCTTTTGTGAGCTACATCACATTAATGTTCCCAAAATGGATGATATATTTACGCGTTGGGCACCTCGCGGTCGTCCCCATCGTAATCCTCCAGAAGTGACAAATTTGCACCATTATCGTGTGGAGTTATTCTATGGTGTCATTGATATGCAGCTTCAAGAATTAAACGATCGTTTTTCAGAGGGAACTATGGAGTTACTTCTTTGTGTTGCTTGCCTATGTCCGCAAGACTCATTTTCCGCTTTTGACAAGAAGAAATTGATTCGACTAGCTCAGTTATATCCCTTGGATTTCTCAAGCTCGGATCTTCTTATACTTGATGATGTGCTCGAAACTTACATTTGTGATATGCGTGCTAACGAAAGATTTCAAGGATTGCAGGGTCTAACTGATCTTTCAGAAAAGCTAGTTGCGTCAAAGAAAAATTTGGTGTATCCTTTGGTTTATAAGCTTTTGACGTTGGCATTGATTCTTCCCGTTGCAACCGCTACCGTTGAGAGGGTGTTTTCAGCCATGGGAATTGTGAAAGATAAGTTGCGGAATCGAATGAGTGATAGTTGGATGAATGATAGTCTCATTGTTTACATAGAAAAAGAAATATTTCTTACTATTGATAATGATGCTATCATCCAAAGATTTCAAAATATGAAGACTCGAAAAGAGCAACTATAATGTAAGTTTTTTTATGCGTCTTATATTAATATTTCCTCTTTGGTTTATTTTAACCCGCCTACCCTGAACTTAGATCCTAGCTCCGCCCCTGTTTAGGTCCTCATCTTTATTGCTAACAATTTATTCGAGCTCAGTTCGAAATCGAGATTCGAGATCCATCTTGATGAAAAAGTAAATAAGCTTGAGCTAGAAAAGCCCGAATGTTTTAACTGTAGTGAAAATAAGTAAAGTAAAATTAATATGCTAAGCTCCCAATCGGCTCGAAAGGTTTTAATTAGTTACGAACCTTGAACTCGAATTCGACAGTCATAAGCTCGAACGTAGTTTTTTTATAAACTGCCCCAACTTATCTTTCACGAATCTATATTGTGCTATTGCAAAGTGACAAAATCAGAATCCAATTCAAGTTTCAATGGGATCGTCGAGATATAATTTGAAGCAATCAGGCAAAAAAAAATAATATTGCAAATAAATGTACTAATGATGTCTTGATTTTCGTTAGGGAAATATAATTCTCAATTCCAATTTTGAAGGATCCAATTACCACAGATTGGAAGACTTAAACTAGAAGTATTCTTTCTTTCCCTAACATTTAATGCTTCCGTGAAAATTCCAAGCAAAGTCAAAAGCCGTGGCGCGTCGCGTCAGCCGTTTCAAACATTTTTGCTTTGATTAGTCAACGTTTTCCTCCCTCCCATCCCTCTATAAATATACCCCAAATCTCCCCCACACTGTTAGAATTATTACATTCTTTGCCTTTCTCTCTCCAAAATCTAAAGTTGCGTTTATCTATCTTCTACTAGCAAACTTTCATATCCTTCTTCCTACGTGTCTCTGTTCTTCACCTTCACCATTCACCGCCACTCAATTAATTGCCTTTTACAACACAAGGAAAAATGAAGGGATCATCGCTATTCCACAGCAGATCTCCATCTCCTTCCCACCACCGCGAATCTCCTCCTTCACCCACGCGCCACCACACCTTCTCAGACTCCATGATTGACGAGAACCTCGACTTCGCCGAGTCAGTGGTCAGACACTGGGATTTGGATGCTCATCGCGGACATTACACGCCGCTCTTTTCTTCGAACAACACCGACGAGCCCAGAAAATTCCTCGAGGCCGTCGCTGATCTTCAGAAGGCCATGCACCACTACGTGAGCCACCACGGCTCGACCAGTCATCGCCAGCAGCTCATAAGAGCTCAGAATCTGATGCAAATCGCCATCAAAAGGCTGGAGAAGGAGTTTCACGTCATTTTATCTGCAAACAAGAAGAACCTCGACTCCGAGTCCATCTCAAATCATTCCTCTGTTTACTCGACTGGCGAAGAAGGTATGGAAGACGACGATGAACAGATGGGTTTTCCTAGAGGAAGAAGAACGCCTCCTCGTACGCCTCCAAGAGGAGGAGGAGGAGGAGGGGAAACGGCTATGGCGGATTTGAAGAGCATAGCAGATGCTATGATCTCTTGTGGGTACGCAAAGGAGTGCGTCAATATCTACAGGGTAATACGCAAGTCCATGGTGGACGAAGCTCTATACCACCTGGGAGTTGAGAAGGGCAACAACAACCACCACCACAGTCAAATCCATAAGATGGAGTGGGATGTTATTGAACCCAAAATCAAGGGGTGGCTTCGCGCCGTGAAGTTCGCCGTGAAGACTCTGTTTCACGGAGAGAGAATCCTCTGCGACGCCGTCTTTTCATCTTCTGAGAGAATCGCAGAGTCTTGCTTCACCGACATAGCAAGAGACGCCGCCCTGAGTATGTTCACCTTTCCCGAAAACTTCGCGAAGTCCAAGAAAATTCTGTCGCCGGAGAAAATTTTCCGAGCTCTTGATATGTACGAAGCCCTCTCCAATCTATGGCCTGAGATCGAGTCGATATTCTCGCACCAGTCGATGATGGAGGTGAGGAAGGAATCCCTAACGGCGCAGGTGAAGCTCGGCGACGCCGTCAGAGTCATGTTGACTCAGTTCGAGGCGGCGATTCAGAAGGACTCCTCAAAGGTGACGTCAGGGGGCAACGTCCACCCTCTGACTCGCTACGTGATGAACTTCCTCGTCTTCCTCGGAGACTACACCGGCGCCGTCGCGGAAATCGCCGCCGATTGGACGGAGAGTCAGACGCCGCTGCCGGCGTCCTATTTCTCGAGCCCTACCTCCTTAGACGAATCAAATTCTCCGTCGGCGTCGATCGCCGAGAGATTCGGGTGGCTGATACTGGTCCTCCTCTGCAAGCTCGACGGAAAGGCGACGCAGTGCGACGACGTGGCGCTGTCGTACTTGTTCCTCGCGAACAACCTAAACTACGTCGTTTCGAAGGTGAGGAGCTCGAACTTGGCTTTGGTGCTAGGCGGCGACTGGGTATCGAATAACCAGTCGAAGGTCCGCCGATTTCTGGCCAACTTCGAGAGGATGAGCTGGGGGAAGGTGATGAAGTCACTTCCCGAGGATCCTACGGCGGAAATTTCGCCGGAGAATCTGGATCGGTTCTACAAGGGATTCGAGGAGGTGTACAAGAAGCAGAGCTCGTGGGTCGTGCCCGACCCGAAGCTGAGGGACGAGGTGAAGGTATCGCTGTCGAGGAAGATAGTTTCGGGTTATCGGGTTTTCTACGAGCGGGTTAGGGTCTCGGGGAGTACGGCGGCGATTGTGAGATACGCGCCTGAGGATTTCGATAATTACTTGTCTGACTTGTTCTTCGCGGAAGGGGTTTCCAATACGACATCGTATGAGCGTTTTTCGGGGACGTCTACGTCACGTGGTCATTGATTGAAAGTTTGTTTTTCGGATGAGTTTGTTTTTTTTTCCTTGGCTGCTAATGGCCGGCTGTGGATAGGATAGATATACTATACGACTACGATTAAATATTATTAGTTCAAACTTTGTGGAATGTGATTAGTTAGCAAAATAATTGCTTTTTATCATTTGCTTGACAGCTAATGAATGATTAGCTTATTTCACACATAATTATATTTTGAGTTAATTATGATTCAACCCCTATTCATGTTTAAAAATCGTGTTCAGCCCCTGTCAGAAAAAGCAACTAGTTTTAAGGACCCGATTTTTCATACCACTTCATCGGTCTGTGGTACCACTTCTTTGTTCTGTAGTACCACTTCTTTGTTATGCAGTACCACATAATTGCTCTGCAGTACCACTTCATTTTTACGTAAAAATGAAGTGGTACTGCAGAACAAAAGAAGTGGTACTGCATAGCAATTATGTGGTACTGCGGAACAAAGAAGTGGTACTACAGAACAAAGAAGTGGTACCACAGACCGATGAAGTGTTATGAAAAATCGGGTCCTTAAAACTAATTGCTTTTTCTGACAGGGGCTGAACACGATTTTTAAAGTAGAATGGGGGCTGAATTGTAAAGGTCCCTTATATTTTTCCTTCATTGGGGACAGCAGCTCCCCAACTACATATGTGGATTTTGTTAAGACATCTTTATCATGGAGTGTTGTAGGTTATTTTGGGTGGTAGAAGCTAAATGTTTAGCTATTAATTCGCGAATAGTTAATTTTATATGTCTATCTCGTCTGTAGTTAGGTGTTCTTTTTCGATATACGGTAATTTGTGTGCTCAATATGGGACTCATTCTCGCTAATGCCACGATCATTGTGAACATAAGACAACCCTTATACTTAATCGTTGTTTAATGATATAACAATCGTTGAAGAAAAAACTACTATATTTTTTTGACAAATAATGGTAAAATGTCTCTAATATAATAAGCCAAGAAAAAATAAAGCAAAGTAAAATAAAAACTTACATATTTTGTGCATTACTTTGAGTGATAGCATCCAAACAAATCTTATTGTTGGAGAAAATTCGAAAAAAAGTGACATGATTACAACGTTGGGTGGTGTGACCTTTCGTAAAAAGGTACGACAAAACTTTATTTTACGACGTGGACCGTAACTGAAAAGGCGACCTGAAATCGCATGCCAGAATGAGGCACCGGGGAAGGGCACGAACTGGTGAAGAGGAAGGATGTTTCACGAAGCGATAGGACATTCCACGAATAGGTAATGATCTCATGAAAATGTGTGACATTTGGGTAAGTAGTAACTTCCTTCTAAGGACTATGGGGGCTATGTGGACCTCGAACTTTTTCAGCCTCACTTGCTCAAACGATGGCTATGCGATTATATAACTATGAATTATTATCAGATTCACATATCTAAGTTGACCACTTTTATTAACGAGAAAAGTCCGTTCAAGAAGATCATATCAAAAGTGCCCATATATTATGACCATCTAGATTTTCTTCTTTTCTGTTTTTCACTTTTATACTTGTAGATCTTTTTTATATTTATTATGTCTTCCCCCTTAATATTTTCAATTTGATCTCATCTCATCCCTTGGTATACACCCGTTAAAATGATTATTGACGTGAATACGATCGGAGCAATAGAATTGTAGAAAATAGAGCAGCTTTTGAAAAAAAATTATTCAATATCGATCCACAAATGAGGTTTAAAATATCAAATCAATTATAAATAGGAGTTAGGAAAACATACCCATCGAAAAATTATTGTATCAAAAAGAGTATTCCAAAATTCTCATACGGCCCCAAAACAACATTTTACTGCCGATTCAACAGCACGAAAAGGGCAGCTGATAACTAATATTCTTGCAAGAAAACAAAAACACAACTGCTTAGAATCGACTTAAACTTTGATAGCGTACTTCCTCATGGGGAAATACATCTCTTTCTTCTTCTCTCTCTCAGTCTTCAGAGATGCCTGAAAGCAATCATCAAAGCATTAACAATGATGCTTAAATCAAATGTATGCTGAGCTTCAATAAAACCCGATTACTAAATCAAGAATGCTCAGCATTCGCAAATACTGACATCAATATTTGATTTGCAGTTAAACTTCATGGTACAATATCAACATGTGAACTAAACTTATTCTGAAAGGCAAAAGCATCGATTTTCAAAACTTGCTAGTTTGATCATGGAATCAAATTCATATATCTCATTTTGTATCAGAGAACACAAATACCTAAAAGCAGACATGTACTCAGCAATATCAGCTACACCATTCATTCAATCTCTTCACTCACATAAGCATCGACGCTATGGCAAGCGGCAATATCAAGAAATTGATAAGGAAGCATACCCATGGTCCACAGTTTCTAAGGGTCCGTCTGGTATGCGGAATCCAACGCGGAAAAGAAAAGGAAAATGAAATGATACGCATCGGATCGTTATACATTACGCCTCACGTATCGTACCGTAATACGTTTTCTTTTGCTTTCCGCACCGAATTCCGCATACCAAACTCACCCTAAAATTCCTATGGAAAATAATGAAAATTTTAAACAAATTGACTAAATTGTGAACTCATAGTAAAAAATACATCTGTCTACAAAGTTTCCAAACACTATCGAAGCAATCAGAAGTGTTTCTGAAAAACTGGTCAATTTCCGTTCACCGAAACAATGGTAATAAACAGAGAATTTGAACAAAGATCATGCCATAATTTAAGAAGGCAACAGAACAAAAGCAGACTGAACACAAATTGCCATCTTCCCCAAGAACATACATGTTTGTTAGAGTACGATACGGATTAAATAAGGTGAAAAATAAGGGTGTGTGTCCCCACCTGATGCTTGGTGAGACGGCGTCGTATGGCGCGAGTCTTCTTCGGGCGAAGGTCTAGCGGCAAATACTTTTTGTTCTTGTACGCTTCCCTAAGCGCGGCTTTTTGCTTCTGCGAAATGACAGTGAGAACCTGCGCGATGGAATTCCTCACCACCTTGATCTTCGACACCTTGTTCGGCGCACCGCCCGTCACTTTAGCAACCCTCAGAAGCGAGAGCTCCGCCTTCAGATCCTTCAATTGGGACAACAGATCGACCTTGGTCTTCTGCCTAAGCTCGTGAACTTTGATCCTTGCTGGAATTCAAAATCGGTTAGAAAGACAAACAGGCGTTAGATCGCCTCCATATACCTAACGATTAATGATCAAAGGGACGAAAACCAATTTTCGTTTGTTGAGTTTACCCATTTCTGCGTTTTCACTCTCCGCTGGGGATTAGGGTTTGCGGTCGGCTAGAGTGGATGAGAAGGGAAAAGCTGATATGAGAATGAGATCATTTGGGCTTTTATTGGGCCGACTTGCTTTAATAATGGGCCAAGAAGCCCTAATATACCCCGTTGGGAAGGGTTTTACATGCATGCTACGACAACCCATTTTGCTATGCAAGACCCTTAGGGTGCGTTTGGTCCGCGGAATTCGACGCGGAAAAGAAAAGAAAAGTGTGGTCATAAGCATTGAATCATTGTACATTACGCTCCACGTGTCGTACCATTTCACTTTTCCGTTTCTTTTCCACGTCAAAATCTGTAAACCAACGGAGCCTTAGGCTCCGTTTGGTTCGTGGATTTCGACGTGGAAAAGAAAAGAAAAAGTATGATTGTACGACACGTGAATCGTAATGTACAGTTAATCGATGCGTACCACCACACTTTTCTTTTCTTTTCCGCGTCGATTTCCGCGGACCAAACGCACCCTTAGTGCTTGTTTGGTTTGGGGGGTTGATGATTTTAAAGATGGGTTTAAGACACGTCACGATGTTTGGTTCGTGGGTTTATCTAAACCATGGGTTTATATAAAACCACGCTAAACCCAAGCAGACGGGTTTAAATAAACACACCTCATCACATGTGTTTATTTAAACCCACTAACCAAACGTGCATTTTATTTATACCCATTAATTTATTTTATATAAATCCTTACTTAATTAAACCCTCCTAAATATAAACCCTATCAACCAAACGAGCACTTATAGATATATATTCTATTTAGGGCCGGGGGTGGTTATAAATTGTCCCTTAGAGCATCTCCAGTGGGTACTTTATTTTTGTGAAAGCACATAAATAGAATGCGTCTCTACTCCAATGGAACTCTATATTTAACATTAATATTGTATTTCATTAGCAGAGAAAATCTAGTTCTAAAGTACATGCAATTTCAAACACAAAAATAGAGTTGTAGTTTCTGTGTAGTTATATTTTAATTATATTTAAAATATTTGATATTTTCTGTAAAAGTAAAATAATATAATTTTCTTTCATTTATTGATATTTTCCTTTTAAAAATAATATTTTGACTTTTAAATTTTTACAATATGAAGTTATAAGTCTATTTAGATATTTGATTTTTAGTGTAAAAATAGAGTTAATGGGTTGTAGTAAAAACTAGTGTAGAAAATAGAGTTTATGAGTTGGAGTAAAAGCACCGTAGCCACTGTATTATCATGTAAAATTTAAATTACTTGTATTGTTATGTTGTGGGTTGGAGATGCCATTGGTCTGTCAATTTCAACAAAAAACAATTAATAATAAAATTAGAAAAAAATCACCCACTTACTTTAAATTTTTAATTTATTACTTTTTTTAGTTAATCTTATACCTTTAATTTCATACATAATTAAATTTAAATTGTAATTTCAATTAACTATTTTAAATTAAAATAAAATTAATTATATTTATATATTATATTATAGTACGCAACATTTGAGTTTGCAAAGATTACTAGTTCAAATTAAGAGAGTCGATCATTTAAGTTTTCTTTAGTGACGTTGAGACTAATGTTACATACAAAATATTGATGATACTCCAACTATTGTTAGCATACTATAGCTAGTGTTTTTTTTTTGTAACGCGCAAATAAAATCGCAAAACATGTTGAAACGCTTATTTAGCGTTTTTATTATATTATTATTTGAAGCTTTTTTGAATTTTATTTTTATATCTTTATAAAACATAAAAAAACACAAAAACAAGAAGATAAGTAAAAAACTTTTTTTTTTTAAAATATGAAAAATAACAAAATTTTAAAAATATAGCTCATGAGTTTAATATTGGAAAATAATAATATTAATATATATTTTGTAACTCCTCAAACCTGCTTGGATTTATAACTAGGTAATATTTTACATGAATCTCATTTGTACAATGGTTTGTTTGCTTGTAAATTATTTGTTTAATTGGTTGCTTGTAAATAGTTTGTTTAATTGTGTTGTTTTACATTTTTCTTGCATTACAAGAGACTTGCTCAAAATATTTGTGGAATACGCCAAGCTATTGACACTTCGCAATATTGAAGCATTGGTATATAAGGATTTGATTGACATGACTCCTCAAATATATGAAACTCTTTGCGATGTAGAGTTAACAATCGATATGTTAAGCTTACAAATCATTATCAAACAAAACAGATGGAAAAGTGAAATTTTAAATATACCCCTAAAGAAAAACATAACAGAGGATGGTAAGATGTATGATCACATTTTGGAAGAGAGCATCAATCAATGAATCAAGACATGGGATGATTCCAACTCCTCACCCAATCGGCGAGCGTCGACACATTCCTTTCCATATCGTCGATGGTCTCACTCCTCATTTCCACTACAATGCTTTCGTCGTAGCTTTCCTTTGCCTCCTCCAAAATAACTTGAAATATCTCGCACTCGATATTGTTCGACAGCTTCTTTCCCGTATAACCCCTTCTCGTTAATCGATCGTACAAAACTGTATTGTTGGTCTGAAGAACAACGACACGATCAAACCAACGTTCGGGAAAGAAATCGCAGCCATGGTGATCAACTATGTTTCCACCTTCTTCCATCATATCCTCAAGCTCATCACACACCTACCAATTAAAAAAAACACACACACACACAGTGAATGATGACATTGCTCTACTCTAAAACTGTAAGCCCACAAGCGTTTTTCTTTTCCTTTTCATCAAACTTCATACACCCGTAAAATGGATTGCTGTATCGTACTTTCGGTGTACTGTAAATCAATCAAAACTTTACAAGATAAAAAAAAACCCTCTGCAACAAATAGCTAACAAAAAGCAGTTTTCCAATACCGCCAACGCAAATATATAGTTTCCCATGCATATTTGCAGTAAAGCAAACTATAAATCGAGGGTTCATGTAAAAATATAGAACTAGTCTTGTGTTTCTAGTCTCCTTCGCAGTCCTAACATAAACAGGGAAAAACGATCAATTTCTGATTCTATTTCAATGTCCTTCCCTGTTAGTGTGTCTTAACTCGATCCACGCATACAAGTATAAGCAACTCACAAACTGTGGAAGAGCAAATTGAAACGGAAAAAAAAGGGCATAAACTCCGCAAATTGGACCACAAAAACTCCATCACAAACAGTGAGAAGGTAATAGGAACAGAGCTTACAAGGTCCTCGTTGATGACATAACAATCAAGCTCCTCGTCCCATCCGTCGTGGAGATTCTTCTCCTTGACCAGGTCGCCGACGTTTATATGGCGGAGATTGGCCGCCTCCGCCAGCGCGGTGGACGTCGCCGTCTTTCCAGTTCCAGGAGTTCCCGTGATTAGTATGTTTGGTCTTCCTCTTCTTCTCGTTCCATTACGTGCCATGATTTTTATTTTTACAGGAAAACTGAGCTCGAGATTTTGACTGGCTAGGGTTTGGGTTGTGAAAAGAAGGGCTTTTTTAGCGGGCCGTTTGTTCCAATTCCTGACGAACATTAGCGACTCTAGTCCCATTTGACCGAAAGTCGCATTAGCATATTCGTGATAATAGTGCATATCTTGGGAATGTTCTTTTTTTTTTTCTTCAATAGTATAAAATTCTGGAAAGATTACAAGCGAGCTAAATGTCTGGCAAAGTCCTCTGATAGACACGTATATTTTAAGAGGACAAACACCTTCATTCAAAGAGGATCGACACCACCATTCCATTCAAGGAGGTCAAACACCACATACTGAAATGTCCGAGGAACAAGACAAGTCAATACAACACAAACACCCGAAAAGAAAGATCCGAAGATCGACTAAGAAACTCATGAAAACAAATCTAATCTAGATTAGAGCTCCCGAACTAGTTTAAAAAACAATTAGAAATCTTCCAACTTCAACATCTATTAAAAATAGATCACTGAACACTCCTAAAAAAGGAGACAAAAGCTCGAGAATGTAAAGACTAAACCAACTATTAAATCTTACAGCAAAAACTAGATAAAATAAAACAACAATTGAATCACTGCCACATCCTCGATCAACAACGATGCGGGAGGATTGGATGCTCCCGACCACGGCTGAGCAAGTTGATAAGGCACATATAAGTACAGTGGATAACCTTAGAAGTTTGAACAACCACATTAGTAGGGTTGTGTGCGGATTTTGGCCAATTTCAAACCATATTGTCTTAGGCGGTTTTTTAGTTGAAAGAATTTTAAATCGCGGTTCCGGGCGGGGCGGTGCGTTTGCAGTTTTTAGTTCAAACCATATATATATGTTTATGACAAGAAATATGATGGCTATTATTATTATAAGATGGAGGCTCTCATCTAGGGCTGAGAAGCAGCTCGGTCAAAGTTCGGCTCAAGCTCAGTCAACGTCTCGACCCGAGCTCGAGCTTTTTGTATGTGGGCTCGATAGCTCGTCAAGATTATCGAGCCCAATTTTTTTTTATATATATGTTTTATTATTATTATAATTAAATATAATATTATATATACTTTTTTATGACGAACCGAGCTTTTCGAGCAGAGCTCGAGCAGCTCGATGGTTTATCGAGCCGAGCTCGAGCCTCGACTTTTCGAGCTCGAGCCCACTTATACATAATCAAACCCTACTCTCATCTAAACATCCTCATTAGAAGCGTTTGGAGGCAAAATGAATTGGCTAAATACCAATTTCCATTGGCACCCCTCTAGTTACTATTTGCACCCCTATCTGTTGTCTAACCCAATCGTTTTAAATAATTCGACCTTCAATATTGATCCATTATTTAGTAACGATGCTTTGTTGCCCGTTCTTTGTTAAATATGTTTACTTATTTAATTGTAATATTTAAATTGAAAAAAAGATAAAGGTCAATATTATCTCAACTTCTCATAAATATTTCATTTATATTTTAGAGTTGCAAAAATGTTATATTATTACGTGAAGATTGTTACAAATGGGTATATGTTAAATGGATTGTATTAACAATTAGTTAAAGGAAGAGCTCTAATTTGCTACCGATAATGTTATATTAAAGTGATGTAAATAATATTAATCTTACCTAATGATTACTATTTTATGTTTATTCATATTAATACTAATAAATTTGAATATAATAATATTTTTAAGTTATGTGTCCGGTGTAGATAGTTTAATAAATTAAATAAGAATTAATAGAACTTTAAATTCAACGATTTATGAAAAAATTTAATAACAATAAAATAATCAAATATTGTTGAATACAATACAAGGTAAAAAAGGGTGTTATTTTTAGTAACTTTTACTTACTCCAAAGTTATTTTCACCCCCACATGTGCAAAAAGTGTTAAATTTCAACCAATATCATCCCCCATATATCGTATATATATTTATATATTGTTCTAGTTAAGTTGCCGATTTGATGTCATTAAGCCACCATTCAAAACGAGAAAAGTATATAGGAAATTTAGCGTATGTTAGGCTCGTGTTCCCCGTGCGCCATTGTCTTATTTCCAACTCGAAGGCTTCTGAGGCAAGGACTACCTCGTTGTCTACTCCTTAAATCTAAATATTATACGTAAATAAAATCTTAAATTTAAATCTCCAATTCACAATTTATATGAACAATACATCTCATCACGAGTTCTGTAACACGTAACAATGATGAGCAAAATATTATTTATTTATTTACACGTATTATACAATTTTATCTTGTCGAGGTCACGAATAGGAATAATTTTCAGAACGTCAAATTTGACTAGAGAAAATATTATTTATTTAATCCAGTTTCAGATAATTATAATGAAAATATCTTGACGTTGATCAATAAGGACGGCGCAGATCATGAAAGTGACTTAGTTCAACCCATGGCGAATAAAATATGTTTTTTTTATAAGATTACTTATCCTTAATATAGATTACCATTAGTGAATTATTAGTCAATTTTATAGTGTGCCAGCCAACTCGGACCTCGTGTTGCATGTTGGACTTTTACTTGGTAACTTACAATATTAATTGATTTGTAAATTAGTTCTTTCGTTTTTGTAAAATTCAATTTGGCTACCCAGCTCATCAAATTTACTAGTTTTCTTTGCACACTCAAATGCACGTGCTATAATATATAAAAATACTATATTTATTTTATTTAAAGTAGTTAATTGAAATCATTAGTTAAATTTAATTATGTGTACATAAATTATTAAAATTATAGATATAAGAATTAACTAAAATAGTAATTACAAATTATATTGGGTGGTTTTTTAAAATGTTACTTATTTATTTGTGAACTTGACAGATCAAAGGGCCGTTTATAGCCACCCTTACACTAAATAAAAATAGAATAGATGCTTTTGCGCATTGTGAATCTCTTTGTATTTTTCTAACCGATCCACAAACAATTGTGACTTAAAGTTGAATAAAACATACTACAAGGACTTCAGTATCAATTAACATAGGCTGCCAAGCTTAAGACAGTCCACCCATGTGTTCGCTGAAAATTACGAGAAAAATTTTCGGAAAAAATTCTGCTCACCCCAAACATAATAATCAAACAAAAGATGCCGAGGGAGTCATTGTTTGTCTGCGATAAACTCTTGACTGATACACGCAAGTAGTTCATTACCTAAACCATATTATATATATAATATATATAAAGGTGGGTGTATACTTGTCTTCAGGAATTTCATTTCTAACAATTCCTTGACAGGGTTTTTAGTCCGGCCACCATTTTTGTTGTTTCTTCGCTCCCTCGATTATTCTCTTCAATCATCTCTTGACCCATAAACGATTGTGATCTTTCCTCTGACAAATTTCGGGTAAGTGATTAGCTTGATAAGCCTACTTTGTTCGACCATACACGTACCGCTGATTGATGTAAATTCTTGTAGAACGATCGAAGCTTGCTTAGGCGGCTGGATTTATTTTGTGAATCCTTAAATGCCTGATGCATATTTTCCTGTTAATGGGTGTTTTCTTTTCTTTATTTCGTTAGTTTTCGTGATCTGAGAGGTACGATGGTACTCGACTATGAGTTCTTGCAGGGAATACGATATGTTTCTCATCCTTGAAGTTGTTGATCTTTTGTAGGAAGGTCAAATTTTACAGTTAGGTGAGCGAAGAAAATGGCTAGTGGAGCTGTTCCATCTTCATTTTCTGCTCTCAAGAGCAAAGTGGATCATAATGGCATGGGATTCGCAAAAAGTTCGGATTTTGTAAGGTTGTCTGATTCAAGAAGAGTTAAATTTCGCCGATCAAAGGTTTCTCTGATTAAGAACTCTGCGATTCCCGGCCGGGAAACTGTTGAGCTCGAGCCAGCATCAGAAGGAAGTCCTCTGTTAGGTATGGTAGTTTTCCTCCTCTTTCCAATGGATTGCTGCAAGTCTGATATCATTTTGTTTTCCAGTTAAGATGGTTCGATGTGGCTTATCTATTGTAGGAATTATTCATCGGATGATTTCTTTTCTGTGTTTCCTCATTTCACGCTGACTTGAGATGTTTCCTCATTAAGCTGCAGTTATACTGTTTTTTTTTTGTCTGTATATTGAGCCTCTTCTTTCTGTTTCATTACGAATGCAGTTCCTAGACAGAAATACTGCGAATCCACTCACAAAACTGTTAGGAGAAAAACTCGAACGGTGATGGTTGGAAATGTGGCTCTTGGTAGTGAGCATCCCATCAGAGTTCAGACGATGACTACCACCGATACAAAGGACGTCGCTGCAACTGTTGAGCAGGTTCTCTTCTTAACGATGCTTCCGTAATAATTTTGAAAATTCGATTTGATATGTAGATTTATGACGCATTTTTCGTTGACATAAAAATGGTCATGATTATTGTATGATACAAAAAACTAAATTGTGTTTATCATGTGCCCAGGTAATGAGAATCGCTGATCGAGGAGCAGATATTGTTAGAATAACAGTGCAAGGAAGGAAAGAAGCTGATGCGTGTTTTGAAATCAAGAACTCCCTCGTCCAGAAGAAGTAGGCCTTCCTTTTTTTTTTTCTCGACATCGTATCTCATTGAATATAAGAAGAAAATGTACTCACTTATCCACTCCTTTCCATATGCAGCTATAACATACCTCTAGTGGCTGATATTCATTTCGCTCCGCCCGTTGCATTGCGCGTCGCTGAATGTTTTGACAAAATCAGAGTCAACCCGGGAAATTTTGGTACATGAATACACGAACATATCCTCTTTTGCTCTGTTCATATCCTTTCCTAATGAACTTTCTTCAGTTTTCTTGTTTCTGACATACTTTATATTTTCAGCTGACAGGAGAGCACAATTTGAGAAGCTTGAGTACACAGAAGAAGATTACCAGAAAGAACTTGAGCACATTGAAAAGGTCAGCGCAGCGTAGTGTCCAGATATAAAAAGTTTCCTCAAAGTTGTTACAGCACAAGCTTGTTTCTCCCATGCATATATAACTGATATAAGGACTGTGATTCTTTTTTATCAGGTTTTCACGCCATTGGTTGAGAAATGCAAAAAGTACGGCCGCGCCTTGCGAATTGGAACAAACCACGGTAGCCTCTCAGATCGTATAATGAGTTACTACGGGGACTCGCCAAGAGGAATGGTCAGTCGTAGCAATTTAGTGCAATCATTTTTAACAGATTTCTTCTGAAATTCTGTTACAAGATTGCATGTATAACTCTTGTGTCTGGATATAATAACAGGTCGAATCAGCTTTCGAGTATGCAAGAATATGTCGAAAACTCGATTTCCACAACTTTGTCTTCTCAATGAAGGCCAGCAATCCCGTGATTATGGTCCAGGCTTATCGCCTCCTCGTGGCTGAGATGAACGTTTTGGGATGGGATTATCCTCTGCACTTGGGAGTTACCGAAGCTGGCGAAGGTGAAGATGGTCGTATGAAATCTGCCATAGGCATTGGGACACTTCTTACCGTGAGTCTTATCTCTTACCTTAGATCATATTTTTTTAGTCCTGTGAAACAACCATCATTGCATTTTTGTCTATCATGTTTATTGCTTTTTCTCAAGTTCTTTATCAGCTTAATTAAGAAATGTTATTTCTTACAGGATGGCCTTGGTGATACCATCAGGGTTTCTCTCACCGAACACCCAGAGAAAGAGATCGATCCATGTCGAAGGTTGGCTAACCTTGGCATGAAAGCATCTGAGCTTCAGAAAGGAGTGGTACTAATGCTTTCCTAAATACACCATTTGATTGTTTATTTCCACGATTAGCTGAAGTAAGAAAAAAACAAGAGAGTTCTTTCTTACTGTTTGTTCTTATCAGGCACCCTTTGAAGAGAAGCACAGGCACTATTTTGACTTCCAGCGAAGAACTGGTCAACTTCCCATTCAAAAGGAGGTCAGATACACCTTATAATAGAACTGTTGTGCTTTTTTAGCTTATCAATCTGAATTTCTTTATGATGATTAATTTTTACTTTCTATGCAGGGTGAAGAGGTTGATTATAGGGGTGTACTTCACCGTGATGGCTCGGTTCTTATGTCTGTGACTCTCGACCAGTTGAAGGTAATTTGTGCAGTTTTATTCATTTATTTTCCTTGAGGACGATAATTCCAGTTTTCCCTTGATTTATCTTCCCTAATGATAAAAAATTTCTATTTTTTCTTATCAGAAACCTGAGCTCTTGTACAAGTCCCTCGCTGCAAAACTTGTTGTGGGAATGCCATTTAAGGTTCATCTTCCATCGCATGAATCTTCAACTAACGTTTGAGCCCCTCACGAAGCATTATTTAAACGGTTTTAACATTACCGATATTTTCCAGGATCTTGCAACCGTTGACTCAATCTTGGTCAGAGAACTCCCACCTGAAGATGACAAAGAAGCCGTAAGCAGCCTTAGTTTTTCTATACAACAATATTCTGTTAAATTAAGACATCATCGTATTAAATCTTTTTGCACTGTCTTCTTTGTTCCATGAAAACAGAGACTAGCCCTCAAGCGCTTGATAGACATTAGCATGGGAGTTATAACTCCTTTGTCTGAACAGCTGGCTAAGCCACTGCCCAACGCCATGGTTTTGGTCACCCTCGATGAATTGTGCTCTAATGCTCACAAACATCTTCCACAAGGTATTGCTTGTCGAATATTCTCTACGCCCATTGTAATGAAATCGAATGCTTTTGAATACTTACATAGAGTTAATCATGCTGACTTTAGGTACACGTTTGGTTGTCTCTGTGAGGGGCGATGAACCCATTGAGGAGTTAGATGTACTGAAGGGCATCGATGCTACTATGATCTTACACCACGTACCGTATACGTACGAGAAAACTAGCCGAGTACACGCTGCTAGGAGGTAGATTGTCTTCATAGAATCTTTTTACATTTTTCTTTCTTTCTCTTTTTTGAGAAGAAAAGAATTTTACAATTGTGAATTAAAATTGTAACAGGCTTTTTGAGTACCTTCAAGAGAACTCATTGAGCTTTCCAGTGATTCATCACATAGATTTCGCCAAGGAAACACACAGGTTCTTTTTTTTTTCCCCTTCAAGACCATATATCTTATGTTTCGTCTGGGGATATAATAAACAAAAAAATGTTGAGTTTTACGTATCATATTATTACAGGGATGACTTGGTTATTGGCGCTGGAACGAATGTGGGTGCTCTATTAGTAGATGGGCTCGGAGATGGTCTTTTGTTGGAGGCTAACGATCAAGATTTTGAATTCCTCAGAGATACTTCTTTCAATCTGCTTCAAGGGTGCAGAATGAGGAATACAAAGACCGTAAGCAGATCAAGCTAAAGCTAGGACAATAGTTACTGCTCAATCAATTTTTGGTAATAAATATGATAACAGTTGTAACAAAACATCTTATGTCAGGAATATGTGTCGTGCCCTTCGTGTGGAAGAACGCTGTTCGACCTTCAAGAGATCAGCGCTGAGATCAGAGAGAAGACGTCGCACTTGCCCGGCGTTTCGGTACTTTGCTTGCTTTAAAACAACTAACTCAATCAAATGAATGTCATTGAATGAATTAGAAGAAATTAACTGTTCGATTTAAAAATATACAGATTGCAATTATGGGTTGCATAGTGAATGGCCCTGGAGAAATGGCCGACGCAGATTTTGGATACGTCGGCGGGGCGCCTGGAAAAATCGATCTTTACGTGGGAAAGGTAAGTGTGATTCAAATTTTCTATATTATTTTATTTTATTTCGTGGCCGTAATACGTTATATATGTACTATGTTTTTTTTTTCAGACGGTGGTGAAACGAGGAATTAATATGGATGGGGCGACGGATGCTCTGATACAGCTTATCAAAGACCACGGTCGTTGGGTCGATCCTCCCTCCGAAGAAGTAGAATAAATGAACAATTGATTGTAATGTACCTATGCTTTTTCTGGATATTTGAGCAATAATAATCAAAGAGTTGCCCTTATTCTATAAACGTTTTCTGATCTAAAACTTTCTTGCAATGTTCTATATGTAATGTATGTACGATCTGCTCAGACATGAAATCATTGTTACAGTTCGGAAATTAGATCTCCGTAGACGTGAAGCAGCACATCTGTGTTCTCCATTATCTTCTTTCACTGTCGATTTCTTCAAACTTTTTAGTCCATTCCTTTTTGATTTGTTGAGGGCATTCATTCAATCTTTACTGGTGAAGGGTCTTTTACATATATTTATTGTTTTGATGTTAACATGTTCCTTTACTTTCATAAAATGATGAGTGCAAATAGATAATTTTTGTTTTTCATGTAAAGGTTTAGAAGTGTTTTTGGGCAAACGACACTTTGAGTCATCGAATTTTTGCGATGGACATTTCTGGTTTCCCATATTCCGAGATGTCATTTTAGTCTTCGATGTTACAACATCACATTCTCTAGGGATTGGCATACTGAGGTCAAGGAGCTATTACGGGCTATCGGAGGAAATGTACCTTAGATGATTGAGCGAAAGAATATGGTTTAGATGCAAAATGTGACAAACAGGCACGTCGCTCTACTCAATCCGGAACAGATCAATGTGAAGAGTAGTAGAATAAGGATTAGTAAAATGAATTCATTCGTTTCTTACCATTCATCTCATTACATCCTACTTATATACTAATTAACATATACTTCCTAAAATAAAGCCTAGACAACAGCTATAATATATATAGCCTAAAAAAAGCAAATCAATTACACTAAAGCATAATACGCCTTAGTTAAAAACTAATTTTCCTCCTAAACTCGCTCACGCCAACACTTCCCCTCAAGTTGGTGAATATGTCGATCATTCCCAACTTGTTAAGTGAGCTTTGAAACTCGTTTCCGGATATAGCCTTTATTAGTATATCTGTTAACCGATCTTTTGATGTGACCAATGGAAGAGTTATTGTTCCTTTCTCAAAATGATCTTTGATGAAGTGTCTGTCGAACGGGGTTATTCGCAATTGCTATGCCTGCCTCGTTCACATTGTAACATCATCGGTTTTGTTGGGCATATACCAAGATCAAATAGAATCCATTTATACACAACTCACATATTCCTTGAGCCATCCCACGAAATTCTGCCTCTGCACTAGATCTTGCTACAACCTTTTGTTTCTTACTCCGCCAACGTTACCAAGTTACTTCCAATGAATGTAAAATATCCAGATGTAGACTTGCGAACAATTTGACTTCCAGCCCAATCTGCATCTGTATATCCCTTGATTTCTATATCTCCATTTCCTGCAAAAATTAACCCTTTTCCTGGGGAAAATTTTAGGTGTCGTAGGATCCGATAAACAGCTTCCATACGATCTTCACTTGGCGCGTGCATGAACTGACGATCAAATAGAAGAAAGCAATGTCGAAATTTCGAGTTAATTATCATCAGTTTAGGTTGATATCTGATGTCGAGGAAATACGTTGAAATTTAATTATGTTTCGTGAGGCTTTTGTTATTTTAAACTTTAATTGTTTCTCATTATGCTGATGTTTTAGGAAAAACTTCCGTGTTTCTCTATTGTTTTGTTTAATGTTGATTTGTAATTCAGTTTATTTAGTTTCTTGCTTTTTTTTAAATTTTAAACGGGTTGATGGGTTAATGAGTTAGATTTGGGTTTAAGCAGGTCGAGTTTGGGTTCGATATTTCAACTTGTTTCAGTAAACAGGGCAGGTTTGAAGTTTTCAACCCGTTTATTTAACAGATTGAACAGGAATTTGACCCAACCCGACCTGTTTACCACCCCTAACTTGTATAGAAAAACGGCGGAGCTCTTTCCTTTACAATTCAATGGAACTCGAATGCTAATGTCCATTCCATCTTTCATTCTTGTTGTGACGACCATGATAAATATATCTATAACCATTTGACTATATCTTTTTATTAAATAGAAAAGATAATATTATTTGCGATAAAAAAATGATATCCATTTTTAACCCTTTTTTATTATGTCTTCTAAATATTATACGTTTCTGAATTAAGAAAACTATTATAGCTTGTTGTAATTCATTATGTTACATGAATATCTAAAATAATTCTAAAAGTCAAAGATAAACATAAATTGAAGTTAAATGATATCGATACAAATGCAATTAATATTAGAATGGTCGATAAGAAATTATTTCTATAATTTATACAATTTTTTACCGTAGTATGCCGATTTTGACTATTTCTTGTATTAGGAAAGATGAGCTCAACATATATAAATATCTGAGTGTTTCTGTGTGTACACGAATGTATTGGGTGTATATACACTTGGTACGAGCTATAAGATATCGCACGAGGCACGAGACATAGCCGCAACGATATGACTATATGAGCCACACCTTAGTAACGCTTCTACTTGTGTGAAAAAAGAGGTGGTGGGACACTTGCAAAAGCCGACAAAATAATCATTGGTAGAAGCTTCTAGAAGCACATAATTATATTTCAAAAGGTGATACGAGTGATGAATTTCCAGGTAATTTAACTTGGCAAAAAGTTGTAATTAATCCAATTTCCATTTTTGCAACCTCGGATGAGAATTATTAAATAATGTCTTTTCTCCAACACCTATAACTTTCTCCCATTATATTCGGCCGTGTGTATTTGTGTGGGTGTGAAAATTTGATATTACAGCTCACATACTAATGGCAGATTTGAAAGGGAAAGGAAAAATGCACGAGGAGATGGATATGAGCCATACCTCTACGAAAAATAATGATAATGATTCTCATATAGAAGAGGTTCAACAGTCGGTATGTACTAATTTAATTAACTAATTTGATTACTCTTTTATCAATTTTTATTGAATAAGGTTTATGTTATGTTCCTTAGATCTGTGTTCGATTTGATGTAAGAAGCCCCAGATATAGGGTTTTGTTTCAATTTGAGTTGTTTAGCTATGGGACCTGTTTATTAATTTAGAGTTTGATTGAAGGAGGCATAAATATAGGGTTTGTCTCAATTTTACCTGGTGAGACTTGAAATAAGATTATCATATATATTAGCTGTACAAGCCTTAGCAATAGTTTTTTTTTTTTTTTTTCAATTTGACTTGTTGGGACTTGAGTTTTACTTATCACATAGAGTTTGCAAACTCTTTCCATCATATGTATATGAGACCGTGATTGTTGGATAAGTGCATAGCTTACAAAAAAAAGGGTTTACATGGGCACAAGTGATTGATCCTCAAGATCTTGAAGTTCTGAAATTATTTAAGTTCTTCTAACAATTCAGGTAAAACCCTTGGATACAAAAGAATAAAAAAGCTCTTATCGATCAACATTGTTGCTAGCTTATGTTTTCCAGATATTCATATATTAATTTGTTTAGATCTAATCTGTTGTTATCATGTGAGGAAAGTGATGTGTTCTATCACACTTGGTTGACTCGCCGCCATCAAATTTATATATCAACGCGTTAGATTTTCAATGGTGCCATATGTTGATGGCCTTGTTGAGAATTTATTATCCTCTATCCTTTATCTAAATAAAGTTCCTGTCCGAGACTGTTTTTGCGCGTAATCCGTGACTAGAAAAAGCGCATGCCAGAGGGTATTTCTGGCTCGGATATAGCTTAGCGTCCGCTGCCTTGTTTTTTCCGACACACGTTCCATCTTTTTCCGACGGATGTTATTGTGTCGCTTTCTTGAACACTTTTGCTGTGTTTGTCGCAACATAGTTAGATTCGTCGAGTCAATCTCCACGAAACTATACGCGACTTGCACTAGAGAAATAAGAACATGGCATTAATTTTCATTGCCTTCGCATCTTCGATACATTCAATTCTCACGCCGTATATGTGCTATATATTTTTTTTCCTATCAGTTTCTGCCATGTGATCCTTCTTGTAAATTAACTAACACAAATGTTGCTTCTATCAACAAAAAATTAATTGCAGGCTAACGACGCTCTCAAAATTTCTCAAACGAAGGTAGCAAACCTTGAGCACGATGAGCATTACGGGCATATCCATGAGGTGAAAGAGGCTGCGGAAATACTGAGCTCACTGAGAGAAGCAGCATCACTAATAAATAATGTGAATCAACCACCATCTCCTTCACCGAAAACCCTAGTTTTGAATAACCAGCAGCTGAATGAGATTCCTCCAGTGGGTCATCGCCCTCAAGTGCTAAGCAACAACGTTGCTCAGTCTTTATATCTAGGGCAAAGCAAAGCTTCTGCTGATCTTTCTTTGAGCTCTATTCCAATGCATACTCAAGTGCAAAGCGATAACCCTACTCGATCTCCTTGGTGGAAAGACATAATGTCTAACAAGCAGGGAATCATCCCAGTGCAGCAGCACCAGCAAGTGCAAGGAGAAGCGCAGATGCCGAGAAGCAATTATGTGGGATTCGTTCTTGATCAGAAAAATAGGGTTTCATTTGCAGGGATGGAGGTTGACTCAAACTCTAATTTTTTCCCAGATGAGTCGGAGAAGAACCAAGGAAACGATGGTGGCTTAGCTGATGATGATCATAGAGTTGAGGAGAACAGTACTATTAACAAGTGTTTAGGCCAATCTTCGTTGGACAAGGGGAAAGGAATCATGTACGAATCATCATCTGACGATGACATGCTTGAGATACCCGATGCCGATTTTATCCTTAGTTGGAATTTGCAGGCTGGTTCATCCGACGACGAGTACTGAAACGATATTTCGCCATGCATGGGCTTCTGATTGAAGGTATTATGGGGATGAAGATGTTTCGAAATTAATGTTTGTTTTTTTTTCAGGTGATTTTGAGACATGAATATTTGTTTTCTCGGATGATTTTGGACATGATCGTTTGTTGTGGTTTCTTATTAATAGTATTTTATGGATGCTGGATGCGTGTATGCTCATATGCAAATATATATTATTGCTTTATCGTTTGAGTTATTTGTAATTTATATTGTCCGATCTATGATATTATAGTTTCAAATTTAATCGTGCTTTATATTTCATTACCACAAGAACCTCATTGTTCATACATCACATATTATTTATTTTTTGGTAACCGGGGAAAGCCGATGATGAAACCCTGTGGCCGAACCCAAGCCGACCAGGTCAATCGCACGTGTCTGGGCCCATGTCACAGGGATGAAATTCGAACCCAGGACCTCTCCCAACATGCTTGAGATACCCGATGCCGATTTTATCCTTAGTTGGACTACTAGCACTGTATAGTAAGAGCTGAATTAAATTCTATTAATGTGAATGATGTCTATGTTTCTTTTCTCGCATAGTACAGTTTATGTAGTGCTTGGTCTACCCTTGTTTCCTCTCAATTTAGTGTTCTTGGTTGGGTCTGTCAAAATTATGATCCAGAAAATATTCATATCACCAACTCATTTTCCACTTTTTTGCTGGTTTATATAATGGTACACAATGCAATCACCATTGTCATGTCATTTAAGGCGAACACATTTTTAATCCCTCAATATTTCGGATAATTGATATTTTTTATCCAATATATTTGAAGATGTCACTTTTAGTCTCCAAGTTACCAATTTTGTGCCATTTTAATCACACGGTTAATTTAACCATTAGTTTGTACCAGTGTTTTAAAAAGCGTATAGCGTATATCGTCGCGTTTTGGTTCCGACAGCGCGTAGCGTAAATAACGTAGCGCATTGCGTGAGTATTTCGGACAGTCTACTTATAATATAAAAATTTATAATCTATGATAATTATAAATAAATAGAGTAGTTAAAGTAACTAATACGATATTAATTATCATCAGTTTAAAAAAATTATCATCAGATATAATAAAATTATTCAAATAATTGAGAACTAATATATTCAACAATAAGGTTTAAAAGGAAACAAATTAACAATAATTACTACTACCTCCGTCCCACTTATTTCTTCCCATCTTTCTGTTTCGGGCGTCCCACATAATTCTTCCCATTTCTATTTTTGGTAATAAATTATCCCACTAATTAAACTAATTACACCATTAATATTAAAAAAAGTCTTCTTGATTTGCGTGTCTACTAATAATTTTTCTCTCTCTATACCTCAAAAGGTGTACTATAATATTAAAATAATGTGATTTCTTAATCTCCGTGCCCGCTAATCTTTGGGAAGAAATTGCCGGGACGGACGAAGTAATATATTGAACCTAGTCATAGAAATACAGTCTTTAAAAAGTAATTTTTATGAATAACGAAAAATATGAGATATGCATGTCATTTTGATCGCGTTAAATAAAGAACAAATTAAAAAATTTTATTTATTTTTATCAGATAAATTATATTAAATAATCGTTTTTTCATCATTTGACGAAAGTAACAAAAAGTTTAAAATTTTAAGAAAACAAATGGATGTATTCAGGTAAACGTCTTATCACTCGTCACTAAAGGACATGCCGCACTCTTCCTCGTAATAATACAACGTACGCTTTATTTTATACGCATCATAGCGCTTTCAAGTAAATCAGCGCATTAGCGCGCGTCGATGCGCGCGATTTCTCGCTTTTTAAAACACTGGTTTGTACGGAATTACGGGTCGGGTCAGCAAATATTACAGATTGATGCTTATCCAATATTACGAAGACTGATATCCAACTAAGTCACAACAAATTGCGCTTATCCAACGCATTACTAAGACTAATATCCAACCTATGCACAGATTGGCGCTTATCCAACATTTTACTAAGATTAATATCCAACTATGTATTACTAAGACTGAGAAACCGAGAATTCTAACTAGTCTTACTAGGTGCACATAAACTTTCATCGTCCTTAGTAAAAATCCTTTTGTCATTACGTCCATGTGAAGCATCATCCAATACATTGAACAAGACAACAAAATACAAAGCCAAAGAATTATAATTGCAACAAGAGATGCGTAAAGATACAGATATACAAAAACAAAACCCTAAGCATAGAAACCTAAGCCCAGATATAACAACGAGAGCTATATAAATATATATGAAGTAAACCCTAAACATACAAAGATTAAAGAAGATGGGCCGGTTATCCTTCAACACCACTATGCTCCTTTTTGTAGTTACTTTGCTTTTATTTGTTGTAGATGGCGTAAAATGTCTGCCAGACACGACCGTCGTTGGACGTCAGTGCTCAACAGATTATTTTGAGGGATATGGCGATTATGCGGATGAAGTTTATGCAGGCATCGATTGGTTGGTGGCGACGACTAGCTCTCAGCCCCTATACCAAAACAGTCGCAGAGGAACGTTGGTTCAGGGCTCTGCATACTGTCAGCTACACCTTTCGGCAAACGACTGTAAAATCTGCCTCGATTCCGCTGGCAACTTCCTTCTTGAAGCTTGTCCTCTTTCGAAGGGTGCAGTGGTTGCCATGGTCGACTGTGGCATGAGATATGATCCCATCCCACAACAGTGAAAAAATTAATATATATATATTACACATATATATAGGCGTGTGTGTTATTGACTAATAATGAGCGCATATGATCTTCGTTGCAGTGTCGCTCTTCATTTTCTTTGAATAAACGCGCTATGTTATGAATTGTCTTCTTACGTAGAAGATACACTAGTACAGAATGTTTAATAGACGACAGTTCTTACTCATTATAGGCAATGGTTTCTAGAACGTGAAATGCACCGACGCATATACTTACTGTTATAGGCGACAACCCGTCACTTGTAGCGAAATATAGGCGTCGGTTGCTTAAAAATCGACATAGATAGTGACAAAATTAGCGACGGTTTCTGACAAGAACCTACACTGTTTTTGTAAACCACCGCGGCGGTTTCTAGACGCTTAAAGTAGATTAATTATTAATGTTATAAAATTATAATTGTTATCGGGGACGGTTTTAAATGAAATACCGTTACTATTTTTTTATATATAAATTTATTATCTTTTTTTTTTTTTGAATCCCCCATACAACCCGATGAAATCGTCTGTCCCACTTTTGTATCCCACTTCCTGTCCCATTTAATCACAGCCATCGATTTTTTTATCTAGGGGCTAGCATATTTTCTAACTAATTTTAAATTATTTTAACTCCACAATTCACCAAATCATAGAATCACTATTATTTTATGTGATATATATGATAAAAATATATAAACATCACCAATTTATTCGTTATGTTATGATGATCAAAATGATATCCATATCTTATATTTTTCTGTATCAGTAGAATCATTAATATTTAAATTTCGTATTTTGGGACATAAAATGGGATACAAAAACTGGGACAGGAGATTTCATGCTCCATACAACCCATATCAAACCAAAAACCAAACTTATTCGCCAAAGTCAAATAACAATTTAATATAACACCCAAAATAACAGTCAGTCAAAATATTCAACTATTCTAACAAAATATCCAACTACATTGGTCTCGAAATAATCTATACTATATAAAAGTTGGAAGGTAATTGCGATTCAAATTTTCTATATTATTTTATTTTATTTCGTGGTCGTAATATACGTTATATATGTACTATGTTTTTTTCAGACGGTGGTGAAACGAGGAATTAATATGGATGGGGCGACGGATGCTCTGATACAGCTTATCAAAGACCACGGTCGTTGGGTCGATCCTCCCTCCGAAGAAGTAGAATAAATGAACAATTGATTGTAATGTTATCTATGCTTTTTCTGGATATTTGAGCAATAACAATCAAAGAGTAGCCCTTATTCTATAAACGATTTCTGATCTAAAACTTTCTTGCAATTTCTATATGTAATGTATGTACGATCTGCTCAGATATGAATTCATTGTTACAGTTCGGAAATTAGATTTCTGTAGACGTGAAGCACATCTGTGTTCTCCATTATCTTCTTTTACTGTCGATTTCTTCAAACTTTTTACTCCATTCATTTTTGAATTGTTGAGGGCATTCATTCAATCTTTACTGGTTGGTTAAGGGTGTTTTACATATATTTATTGTTTTAATATTAACATGTTCCTGTACTTTCATCAAATGATGAGTGCAAATATGATAATTTTTGTTTTTCATGTGGAGGTTTAGAAGTTTTTTGGGCGAACGACACTTTGTCATCGATTTTTTCGCGATGGACGTTTCTGGTTTCCCATATTCCGAGATGTCATTTTAGTCTTCGATGTTACAACATCACATTCTGTAGGGATGCGTACTGAGGTCAAGGAGCTATTAGGGGCTATCGGAGGAAATGTACCTTCGACGATTGAGCGAAAGAATATGGTTTAGATGCAAAAATGTGACAAACAGGCACGTCGCTCTACTCAAACCAGGAACAGATCAATGTCTAGAGTAGTAGAATAAGGATTAGTAAAATGAATTCATTCGTTTCTTACCATTGATCTCATTACATCCTACAATTAACATATACTTCCTAAAATAAAGCCTAGACAACAGCTATAATTTATAGCCTAAAAATAAGCAAATCAATTACACTAAAGCATAATCAACGCCTTAGTTAAAAACTAATTTTCCTCCTAATATTGCTCATGTCAACACTCCCCCTCAATTTGGTGAATATATGTTGATCATTCCAAACTTGTTAAGTGAGCTTTGAAACTCGTTTCCGGATATAGCCTTTATTAGTATATCTGTTAATTGATCTTTTGATGTGACAAATGGAAGAGTTATTGTTCCTTTCTCAAAATGATCTTTGATGAAGTGTCTGTTGACTTCCACGTGCTTAGTTCTATCATGCCCAACGGGGTTATTCGCAATTGCTATGCCTACCTCGTTTTCACATTGTAACATCAACAGTTTTGTTGGGCATATACCAAGATCAGATAGAATCCATTTTATCGACAACAACTCACATATTCCTTGAGCCACCCCACGAAATTCTGCCTCTGCACTAGATATTGCTACAACCTTTTGTTTCTTGCTCCGCCGCGTTACCAAGTTACTTCCAACGAACGTAAAATATCCAGATGTAGACTTGCGATCAATTTGACTTTACCCAATCTGCATCTGTATATCCCTTTATTTCTAAATCTCCATTTCCTGCAAAAATTAACCCTTTTCTTGGGGAAAATTTTAGGCGTCGTAGGATCCGATAAACAGCTTCCATACGATCTTCACTTGGCGCGTGCATGAATTGACGATCAAATAGAAGAAAGCAAGATCGAAATTTCGAGTTAATTATTATCAGTTTAGGTTGATATCTGATGCCGAGGAAATAACTTGATTTTTAATTGTGTTTTGTGAGGCTTTTGTTATTTTAAACTTTAATTATTTCTCATTATGCTGATGTTTTTGACTTCCGTGTTTCTCTATTGTTTTGTTTAATGTGGATTCATAATTCTGTTTATTTAGTTTTTGCTTTTTTAAATTTAAACTAGTTGACGGGTTAATGAGTTAGATTTGGATTTAAGCAGGCGAGGTTGGGTTTAATATTTCAACTTGTTTAAGTAAACAGGTCAGGTTTGAAGTTTTCAATCCGATTATTTAACAGATTGAACCGAATGACCCAATCCGGTCTGTTTACTACCCCTAATTTTTATAGAAAAGCGGCGGAACTCTTTCCTTTACAATTCAATGGAACTCGAATGCTAATGTCCATTCCATCTTTCACTGTTGTTATGACGACCATGATAAATACATCTATAACCATATCTTTTTATTAAATAGAATAGATAATATTATTTGCGATAAAAAAAAATGATATCCATTTTTAACCGTTTATTACTCTGTCTTGTAAATATTATACATTTCTGAACTAACAAAATTATTATAGCTTGTAATTCATTATGTTACATGAATATCTAAAATAATTCTAAAAGTCAAAGATAAACATAACTTGAAGTTAAATGATATCGATACAAATGCAATTAATATTAGAATGGTCGATAAGACATTATTTCTATAATTTATACAAATTTTTTACTGTAGTATACCGATTTTGACTATTTCTTGTATTAGGAAAGATCGAGCTCAACATATATAAATATCTGAGTATTTCTGTGAGTGTACACGAATGTATTGGGTGTATATACACTTGGTACGAGCTATATAAGGTATCGCACGAGGCACGAGACATAGCCGCAACGACCCCTCAAACGCTACACCAAAATTGGGGGATTGAACAGTGACACGCTATATATAGCGGGCACTGTTCACCCTCTATATATATATATATATATATTTAATTTCTTTTATCCTTTAATTATTTGATTATATGTGTAATCATGATTAAATATGTATTAGCTAAAACTTCGTAATTTATTTTTTTGATAGTGTTTGGAAAATTATATGATTTTTTCATTTACTATAAAATAAATTAATGATTATTTTAGATCACTTAATTATTGTGAAATAGTATTTCAATAAATTATTTTAAAATCCAAATTATAACGAAAATGCATACTTTAAATTAAATGTAATGGATTATAGTGTGATTAGTCCGTATAGAGGAAAATATAGAGAAGATTGTTGGAGTTCAATGATACTGTTCAAACTCTATAGCTAGAGGAATTGTACTGTTGCAACTTTATAGGTAGATGAGTTGTTGGAGATGGCCTTTAGTAACGCTTCTACCTGTGTAAAAAAAGAGGTGGTGAGACACTTGCAAAAGCCGACAAAAATAATCATTGGTAGAAGCTTCTAGAAGCAATTATTATATTTCAAAAGGTGATACGAGTGATGAATTTTCAGGTAATTTATCTTGGCAAAAAGTTGTAATTAATCCAATTTCCATTTTTGCAACCTCGGATGAGATTTCTTAAATAATGTCTTTTCTCCAACACCTATAACTTTCTCCCATTATATTCGGCTGTGTGCATTTGTGTGGGTGTGAAAATTTGATATTACAGCTCACATACTAATGGCAGATTTGAAAGGGAAAGGAAAAATGCACGAGGAGATGGATATGAGCCATACCTCTACGAAAAATAATGATAATGATTCTCATATAGAAGAGGTTCAACAGTCGGTATGTACTAATTTAATTAACTAATTTGATTACTCTTTTATCAATTTTTATTGAATAAGGTTTATGTTATGTTCCTTAGATCTGTGTTCGATTTGATGTAAGAAGCCCCAGATATAGGGTTTTGTTTCGATTTGAGTTGTTTAGCTATGGGACCTGTTTATTAATTTAGAGTTTGATTGAAGGAGGCATAAATAGAGGGTTTGTCTCAATTTTACCGGGTGAGACTTGAAATAAGATTATATTATATATTAGCTGGACAAGCCTTAGCAATAGGGTTTTTTTCAATTTGACTTGTTGGGACTTGAGTTTTACTTATCACATAGAGTTTGCAAACTCTTTTCATCATATGTATATGAGACTGTGATTGTTGGATAAGTGCATAGCTTACAAAAAAAGGGTTTACATGGGCACAAGTGATTGATCCTCAAGATCTTGTTCTGAAACTATTTCAAGTTCTTCAAACAGTTCAGGTAAAAAAACCCTTGGATACAAGAGAATAAAAAAGCTCTTATTCGATCAACAATGTTGGTCTGCTAGCTAGCTCATGTTTTTTTCTAAATATTCATATATTTATTTGTTTAGATCTATCTGTTGTTATCATGTGAGGAAAGTGATGTGTTCTATCACACTTGTTTGACTCGCCGCCATCAAATTTATATAATAACGCGTTAGATTTTCAATCGTGCCATATGTTGATGGCTTTGTTGAGAATTTATTATCCTCTATCCTTTATCTAAATAAAGCTCCTGTCCGAGACTGTTTTTGCGCGTAATCCGTGACTAGAAAAAGCGCATGCCAGAGGGTATTTCTGGCGCGGATATAGCTTTTATTTAGCGACCGCTGCCTATTTTTTTCCGACAAACATTCCATCTTTTTCCGACGGATGTCATCGTGTCGCTTTCTTGAACACTTTTGCTGTGTTTGTCGCAACATAGTTAGATTCGTCGAGTCAATCTCCGCGAAACTATACACGATTTGCACTAGAGAAATTAAGAACATGACATTAATTTTCATTGCCTTCGCATCTTCGATACATTCAATTCTCACGCCGTATATGTGCTATATATTTTTTTTCCTATCAGTTTTTTGCGATCCTTGTTGTAAATTAACTAACACAAATGTTGCTTCTATCAACAAAAAATTGCAGGCTGACGACGCTCTCAAACTTTCTCAAACGAAGGTTGCAAACGGCCTTGAGCACGATGAGCATTACGGGCATATCCATGAGGTGAAAGAGGCCGCAGAAGTACTGAGCTCACTGAGAGAAGCAGCATCATTAATAAATAATGCGACTCAACCTCCATCTCATTTATCGAAAACCCTAGTTTCGAATATCCAGCAGCTGAGTGAGATTTCACCAGTGGGTCATCGCCCTCAAGTGCTAAGCAACAACGTTGCTCAGTCTTTATATCTAGGGCAAAGCAAAGCTTCTGCTGATCTTTCTTTGAGCTCTATTCCAATGCATACTCAAGTGCAAAGCGATAACCCTACTCGATCTCCTTGGTGGAAAGACATAATGTCTAACAAGCAGGGAATCATCCCAGTGCAGCAGCACCAGCAAGTGCAAGGAGAAGCGCAGATGCCGAGAAGCAATTATGTGGGATTCGTTCTTGATCAGAAAAATAGGGTTTCATTTGCAGGAATGGAGGTTGACTCAAACTCTAATTTTTTCCCAGATGAGTTGGAGAAGAACCAAGGAAAGGATGATGGCTTAGCTGATGATCATCGAGTTGAGGAGAACAGTACTACTAAGTACAAGTGTTTAGGCCAGTCTTCGTTGGACAAGGGGAAAGGAATCATGTACGAATCATCATCTGACGATGACATGATTGAGATACCTGATGCCGATTTTATCCTTAGTTGGAATTTGCAGGCTGGTTCATCCGACGACGAGTACTGAAACGATATTCGCCATGCATGTCTTCTGATAGAAGGTATTATGGGGATGAAGATGTTTCGAAATTAATGTTTGTTTGTTTTTCTTTCAGGTGATTTTGAGACATGAATATTTGTTTTCTCGGATGATTTTGGACATGATCGCTTGTTGTGGTTTCTTATTAATAGTATTTTATGGATGCCCGATGCGTGTATGCTCATATGCAAATATATATTATTGCTTTATCTTTTGAGTTATTTGTAATTTATATTGTCCGATCTATGATATTATAATTTCAAATTTAATCGTGCATTATGTTTTAAGTAGGTAAACACCAATAGTTGTTTCCATTACAAACGACCACAATTTACTTTTCCTTTCTTCCGTTCTCCAATTTTACCTTTTTCTTTTCTGTATCTGCTTTAAATATTTTCTTGCTTGTAAGTGGTTAATACCATTGATTACTTGTAGGCCGACCGTATGCTTCGTCATGACGTCAATGTACTTGAAGAAATGCTTAACGATTTACTTGAATTGTGAGCCAAGTACTTTAACGAAGCTGTGCGTTAGTTAGAATATGTACTTTTTAATGGTTAATTATCGGATTGAAATGGTTAATTAAATTTATTTGATTGAATTGTTCCACTGCGAAAGTGTTTCATTGTCGGTTTATCGGAAAGTAGAAAAGACAAATAAAAATATATAAAAAAAATAAAAACAAGAATAACCTACTGCCTATTGTAACAACATCATCTATGTTGTTTTTTCAGCGCGTTGCGCCCATACTAGTTTGTTGTTTTTCGACTACACACAATAATATTTTTTATGCTCACTTTATTTTTAAGCTTGCAACACTCTCGGATAGCTTTCTTTAGCTCTCTCGTGCTAGCTTTAATATTACACTCACAATTAGTATTTTTGTGAGAGGGAGAAGAAAAAGGGAGAAATATTGAATTATTTTGCTCATACACGTTCACATCTCTCCGTTCTCTAGTTACATTGCCCTTACACCATGGGCATGCATATATATTACTACATATAAGATAAGATACATATCTTAGAAAATCTAATGCTTGTGGAAAATAAGTACTTCGCAGCCCATGCTCAATCTATGTATATATATTCTCCTTTGCAGCTCCAACACGTTTTGTCCCTTAATTTGTTTTTTATATTGTATCCATCATGTTCATGCCTTGACTTATGCGGCCGCTATAGGTCTTCAATTTTTTTACTTTATTTTCTTCACTTGGGCTCCGCTTTGAGATTATCTAATAATCTAGTATGGGTAAAGCTTAACAACCATTGCCTATTAGTTACTATATGGATGTCGGGGCTCTGGTGCTCCCTCCAGACCAAATATGCTGCAATCTCACCTATATTCTTCGCTTCATGCAATAATCGACTAAACGCTTCGGCGCAAAAAATGAGCTATGGTGAATGATAGTTCTCCTAGAAGAGTCTCCATTAAGCATGAAACACAACGCATGAACTGACACACAATATTAGTATGGAAACCCAATTTACGGAAGCCCAATTGTTATTTCGTGCCCGTCCCTGATGTCTAGTTTATGCGAGACATATCCCTCTTTTCCATCCTTTTCCTGCTTCATAGCATGAGTTATCTCTAAAGCAATAAATATGTTATTTGTAATCATTCTACGGGCATGAAAGTGTTAGATAAGATCAGTGGGTGAGGTCCACAAGTGAAAGAAATAAAGTAAAATATATGCAGTCAATCAGCCAGCGTGTGATCCGATAGCTAAAGAAAAGTCAAGATATAGCAGATAAAGGAAATATACGCATGATGTGCGTTTAATAGATAAGTTATCCTATTGGCGAAGCAGGCTTATACATACGCATATGTATTAGATATATGAGTGTGTGAGCGCGAGTAAAAAAAAAGCGAGAAAACTGAAAGCGTGTGAGTGCATGTAAGCAAGAAAAAAAAATTCGTAAGTTTACATTTTCTTTGTCTTTATTCTTAACAAACAAAAATATTTTAGTTCTCTTATACGCCTAGTCTCATTTCTTAGACTCACGGCCACCTCGAGTCATCTAATCGCCTCAACCGTACAAACAACAAATTTGTACAGAGCCACCGGAGCAACCCTTGGTCAAATGCCAATCCCAAATCTCACCAAATTCAACTACAACAAGTGGAGCATTCAGATGAAGGTGCTGCTCCAGTCTCAAGACTCGTGGGTGATAGTCGTGAACGGCCCGAAAACACAGACGGGTACACAACAGGCTCAATTTCCTTGGTTGACATAATTGAACACACTATCTACTATTACTCAGTCCATGCACTCTTTAAACTTTCGACGGGCACGAACCTACATAGGGGCATGGAATGTCCATTGGCCCTCCAGCCAAATATGTAATAGCAATTATTATATTTTCTAAGTAAAAATATTTTATTTGGCCTGGTAGGAAATGATGTCTTCTTAACTTAAAACCTAGGGTCAGACGTTGGTTTGAGGCCTTCCTAGTTAAATACTCTACTATTTTTTGGCACCTCAATAAATTTTCTTGTATTTACTTTTGATCCTCCGAACTTTGAAATAGTTTTACTTTTTGACCCCCCTACTTCTGAACTCTGGGTCTGCTTGTCGATACCTCCTTGAGTACATACAATTAGAAGAAAAGCATTAGGAGCACTCACAGATACGTGCAGCGTCAAGACCGGGAAGAAAAAAGTAAAAAGAAAAAAAAAAAAGAAAAAGAACAACTCCCGTAAATTTTCTATGCTACAGTAGGTTCTTGCTATATAAATATCTGGAGAGGTTGAGCGTACTTCCAAGGTAGGAAGATAAAAAAGACGACAAAAAATGAAGACTTCAGAAAATAAAGTAATGCGATGGAAACATGAACCATTATCAACGTATTTAATACTTGAAAGAAGTTACCAAATAAAATTTGCATATATATATATATATATATATTGCCAACGAAATTAATTCTTGAAAGATGTCACCAATTAAAATTTGCATTTACATTATATATATTGCCAAACGTTGAGAACTAGATTTATATAAGGCAAAGACAATGCCCAGGGGACAATTTCTCTTGCTAGATTTGGGCAAGGAATTTAGCAACAATTGGATCCCAAACGCTCATCACCGCCATCCTTTTGGCCTCAAACACATGCGCTTCAGCATTTTGGTGCTCATCCAACCACTCCATGGCAGATTTGATCTCATCTTCTATTTTCTTAATGTCGTTAGATTTGATGTTCATAGCAGACCTTTTGGCATAGAAAGTGGCTCTGGTCCCGTAGACGTAATCCTCGAGCGAATTCTTAGCCTCAAATCTTTTCTTAAGCTCCGCATCTTCTTCCTTGAACCTTTCCGCTTCCATCAGCATTCTGTTGATCTCAATACTGGACAGCAGGCCATCAACATTGCTGAGGGTTATCTCATTCTTCACGCCACTTCCCTTATCTTTGGCAGACACGTTTAGGATCCCGTTCTCATCGATATCAAAGCACACCGTAAGCTTAGGAACACGCCTCAGAGCAGGAGTAATGCCATGCAGAGCGAATTTGCCCAATAGAATGTTGTCGCTCGCTTTAGGCCGTTCACCCTCATACACTTCAAACAACACATTGGTTTGGTTATCAGATCCTGTGGTCAAATTACCGTATTCTTTCCTCGTGGGAATTGTAGTATTCCTGGGCACTACTACACACATTTCATCCTTGTTAACCAAGACACCAAGGGATAGTGGCGTGACATCCAACAAGACAATGTCTCTAATCATACGACTTCCATGGCCACTAAGAATAGCTGCCTGAACAGCAGCACCGTAGGCTACTGCTTCGTCAGGGTGAATGCTCTTGCAAAGCTGCTTTCCATCGAAGAAATCTTCGAGCAATTTCTGCACCTTTGGAATTCGAGTCGAACCACCAACAAGCACCACCTCATCGATATTTTTCTTGTCGATCTTGGCGTCAGTCAGACACTTCTCTACGTGTATGATGCATTCCTCGAACAAGTCTGCATTAAGCTCCTCGAACTTGGCACGTGTTATGGTAGAGTTAAAATCCATTTCTCCATACAAACAATCGATTCCAATGGTTGTGTGTGTCGTAAAAGAGAGGTTCCTCTTTGCACGTTCACAGGCTGTCCTCAGCCTTCTTAACGCCCGTGGATTTTCGCTTATGTCTCTTTTGTGCTTCCTCTTCAGTTCTTCTACGAAATGATTCACCAATCTGTTGTCGAAATCCTCTCCTCCAAGGTGGGTGTCGCCGGTAGTCGCTTGAACCTTGAAGACACTATCAGTCATCGTTAGGAGAGATACATCAAAGGTGCCACCGCCAAGGTCGAAGATGAGCACGTTCTTTGCAGCAGATGACATTTTCTTGTCAAGGCCATAGGCAACGGCGGCGGCAGTTGGTTCAACGATGATACGCAACACTTCGAGCCCAGCAATTCTCCCAGCATCTCTAGTCGCCCTCCTTTGGGAATCGTTGAAGTAGGCTGGTACGGTGATAACTGCCTTCTTTACCGTAGATCCAAGATAAGCTTCTGCAATCTCCTTCATCTTAGTGAGTACCATAGACGAAATCTCTTCCGCAGAAAAATGTTTCTCTAGTCCTTTGTAGGTAACCCCAATCATTGGCTTATCATCTTGAGACTGAGAGACCACTCTGAATGGCCAAAGCATAACATCTTTCTGGACCAAAGGGTCGCTGAATCTTCTACCGATCAACCTCTTTGCATCTGTAACATATTGTTAAGTTTTACTGTACTGTGGAAAGCGTTTGTAAACCTCCCAAAGGCATGTATCACATACGAACCATATAATTTTACTACGACTCCCCCGTTTTTTAGCCTCAAAACCCATATGCTGATATTCACATATATTTGTCAATCAGCGATAAAATATTCGAATATGGACTAGTTCCATAACGACTTGTTTCCAAAGGGTCGATAAGTTAATTTTGACGCGAGAAAATTAATGGAGGAGGACGAATCATGACTTTTTTTTGTGTCTAAATTCTCTACTCTTTTGCGTCCAAAACTAACTTTTCGACCCTTTTCTTACGAAGAGAATGAGCATATATAGGGGCAGAAACAAAGGGAAAGAACAGATTTTCAAGTAAAGAGCTACCGACAATTACAATATAGGGCCGAAAGTAGCAAGAACGAAGTTTGCAGTACCCCTGAAAAAGAATGGAAAACCCAATAATAAATAATTACCAAAGACAGTGTTAATTGGGTTGACAGGCGCAAGATTCTTGGCAGCGTCGCCTATAAGACGTTCGTTTTCGTTGAAAGATACGTAAGAAGGCGTAATTCGATTTCCCTGATCGTTGGGTATGACCTCAACACGATCGTGTCTCCAAACTGCTACGCAAGAATAAGTCGTTCCCAAATCAATTCCAATCGCCGTGCATTCGTGACTTTGCCCAGGCATGATCGATTTCGTTGCCTTCAGTGGGCTATGATAAGCACTTAGAAAGGAGCACGAAATGACTTTTAAAAGAAAAAGAAGTATATTTTTTCCTATTCAAAAAACTAATTTGGTAAAGCAAGACGTCGAAATGACCTGGACGGCTTAAGGAGCTGCACACGTTGGGTGGTTTGAGCGGCGGTATTGAGATGAGATAGATGGACAAAAGTGAAACCCTACATTATATATGTTGGTCTCATTTAATGTTAATGGACATATCATACTTTGTTGGGCCTTAAAAATTTGTAATTCAAATAAAATTTAACTAATAATGTTGGGCCAATTTAATTTTGATTTTAGATTAATATTTTGTTGATATTATGTATGTGAGTAATTGTCGAAATATTTTCTTAACCGTCTAATTTCCGCCTAGATAGAGACTATGCCCGCCTAGGCGGTAGGCCCCCTTCGCTCGCCCGACTAGCGACTAGCGAATTTACAGCATTATACAAAATAGAAAAGAAAAATTGAAGATCATATTTCCCACGAGACTTCAAACGTCCAGTAAGAAGTCTCGTCCTCTAGAAATAATAGGCATGCAGAGGATAAAATAATGATTTTTTTAAATGTGTCTGACAAGGCTTGATATTAGTTATGGTGTTCAAATCCTTTATCATTTTATGCGTAAGCCAACGAGATAACACGTAGATGCAATTTTTAGGATATTTAGATACATTAAAAGTAGGCCTGGCCTTGAAAATCTAATGGAGGCTACCAGCAATATGAAATTAAACATATTTTATGATGCTGACTGGGGCAGCTTGCCCCATTTCTAGACGATCTTTGACAGGCTATACAGTTTTCGTGGGGGATTCATTGATGTCATGGAAGTCTAAAAAGCAAAGCGCGGTGTCCAAGGAGCTCGACAGAAGCCGAGTACATGGCTATGGGAGCAGCTATAGCTGAAGTTTAGTGGATATTAACTTATTATAGGATATAAGAATGTCTATATCTAAACATGTTGATCTATACACAGATTAAATCGGTCATCCTAGTGGCTGCCAATCCGGTCTTACACGGGAGGACAAAACAGTTGATTGTCACTTTATACTTGACAAAATTCAAGGAGTGATTGAGACTTCATATATAACTTCAAGATATCAACCAACAGATTTGTTAACAAAGTCATTAGGGAAGAATCGGTTTACTTATCTGTTGTTCAAGTTTGGTATCCTAGATATGTATGGACATCAAACTTGAGTGGAGTGTTGAGAGTTTTTAATTCACTGAAGACTTAATTGTAATTTTCTATATCATAGGGTGTTAAATATAAAGTAGAGTAGAGTACATGTAGATGTCTGCGACTGCATCTTCAATTGAGGGTGTGAGTTTGTGCAGGGGCGGCTCATCGTAATACGGGGGCTAAAGTGATTTTTAAAATTGGGCCTTAATATAAAATTAAATATTGATAAATTTTTTTGTGTTAATTTAGCACAAACATCCTTCTTTGTAGGGGTGGGAATCGGGTTGGGTATCGAATAGTTCGAGTTCAAGTTAAGATTTTCACTACCGAAACCGGAACCGATCTACGCGGGTACCCACTTGCCGGGGGTTCGGGTAGTGAAAATCTCCTTCATCTTTGTGAGTACCATCGAAGAAATCTCTTCCGCAGAAAATTGTTTCTCTTGTCCTTGTTGTAGGTAACCCAAATCATTGCTTATCATCTTGAGAGACGACTCTGAATGGCCAAAGCATAACGCCTTTCTGGACAAAAGGGTCACTGAATCTTCGACCTATCAACCTCTTTGCATCTCTGTGAAAGAAATATGTGCATGGTTTTAGAACGAGTCATAAAAATATATCTGATAACTATGCATCATCACAGTCCTTTCATTTATCTAAAAAGTATACAGAAACCATAGAAACAATACAATGTATTATTTGAAAATAAGTTTGCTACTTGCAAAATAAATTAAACCCAATTGGGAGAAAACCCAAAATAGTCCCAGTTGTTTTTTCCATGGACTAATATAGTTCCCGATATTTGGCGTGAACCAGTTTAGTTCCCGATGTTGTTAATTTTGAAACAATTAGTCCCAGCGATAATTGTCCGTTAATTTTGACGGAAGGCCATGTGCCAGCATATAATTGGTCAGACTTAAAAAATCAAAAATAAAATTAAAAAAGGGAAAAAATTCCCAAAATAAAAGGGAACACTAAGAAATATTAAAAAAAACTTAATAAAAATATTAAATTCAAATAAATTAAAAATAATCAGAAATAAAATAGAAAATAAATATATTAAAAAGTAGATAAATGAAAAATTAATAAAAAAGTAAAGAAGATGTTAAAAATTAAAAATAAATATATAAAGAAATAAGAAAAAAGTAAAAAAAAAAAAGTTAAAGAATAATTTATTAAAAACTAAAAATTAAAACTAAAATAAAGAAAAAACGGCAATGAGAAGTTTACGATAATCTTCGACCTGACGAGGACGCAATCGTCCAGATCTCAGAAGTAAAGATACTTTTTTTATTAAAATATATGAAGATAATTGAAAGATACTTTTTAAAGTATCTAATTTTAAAAGGATTAGACCATACTTTTAAAATATTTAATTTATAAGACACACACAACAACACATAGGCATCGGTTGTTTAAAAAAACCGACGAAATTTGTTGACAATTAGCATCGGTTGTTTGTCCCCATTTAGCATCGGTTTTTATAAAGAACCGACACTAAATCCTTAAAAAACTTGTAATTTATTACTAAAATGACACCGAGCGACAAATAAGCGTCTCTTTCTGAGGATCCGGCGCCTATAGTGGCGACGCCTATTTACATTTTTGTACTAGTGACATCATAACATACATAATACATATAATACATAGAACAATTACATACATTGTAACTTATATACATTCATAAATAATAATAGACACACACAACAACACATATATATAGGCTACAAGCATTAAACCAAACACATCATAGCTTAGACCTCATCATAGCTAATACACATCTACCAAATACAACAATTAACTAAAACAACCTAATGCACAACATTAAATTTAAAACAACTCCAACATTAATATTTAGAAAAATATTATCATTTCCAACAAAGAGGACTTATGAAATGTAAATGTGGATTTAACATTTTGCCCAGATGAAATTATTAAATTTATACGATGCGTATATATATGTATGATTATTATAAAACGGTGAAAAATAAATAATATGTACTCGTTAAACTACGAAGGTATTTACTCTCAGTCACAGAGTAGTACTGTCATATACATAATAGAATCACTCGCCATAAAAACAAGTATCAAGTAAGGTGCATCCATCAAGACTGCGAGTGGAGTGGTTGAAAGAAAACAAAGGTGATTAAGACAGAGACATTATACCATACCCTGTAATAAAATGAATTAAAGCAGCAAACATATAAAAACAATATATTGTACGACAAAAAACATACAAGTGCTCTTGTCTCGATCGTGTCTGTCCCATATCTCCAGTGTGATGCTAACTACAACACTTTGCTTGTTTTTGTTAGTAGTATTTTGGTGGGACAGTTGTTTTTCAAACATTTATTTATTAAATGGAAGCTTTTGGACAACTCTTACATGAATGCAAGTATTGACATTCATCAAAGTATTATGTACTTCTAATTAATCATCATGTTCATTAAATAAACCAATCCAATTCGAGCTCGATGATCAACAATCAGGCTCGAGTACTTCGACTCGTTTACTTGACTAACGGAGATCGAACGTTAAGGTCAAAAATTTTAGTTTAGTTGAACCCATATTAAATCTATAATTTTATAGTCATTAAACTACAAAAAAAAATACATAATAATTATAAAGAGATTGGAGATCTTTCATCCCTAAATGCAAGTTTAGGCATGAATTAACATATTTAAAGATCCTTCATAGAAAGATAAGTTGCCAAATACAACATCGAAACATTAGAATAAGTTGCAAACAAAAAATGCTGCAAAGTCATTAGCAGCAGCAAATCCACAATCTGAAAATTGCTGCAATAAGTGATTTCATTCATAGGACAGAACACACATAAACACACACACATACAGAGCTGCTATTACTACACAGATATGCTCATGGGACCCGCTCCGTTAGACGAATCCAGTCCACGCTCGCCGCTCTTGAAACCCCCCATCAGTTTCCTGAAAAAAATAACAAAAAAAAGGAATATAAACATGTATAACCAATCGTAAATCGCAATATTGCAAAGATAACTTATTGAAAGAAGAAATGTTTACCTCTCAGATCCGTTGTTAGCAGTCGATTCGGCAAATATCCTCAGTGTTTTCGCAGCCTTCACAAACTCACTACACTCAAAAGGGCGCAAAACTCAGTCATATACGTATATGCATAAACAACTCTTAAGGTAAATACGAAGAAAAATGAACTATACCCAAACGGTTCTTCGCCAACTTGTTTGACCACACCATTAAGGTCACGATACATCAAAAGTCTGTCCATCTCAGTTTCTTCAATCCCGAGCTTTTTGTACAGCTCATCATACGATCCAAGAACAGACAAATCATAGGTCCCACCAACAACATCTTCCTCCGACTCCAAAAACACTTTGCAATGACCCCTTTCTAACCCAGGGGCATCATCGCAATAACCATCACGTTTCGAAATTTGCACATTGGTCATTGTCTCAGAAGCTGCGTTGCTAGCCATTTGCTCCTCGGTGAGTATAATCTTACCGAAAAGTACAAAGTGGGGCGTCTCCAATTCCTTGCTTCTCTCCTTTGCCTTACTCGGGCTCTCCACACTGTTCTTGAACATACTAACATGAGAAATTTCACGGCAATGATATCGATGATCCCTATTATTATTTGATGGGAAAATTCCCATCTGCTGTTTATTGTTGACGCTGAGGTGGAAATCTGTTAAAGGAATTCCCATATGAGCGACATGCCTGGTTCCCTGTACGCCCGCGGAGACGTTGAGGTTGTCCTGTAAGAAACCGTTTCGACCTAAAACGGGCTTGCCCGAAAAGGGTAGAATTGGAATTTGATCCTTGAGCGGGAAATTGGGTTGGTTGAGTGAGGATGGGAAGCGTGGCTTCTTTCTCGAGGGCGAAAAAGGTGCCATGTGTAGGGCGGGCATATCTGGGACAACCTCAACTAGCCATGGGCTTACGAACTTCACGTTTTGTAATAAGTCTGGCTCGTCCCAGTTCACCTGGAGATGTAAGAATGTCAGAGAACAAAATTAATATAACTTTTGGTATACGTTAGACGCTGATAATCGTGTGCAAAACCTCATGTAAAGTGTACCTGAAGCATCCTCCAAGGCGAATTGGGCCAGCGAAAAGGGTCAGAGATGTGAATACGAGAAACAGTCCCAAGAAACCAACTAATTCTAGCCGAGTCCTCGGTTTCAAATGCCATCTTAAATCTCATCCCGGGCGACCATTGAATCTGTGATGTGACCTCGCTAAGCAACACATTGTTTTGAAAAGTCAGAGTTGTACGTCCTTTTGTTTGTGAAAGGAAAAGATCACGTGGACATAAAATAAAAGAATGAAGTCTCCATTCTTGTAATGATTTCGGCTGTCCACATTATTTGTCAAAGGAGGTGGCGAGCTAATTTTCTATTAGTTCACAACATCTTTTCACATGCAAGATGGAGCATACGATCGCCTATAAATAGGCATGCTACGAAGCAGTAGAAGAACACCACAGACCACAGCCATATAGATCTTCTCCTCTCCTCCGTTTATTTCTGTAGCCTACTCCTTATATTGTTGTAGCGCTTTTGTATCACGTCAGTGTACGTGTCTGTAATCTCCACATAATAAAGAAGTTCTACCCTCCGGCCCGTGGACGTAGGTCATTCTGACCGAACCACGTAAATCTCGTGTCACTGTCCAAACTTATTTTTCGTCTCGTTATTTATTATCGTCATTTTTCGGGCAAAATAATTATCGGGGATTTCCGCATATCCTAACAAATTGGTATCAGAGCCAACCCGATATATTTTTTAGCCACCATGACGATAACAAAAATGTCAATTGAAAAGTTCGACAGAAACGTCAACTTTGCAATGTGGAGTCTCAAGATGGAGGCTATACTCATTCAAGACGGTTGCGAGGTGGCGCTTGAAGGCGCAAAGAAGAAACCAACCGACATGAAGGACGATCAATTTAATGAATTGGACAAGAAAGCGAGATCGGCTATTATCTTAAATCTCTCTTACGAGGTTTTACAAGAAGTTGCCACGGAGACGACGGCCATGGGTATGTGGGATGCGCTAAAAGCTATCTACATGAAGAAGACAAAGGAGAACCGGCTTTATTTAAAGCAGAAGCTATACAGTATGAAAATGACGGAAGGTACTTCTATACTCTCGCATCTCGATAAATTTGATTCTATCATTATTGATTTGGCGAACGTAGAAGTCAAAGTGACGGACGAAGATCAGGCCATAATATTGTTGTGTTCCCTCCCCGCGTCTTTAAAGCATTTTCGTGACACCATAATCTATGGGAAAGATACGATATCGTATGCTAGTGTCAAATCTGCTTTACAATCGAAAGAGCAGATAGACAGGGATATTACGGGAGAAACAAGTGGTAGCCAGGCAGAAGGTCTGTTTGCACGGGGAAGACCAGAACGTGGAGACGCTGAAAATAGCAGATCTAAAGAAAGGTCAAAATCCAGGTACAGAAATAAAGTCTGTAATTTTTGCAAGAAAAAGGGTCACATTAAAGCTGATTGTTTTAAATTAAAAAATAAGGAGAAAAATAATCAGCAATTTAATAAACCCGCCGAAGCTAGTTTAGCTGCTGATGAGAGCGATGGAACTATATTTGTAGCAACTGCAAATATTATTAGGTCTGATAATGAGTGGATCTTAGATTCGGGTTGTTCTTACCACATAAGTCGGAGTCGGGATTGTTTTTGCACATATGAAAATTTTGATGGTGGATATGTGTTGATGGGAAATGATGCTCCGTGTAAAGTTGTTGGTAAAGGCACAGTTAGGATCAAGATGTTCGACGGAATCATCCGAACGCTCACAGAAGTCAGACATGTTCCAGATATGAAGAGAAATCTTGTCTCTTTAGGCACACTTGAATCTCAAGGGTGCAGGTTCTCAGGTGAAGGTGGAGTTTTGAAAATTGCCAGAGGTGCCCTTGTCGTGATGAAAGCTTGCAGGTCTGGAAATTTATATGTTTTGCAGGGAACTACAGTTACAGGTTCCGCTGCAGTTTCGACATCCCCGGAGATTGATACCACGAGATTATGGCATATGCGACTTGGACACATGGGAGAAAAAGGCTTGACGATTTTAAGCAAGCGGGGCCTACTTTGCGGTCAAAGTACTGGTAAGATGGACTTTTGCGAACACTGTATTTTTGGGAAGCAGAAACGAGTCAGCTTCAATTCGCCAGCAGTCCACAGGACGAAAGGTACTTTGGATTATATTCATTCTGATGTATGGGGTCCTTCTCGTGTTCCGTCCAAAGGTGGTGCAAGATATATGTTGACTTTCATCGATGATTTTTCGAGGAAAGTGTGGGTCTATTTTCTTAAACAGAAGAGTGATGTTTTCCTAACGTTTAAACAATGGAAAGCTTTGATTGAAAAGCAGACAGGAAAACAGATCAAGCGGTTGTGGACAGATAATGGCTTAGAATTTTGTGGAAGCGAGTTCAACGAGTTCTGCAAGAATGAAGGAATTGCTCGACATCATACTGTTCGAATGACGCCTCAACAAAATGGTGTTGCCGAGCGCATGAACCGGACGCTTCTAGAGAGAGCTCGATGTATGATCTCCAACGCTGGGTTGACAAATGATTTTTGGGCTGAAGCTATCGCTGCAGCATGCTATATTGTCAACCGTTCACCGTGTTCACCGATCAATTTCAAGACTCCTGAGGAAGTATGGTCAGGTACTCCTGCTGATTACTCCAACTTAAGAATATTTGGGTGCCCAGCTTATATGCACGTAAACGAGGGAAAGTTAGAGCCTAGAGCTAAGAAGTGTATTTTCCTCGGTTACGCTTCAGGGGTGAAAGGATATAGACTATATAATCCTGATCCCAAGTCACCCAAATTCATAATTAGCAGAGATGTTACATTTGACGAGTCTTCTATGTTACATCCTTCAAAAGAGTCTACTAATTCTTCTAATGAATAAAAGAAGGATAGTGTACACAGCGAGGTGGAGCTCGAGATCAACAAAGATTTTTCAGATGACACTGCTACGAGTTCAACAAATCAGGATGAGCCAGAACCTGATTTAGATTCTGTTGAAGATGAAAGCGTCGAGCAGGAATATTCTATAGCCAGAGATAGGGAGAGACGGGAGATTCGACTACCACAGCGGTACGTAAATTTAGTTTCGTATGCTTTATCAGTGGCGCAAGAAACAGGTGGAGGCGGCGAACCTTCTACCTATTCGGAGGCAATAAGCGATGATAATTCTGATAAGTGGCTGGTAGCGATGAATGAAGAAATGGAGTCCCTGCACAAGAACGGTACGTGGATTCTTGTGCCGCCACCGAAGAAAAAGAAAATAGTCGGATGTAAGTGGGTCTTCAAAAAGAAAGAAGGTATATCTGGTTCAGACGATGCAAGGTATAAAGCACGATTAGTCGCAAAAGGCTATAGTCAGGTACAAGGTGTTGATTTTAATGATGTTTTCTCACCAGTCGTTAGACATAGCTCTATTCGTGTATTACTTGCATTCGTTGCCATGTATGATTTGGAGTTAGAACAGCTTGACGTCAAGACAGCGTTCTTACATGGCGATTTAGATGAACAGATTTATATGAAGCAACCTGAAGGCTTCATAGTTGAAGGTAAAGAAGACCAAGTTTGTTTGTTGAAGAAATCCTTATACGGATTAAAGCAGTCTCCAAGACAGTGGTATAAACGGTTTGATTCTTTCATGTTGGGTCATGGTTTCTCCAGGAGCAAGTATGATAGTTGTGTTTACTTCCGGAAGTTAAATGACAGTTCGTTCATTTATCTGTTGTTATATGTTGATGACATGCTCATTGCGGCTAAGAATCTTGCAGAAATTCACCAGTTGAAGGCCTTATTGAATGGTGAATTTGAAATGAAGGATTTAGGAGCAGCTAAGAAGATTCTTGGTATGGAGATTAGACGTGATAGAGGAGCTGGTAAGTTATACCTGACCCAGGAAAGTTACCTCAAGAAGGTTTTGGAGAGATTTGGCATGAGCGATGCCAAACCAGTCAGCACTCCTCTTGCTAGCCATTTTAGGCTATGCGCTGCTCAGTCACCATCATCAGATGAGGAAGAAGCGTACATGGCACGAGTTCCCTACTCGAGTGCAGTCGGCAGTATTATGTATGCAATGGTATGTACACGTCCTGATATTTCACAGGCTGTTAGTGTTGTTAGCAGGTATATGGCTAATCCAGGGAAAGAACACTGGCAAGCAGTGAAGTGGATTCTCAGATACTTGAAGGGTACTCTAAGCACTTGTTTGGAGTTTGGCAGAAACAGTGATACTCTCGTCGGCTTCGTCGATTCAGACTATGCAGGTGATCTCGATAAACGACGATCTCTTACTGGTTATGTATTTTGTATTGGAGGTTGTTCAGTTAGCTGGAAAGCTACTCTACAGCATGTAGTAGCATTATCTACTACTGAAGCAGAATACATGGCGATTACTGATGCGATCAAAGAAGCTTTGTGGTTGAAAGGGTTGTTCAGCGAATTAACCCAGAATCAGGGAGTCATTACTATTTTCTGTGATAGTCAAAGTGCGATTCATTTGACCAAGGATCAGATGTATCACGAAAGGACTAAACATATTGATGTTAAGTATCATTTTATTCGTGAGATCATTGCAGATAAGAAGGTGTTTATCAAGAAGATCAACACGAAGGATAATCCTGCAGATTTGTTTACGAAGGCTCTTCCAGTTTCCAAGTTCAAGCATTGCTTGGACTTGATTGGTGTTTCAGAAATGGTGAAGTAGCCCGTCGGGGCTAAGGTCGGAGGGAGATAAAGGTATTACTAATCAAGGTGGAGTAATTTCGAAATCTCGGTCAAGGTGGAGATTTGTGATGTGACCTCGCTAAGCAACACATTGTTTTGAAAAGTCAGAGTTGTACGTCCTTTTGTTTGTGAAAGGAAAAGATCACGTGGACATAAATAAAAGAATGAAGTCTCCATTCTTGTAATGATTTCGGCTGTCCACATTATTTGTCAAAGGAGGTGGCGAGCTAATTTTCTATTAGTTCACAACATCTTTTCACATGCAAGATGGAGCATACGATCGCCTATAAATAGGCATGCTACGAAGCAGTAGAAGAACACCACAGACCACAGCCATATAGATCTTCTCCTCTCCTCCGTTTATTTCTGTAGCCTACTCCTTATATTGTTGTAGCGCTTTTGTATCACGTCAGTGTACGTGTCTGTAATCTCCACATAATAAAGAAGTTCTACCCTCCGGCCCGTGGACGTAGGTCATTCTGACCGAACCACGTAAATCTCGTGTCACTGTCCAAACTTATTTTTCGTCTCGTTATTTATTATCGTCATTTTTCGGGCAAAATAATTATCGGGGATTTCCGCATATCCTAACAGAATCCTCGTAACAGCAGAGACTAAGGATGCCTTAACGCAGAACTCGGGCGTGTTAGAACAAGGGTAATAAGCCACCTCAAAGGGCTGGCCAGTAGAAGCCAAGAATGTGGCTTTGATAACAGACTCGGGCTTAACCCTCCCCTTTTCCCCATCATTTTTCATCAGTTTGTGACCATCTTTAGGAGATGACGGGAAGTTATTACCACCATTGGATGTCCAAAGGCTTGGGATTTCATTATTACAGCCTCCAAGGCTGTTATTCTTCTTAGCCCGCCTTATCCCTACACGGAGATCGCCGTTTTCAGCTTTTAAAAACACAATGGAATCGCCAGCCACGAGTTTCTTCTGATTCACAAACGTGCTCCAACCAGTAGTAAGCAAGTGCCTCCTAGGCGTTCCCCTATATATGTGTCTGAACTTCCACGTCGTCCCATGAACATCCTTGGCTATCACATTCTGAACCGGAGGATCGGTCTTGAAATCCAACGGTGGAAAAATGGTCTCGGCACAATACCTAGGAACAGAGAAACCTCCACCGTTGTTTGCATCTGATTGGGTCAGCGTTTTTGCGAAAGAAGAAGGCTTTTCGCTGGATTCTGATACGTTACTACTACGATCGAAAATCTCATCACTAGCATCAAAGCAACTTTCGTCCTTTCCTACAGGGACCAGCCTAATCTTGGCATAGACTTCATCTGTTTCACTGTCAGCTAAGAACTTCACAGACAAAACCCGACAAAGAATCATGGGTGAGAATCGAGGTAAACACCCAAACTCTACGGTTGTAAGAGTGTGCTCGGCGTGGCCTTGTGGGAAGTAAAAGACCTTTGAGTTCACTTGAGGTATTTGAACCATGCCGCCAGCACAAGCATGCCATAGCTCAGAGTCCAAGCATTTCTCAACACCATCTTCCATTTCGTAAGACTTTTCGGATTACAAAAGATGAAGAAAAATGGTCCTTGTTCTTCAGAGTAAAAAGAGCTGCAGAGCAACGAACAAGGAAAGCGACTAATTAACTAACTAACCCGCACAACAAAAGCTTGGGTTGGGGCAGTACCAAAACCAGAGATGCTAAAGAAGAAACACAAACCACCATGTCAAGCAAACCCACAAAAGAAGAAACAAGAGAAAGCATAGATCCGAAGCATTACACCTGTAATCGATCCGAGAAAGGAAACGGAACGAAGTAGAACTGACAAATAGTTATTCCTCGCTAAATCAAGAGATGGTCCTTTGCAACAACAGCATTCTGTGAGCTGCTTTGTGCGTATGACTCGCTAGGAGAGCATTGCCGTTGCCGAGAGAGTTCATAGGTTGGTCGGTTATCAAAACGATTTGAGATTCAAAACAAGTTTTGAAGGAGTTGTTTGTTTAGAACAATTACAAAAAGTAGTGGAGTACGACTTCAGAATCAAAGATTTTCGCCTGCGTCATATATTATTTGCAGAAGATGAGAGGTGAGGACGGTGACTGTCCAAACCAGACAGATTACGCCAAGCTAAATAATCGTCCGTTACCGTTAACTGACGACGTTAACTCAGAAGGGATAAGAATTAGGAAATAGGATAATACCAGTTTAGAGCCGAGCGGACCGGCGGGCCCTGCCAAAGTGGCAGGGCCGGCTGTAAATTTTCAGGCCGCCCTGCTCATGCCATGCGGGCTGCGGGCTTTGGGGGCGGGCCCGGCGGGCCACGGCAGGCCCGCCCAAAAAGAAATATTATATTATTATTTTAACAATAAGATTTATAAATAAATTATAATGATTTTATATTTTTAGCTTATAATTGGTAACTAATAACATAAATAAATTAATATGAAAAATTTTATTAAAGTAGATATATTTTCCAACTTGATAGCCCTAAATTTTATTTTCATTAGTGGGTGAAAAATTGGGTGATATAAAATATCACCCACTTGGGATAAATTATATGCCGAATTTCCAATTTTATTAATAAGTGGGTGATATCCCAAGTGCGACAATCCCAAATTTTATTTTTTTCCTATTTTTATTACTTTTTTCTTACTTTTTCCTATTTTTTTATTATTTTTTTATTTTATTTTTTTTAAACAACTGGGCCCGCCACGCTCGCTACCCGCCAATAGGCGGGCTGCCCACCCCCACCCCCGCCCCGCCCCGCCCCACCAGTGACGGGCTACGGGCCGCCCGCCCCGCCGGCCCGTTTTGACAATACTAAATACCACTCTTGTAAAACTCGGAGGCGGCGCCTAGGCGCTAGGCGGCCCTATCCGAGGCGTCGGCTAGGCGGCTGATTGATCGGTGGAACCGATTAATCGGCCTAGGCGGGCGATTAGGCGACCGACTAGGCGGTCTCATATTTTTTTTGTATTTTTTCAGAAAAAAATTAAAAAACAATTTTTTTTCGAAATTTTTTATAAATACAAAAAAAAAACATAATAGAGGATTTCCAATTTATTTTAGGGGCTTTTAAAGTTCAGGACCCCAGTTAAGTTTCATTGAGATTTAAGGACCATGTCAGAAAATTTTTAGGGTTAATGACCCGATACACTTAAGTGTTTTTCAGTGTCACTTCATGGAGACGTAGTAACACTTCGTGGACCTGCAGTACCACTTTATGGTTTTGCAGTACCAATTCATTGTTCTGCAGTATCAATTTATTGTTTTGCATTACCACTTCATTGTTATACCACTTCTATGCTCTGACACAAAATCATAGTCCGATACCAGTTCATATACACCGTATAACACCGGGTCCTTATCTCTAAAATTCATACAAATCGGGTCCTTAACCCAAAAAAATTTCTGACAGGGTCTTGAAACCTAACTTAAAAGTTAAAACATATGTTTTGGCCTGACACGTAATTACACCTTTATTTTATGTGAAGAAAATGTTCAAGAGAGTTACATTATTGCATCACTACTCGTAAAAAAGTGGGTGATATCCCAAGTGCGACAATGCCGAATTTCCATTTTCTTTATCGAAATAAAATGTTCGAAGACCTAAAGTCGATGTAATTGAAGTTCAAGTATATACTTGTGCAATCGTCAAATAAAATTTATTTTACCGTCATCATATATCCTTAAATTTAGAGCTATCAAAACGGGCCCGACGGGCAGCCCGACCCGTAGCCCACCATATCCCACCACTGACGAGGTGGGCCGGGCAAGTTGTAAAGTATATATAATTTAATTAACCTTACTAATACTAATTTATTTATGCTATTAAAGTACAAATCATAGCTCAAAAAACATAAAACTCAATATAAGTTAATTATAAATCTTATTGTCTAATATAACCATATATGTATTTTATTTTTTTTGTGGGCTTGCCCGCGGCCCACTCCCTAGCGGGCCTAAAAATTTATAGCCCGCCCCACCACGGTGGGCGGGGGCCATTTGACAGTTCTACTTAAAATCCATCATAAAAAAAAGCTCTTACAAAGATTATTTCGTGCATCACTTGAATTGAAATTTAAGGTGTTCATAATTTAGCTTTGCATGATACAACTCTTCTAACATACAGCGAGCGTATTCGAACAACAATAAACGAAAGAACAGCGACGAAGACTACCGACATCACAAGTATGTACACAAACGTCGTCGTCATAGATGAACTTTTCTGCAATCATCATAGGAAAGGAAATCCATGTCAAGAAAGAACAAAAAAATCAACAAATACAGATCCCATAAGACGAAGTACATTCATACATACATACATACATATACATATACATATATATATATATATCAATAAATAACAAAATTACTACTTACAAGGGCATCTGGGATATCATCATAAGCCATGAACATCATACGTTCTTTCTGCTTCATATATATCTGTTGTGCATAATGATAGAGCTCAACGTCGAGGCTGTTAAGGGATGCTATCTCCTCTATTATCTCATCAGGGACCAATCTACGACTCTACTACGACACATAGAATGATATCAAGTGCCAGAAAATTATGTATATATATATTTATACATATATAAAGAAGATAAAGAAACAACGGTAATCACAATCACCTCTTTTGTGAAGTTTGCATGGTTAGTGAGCCGCTTGAGAGACAAAGTCCATCCGACCGACTGGGATTTTTTCGAAGACGAAGCGCACGATTCGTAAAGTTCGATTACGTCTTCGACGGTCAACTGCTCAGAAAAACACAAGCATCAGATTGCGTGCATATAAAACTGTTAGAAGTCACATATAGTAAACGAAAAAAAAAGAAATACATTGCGCATTTATGGGAATACATTTCCACGTGAATGATTCTTGGCGAACACTTTCCTCGCCTTTCGAAAAATTTCATTCCTCTGTTCCTACGGTGAGCAACACGAAGAACATGGCTTCCGAAACAATTAATCACAGAAAAAAGGGGAAAAAAACAAAGAAAAAATATACTGAACAGACATAAAGTTCTTACATTATGATCAGCAGTAGATAATGTACTGCGACGAAACAAGGAACTCGGCTCTGCAGAAGAGGGGAGAAACACCGTTTAGCAATATTATCTTACAAGTTGAAAACTAATGACTAATATTTTGCTAGTTACAGGAATTATAGATTGCTGCTCCGATTTAACTATGACATTACACGGAATCAGTTGATATTACCTTTAACTTGTGGGTGGTAGTTCGGTACTTGAGTTTGAGACATCAATTGTCGGCCAATAGTGTTTGCAAACATGGAAGCTGATTCTTTGTGTTTCTCTGTCAACCCAACATAAAGCATGTTATCCAACCTCTTCTGCAAGATAAGATTATCACCATGAAAAATGCCTATGAAAAATAAAAACACCTCATGCATTTTTTTACACGGTATAATGTAGCCGTTGTATGACTATATAATATATATACATATATATGGGGATGCATTGGGATGGCACCTTTGCAACATCTAGAACATAGCGACCAAGATCTTGATACTTAATTACACATTGACGCAATTCATGTGCCTCCTCAAAAATGGAGTTGTTCGTCAGCCCTGCAATCTGAAAATTCAGGCAATTAAGTAGAAAGATTCACATTATTGTTCAAGACCTTACAGAATGTAGTTTATCATGTAAGTTATTGTATGTCATACGCCGCAATAATACAAGATCGTAACAATTCTAACAAAAGAGCAATCTGCTGCTTTCGATAATCATTATGAAAAGCAATCAGACCTTAAAATTTGAACAGATGATAAGATACCTGGAACGTAGCACCATTATGGACAAGGTCTCGAACAATGGGGTCATAAATGTAATCGTGCAGTGGCATCAAGAAATCTCCCATGTCATATGGATTGTCAGTTGTTTCTTGAGCTAGTCCTCGAAGTTCTCTAACATTTATCTGCAATGCACAGAAATTAGGACGAATAACCATGAATCCTTTTTACTGCATATCAGCTAACCATAAATCTTGTTTTTCAGATATTATTTTTCTTGTAATGTCTGCTACGACATACCAAGGTGAAGCTTTTATTCAATAAATACAACTTCCATGGTTAGAGATGTATATTGAACAAAAAAAAATGATGGACGTGGTAACTCACTCGAGCACATAGATCATCATGCATCCAAGGGACTAAGTGTTTCCAGGGCCATATATCCAATGTTCGCATTCCAATAGACGTACTATTCTCCGAACTAACTACTCGTTTGACTCTCCTATGAGACGTTATGTTGGAATATTTCACGTATTTTGAGGAAATATCCACCGAGAATTCGTAAGTGCCAAAAACCCTTTCGATTGGGTTTCTTATAATGGTCATCAAAGATGTTCTATCCTTGGGAAGCTTAGACATCACACTATAGTCATCATGGCTGCTTAATAATCTGCATCCTGTCCCACTTCAGCAAAGAGAAGAAAAATTCAACATGTTCACTTTCATATACCAAATAAGAATTTTCAGATGCATGAAAATCAAGCAATTGCTAGTCTGTTAAATCGAACTATATTTTTGCTTCACCAGCCCAGCAATATCAATGAAGAGTGCGTACCTTGGATCAAATCTGAATTGATCATAAGATGGTGCGCAGCCCCTTGAGTTTAACCTCATCTTCTGTAGGAGACTGCCAATGTATATCAGACACAAAATCTTCACAACCTATGAAGCTATATCTATGTTCTCTTCGACTCTGAAGATATGATTTCATTAATATCGTGGAAAAAAGCAATAGGATCAACGAACGTTACCAGCGATTATATGTACGTCCTCCAGTTCGTGGCACGTGAAGGAAAAACAGAAAATCACGCAATTCATGTTTATTATCATCTGTTTCAGAACCTAAAGATGATGATGCCCAGTCAATGAGCCTTTGTTCGCATTGCTTATAATCATCTTTAAATGATGCGTCAGCTGCAAAAGATACTGCAAAATTAAATAGAGCATGTTAATGTTATCAAGTCGAAAGACACTTCTTTCACTAACACTTAAGACCACAAAGAAAAGAAACCATAAGCAGAGCATCCAGTACTAACGAAAAGCCATGATAAATAAACAAGTTCAATTTTAAGAATGTAAGGAAGCAGAATTAGTTCATGAGGAATCGTGAAACCAATCAGCCATAGAAGGCTAAAATCTTCATAATAACATTTATTTTCAAAGAAAGTTACTCACGGAAAAGCATAGACACTAATAAGTTGAAGCCCAGCTTAAAATCAGTCAACATCTTGGCCCCCCAAAAGAAAACAGAAAAATTGCTGCAGCAATGAAAAGGAAAAGGCAATACGACCATTCATCTTCATCCTAAATTTAAAAATATTGAGCATTTGCTTTCCTACAACGGTGATTTCTAGGAGGTGATAGTTACTAACAATGAGCAAGGTGAAAATATCGAAGAAAGAGAGACGAATACAACAAGTAATATTTCCACTTAACACGTTTAGGACAACCATGTCGTAGTGATCTCTAACTTCATACGCGGCCGTGATACCTCCGATCGTATCGCCGGTAAAGCTTTTTTTTTTATTTGTCTCCGTGCCAGGGAATATTAAAAAAAACTCCCGTTGACATAGTCAACTTTAAAAATAGGGGTATTTACATATAAGTACCTAGTTGGATAAAAACTTATAATTTAGTACCCTGTTAGGATTTTTTATATGTAGGTACCTAATAGAATAAATTTTTTATACATAGGTACCCGATCCCCGAAAGTACACCATACAACACATTTGGGTACCATATATCAACACATTTGGGTACCCAATATAACAGAAAATGGTACGACGTATGCTATATTTAGGTACGCTCTATGTAACACACAGGTATGCCGTAGGTACGACGTCTGTTATATTTATGTACCCTATATCAACGTGTTATGGTACGCAATATGCACACAGGAAGATACGACATGACTAAAGAAACTGGTAAAAATTAAATCGGGTACCTATCTGTAAAATTTTCTGACATGGGTACCTATGTGTAAAAATTTTATCCAATTAGGTATTTTCTATAGATTCACCTTAAAAATATAGCACCGCTGATTTTCCTTTATTTAAAAAATTCGAGTTAAGGGTATTTTCGTCATTTGACAAGGTATCTCTTTAAAAATAGCAGGGTCCTCTGCTATTCACTGAGCAGGGGATCCGTGCTATATAGCAGGGGCACGCCCATGCTATGCAGCATATCCTACTGGGGTCCTTTGCTGTGTGGGCGGATCCCTTGCTGTGTGCGCGGGTCACCTGTTGTGTGTGTGCGGATCCCCTACTGAGTGTGCGGGGACCCAATGCCTGCTGCCCGCACACAGCAGGGATCCGCGCACACAGCAGGGGTCCCGCCCATGCTGCGCAGTAGATGCAAGGGGTCCCCTGTTATATGTTCGTGTCCCTTGCTATGTGTGCGGGGTGCCTGCAGATGCATCTGGCCACTTATATAAGAAGTAAAAACAATGTAAGTGAACGCCTTTCTATTAGTAAATATCTGTACTATTTTATAAGACATCTAAATTTAAATGTTTTTCATCAAGGGAGCACACAAACGTATCTCATTTAATTTTGTGCTACTATGATCAAGACACGTTGGTTCTAGTATTTCGTAGTGCAATCTCTCCTCTTAAAAGATAGCAACATCCCCCCCTTTGTATCCCCCTTAAATCACGATGTCAAGCTAGAATTCGGAAAAGCAGAACTAATTATTTTGACATAACCCAAAACTACCAAATAACTGCATGGGATTGACAACAAACACAGAAGCGTATTAAAACACCAATGAAATACAAGACATAATAAAGTCGTCTGCAATTATTAGTTTCCAATGCAACTTCAAATTGAAAAACAGAGAGCAGCAGTAGCAATCTCAAAAGAAGCAGCAGCACTTAAAGGCAAAAAAAGACTTCAAAACAACAAACACATTAAATCCTTCAAAACATCACCCACCATCATCAAATAAAAACCACCCACCATCATCAAATAAAAACCTCACGAAACCTCAGACGGAAGAACACTCAACGACGATCCCTCGAATTCCAAGAAGACCTCGAACCAAAAGCAGATGGTCTACTACCACTAGTACGATCATCCCTCCATCGATCGCTCGAATCCATCTTATTACCAGAAGACCACTTATCAGTTTCTGGCGGGGGCGGAGCCTCAGCAGAGGCGGCCCCACCTCTCTTGAATTTTGGCACATATTTTCCGGTGGCAGGAGCGGCGGCGGCGGCGGCAGCTGCTGCCGGCGCCACCTCAGCAGTAGGCTGCTCGGCCTGAGGCGATAAAGCAGCAGCAGATGATCTTCCGAGAATCTCCTCTCTGCGACGCCTTTCTTTCTCCTCGAGCTCCCTTTCTCTCTGCCTCTGCTTCTCGGCGATTTCGTCAAGCTTAGCCTTCCTCTCAGCTTCTTCCTTCTTCTTACGCTCCATCTCTGGTAGAAACATCAAACATTGTGGATTAGAAGCAAGTAAATAAAATGTTGTAAGGTCTAAAATGTTGAGAAAGAAGGTACCTTCAAGCTTCCGTGCTTCCTCCTCTTCGCGGAGCCTTTTCTGACGTTCCTCTTCGGTCCTCAGGAAATACAGCATTTTCCTTGTGACCATCCTTTTCTGCTTGCGCGACTCAAGTTCTTGCCTGATTCTCTCTCTTCTCTCCTCGAGGACCTTCTCGTTCTCAGCTCTTCTATGGTTTAGTGTTCTTTCTTGGAAGATTTTCTAATAACAAAAATAACAAGTGTCAGAAAGGCGAAATAGAAAAGGATGGGCCCAAACAAATAGGAGATAGCATATACTGGTAATAGAAAAGGCATAAACGCTAACGAAGGCAGATACAAACATGAGTCTAATAATATGCTCAACAGAATCTTTATCAGACTAATAGTTAAGCGAAGCAGCAACTAGCAGATTCATAATACAATACAGCAGCAATAACTCAAAATAGTTTCAAGTTCAATTGCAAATTGTTTTCTCCAGTAACGCACAATTATGTGAATGGAATAGGTAAGTATTAGAACCAAAAAAGGGCACAAACTGATAAGTACCTTGTTCTCGAGCATCCTTAACATCCTCTTTTTCACTTCCAGATCTCCAGCATGTCGTTTCCTGCTCCCATCAATCGCTTGCTATAGCATGAAAGACAATATCAGATTAATTGAATCATTCGAGTAAAACATCTTACACCAATAAAAATAGGAAAATGGTATATATTCCTAGTAATAAGTTATTTTATTCGACCTGCTGCTCAAGTTTGTGCAGAGCTTCCTCTCGCGCTAAGCGCTGCTGGTAAGCAGCTTCAACGAGCGGTGATGCTTCTTCTCTTTTCGCCCTCTCCAAATAATCCATAGTTTTGGTAAGCCTCTGCAGTTTTTTCTCCATTTCTTGCTTCTCTCTCAGTTGTTCACTAAGAGCAAGCTCCATCAATACCTTCTTACTTATTTTCTCCTAATATCCAAGAAGAAATGAGCAGCAAGGTTAAACAAAGATGCCTGAAATGGACAACATATTTAACACGGAAAGGGATATCAACTCACTCCTTCCAAGACTGGTTTCTTCCCCTTCTTCTTGCCACGTTTCTCAGCTTCTTGTAGCAACGCTTGTGCCTCCTCAAGTTCACGCTCCTCTATTTCCCTGAGGATTCGTTGGTTCTTCATTTGCTCAAATTCAGAAGCAAGTCTTCTTTGTTCTGCCTCCTCCGAAATTTTTTGCAGTTTCAGCCGCTTGGCCTCCTCCTCTCGTTCCTTGATAATTGATGTGAATATTTGAAATTGGTTAAGCAATCTAATTTCAGTTAAATTCAGAGTTAACTAAAGAACATGGACAACAGGATGTTTAAGAGAAGAGGAGTATACCATCTCAAAAAGTTGGCGTTCTTGTTCCTCCTTGCGCTTTTCAATGATCGACTTGCGTGCAAGAAGCCTCTTGTGTTCGTTTTCTACAATTTCAATTAGATTTGAAACTGCTTCCTCTGAACTCTTCTTCACAGGAGGGTATATCATGCTCCGTGCTTTGCTGAGGGATTCTGCCAGTGTAGAAAGGGGTCCAAAGCTGTCTTCTGATTCAAGGCTCTGCAAAGAAGATATTCCATTGTTAATAGCAACAACAACAAGTAAGAAAAATCAAGTAGCAGATACAATCGACAAAAAAATCTATTTAGACAATTTTAAGATGAAAATCATAGCATTTCATTTCAGCAATTCAGTAATAATATATATGAATAGGCACCTTTTTGCCGAAGAATATTGCGCCTTTCATGTAATCAACCTTTATAGCTAGGAAACTATTCTTCCCCGCATCTACAGATATCTTCTCAACAACAGAGAAATCAAAGAAGGGGATCATAGTTGATAGGCTGCCAATCTTCATTGTCTGGTACACCAGTGAAACCTGATGAATCATTGGAGGAAAAGAAACATTACGCAAAAGCCACTCTGACAAACATACATTTCAGAAGAAAAAATTTTACCCTCTGCAATAGCCTAAGTGTAGCAAGCTTCTCCAAAGCAGGAACATATTGCACCAGCTGTATTTCAGGCACAGAAGAAGCAGAAGCAAGTTTTCCACCAATCTTAGAAATTTTCGCCAACAGGGGTTGAACTTTCAGCGCCAGATCTAACGAGGAATATTCATCTTCAAGAATATGATAAAGATCCTTCACTTCCTGTGTAGCACAGCTCATCACACCCTTGCTCACCTAAACAATGGCCACATGAAGGTAAGAATGATATGCTCCAAGGTACCAATATTTCCTGACAGGATCAGTTAATTACAATAAAGCAAGATGTTAGAGGAGTTGAGACTGCTGCTTACCAAGTCCAGAAGAAGTTGTTGCCTGGAAAGCTGAAAGCACAATAAAAAAATGGCAAAAATTAGAAAAACAAGAACTGAACAATATAACATGAAATTTAAGAAAGAGAAGATGTATACCACTTCTCTGCCATCAGATTTGGATTCAATATTGAATGAAATAAGGTTCGACACCCTTGAACTACGTTCCTTTTCATTCTCAAGCTCCAAATGAGAAGCTCCACGGAAATGGTCATAAGGGGGGACAGCAAGTGCTGCTAAGACCACTGAAGATGCAATCAACTGCAGGTCTTTCTGATTCAGGTTCTTGTTGAAGCTTTTTTGTAGTGAGAAAAGTTTAAGCCATGCATAGGCATGATACAAATTGCTTGATGACCTCCAGAATATTTCTAAGAGCTTGGAGTAATAGATAACCATCAACGAGGGCTTAGGGCTCTTTTTAACTAAGCACATTAGCCCATGAATATCTTCAATGGACCGAAAAGCTTCCTGCAGATTGAACAAAAGTGCTCGTAAGAAGCAAATATTGTATAGCGTGGTTTAAGAAAATAATATCTGCATAAGGAACATGAATGGAACCAACCTGCCATAGCTCAAGTTCAGTGGCAACTTTCAGTTGTTCGAATCGAGTGTCAAGATACAACTGTAAGCTTTCAGGAGCACCAAGATCAGGACGATCTCTCTGGTCCCCTGTACTTGTTAAGGTTAGCGAGGTGGTTACGAATAATTTCACACAGCCGACGGAACTCAGTGGTTCGTTTGTATTGGTTGCAGAACTGAAAGGCACGGTGGGCCGTCATCTGAAAGATTTAATTTTAAAAATCAATAAGACCCACTGCAAGTTCCTCCAATTAATCAAAGATGAGATCAGATGAACATAACCATAAAAAAAGAAACTCACAGCATAAAGCCCCTCAAGTCTAGAGTTGTTCCTCAATATCTCCAACACAGATCTGTATGTTTCCCACAAAAACTTAAACCATGGGGTCACGAGCTCACGGTCGGAGCGATCTCTTCCTTTCTCCCCGCTAACATAGCTCAGCATCAGATCCTCAGGTCTCTTGTCTGCTTCCAAGTCATCTACATCCAAAGCCTCTTCTAAAGCCTGAGCCTGAGTACGTGCATGCTCTGCTTTCTCGGTTGCCAGTTGCATGAAATGTTTGATCACTTCTTCCAACGAAGTGATGTTGACCTGCTGGCATATGCCACGGTACTGTATGAGACCATCTTTGGCATGCCTTCCCTTTCTCATTTCGACACATAGCTCGACGTATTTGAACATGATTCTCTCGTGTGTCCTAGTCCAAGCCCTATACCTTCTCGCGGTTATAAAGCTGTGAAGAGCCTCAAGGGCTTCTTGTTTTTGCCCCACATTGATCAACTCTGAAATAACCACCACGATGAAAACACAATAAGCTCACGTAGAACAGTTGCGTAGGAGATTAAGAGACAAGAAAATTAACCTCAGGCACAAAATTACAGTAACAGAGAAGCAACTCATCAAACAATACCAACTAAACATATTGCTAACACACCTTCAGCTCGTTTCAACGCATTCTCTGGTCTAGCGAAGGTCGCCATCTGAATACAGCAGCAGGAATAAACTGCAAATTAACAAAAACAGTAAAATTGCATATGTTTTAGCAAGTGAATATAGCTCAGAATTATAAAATTTAACACACAATTTCAAAATAAACATAAGCTTCAAATAGAACTAGAACAAATTCAAAAACAGGTCCCACATACGTATAATTACCATAAATTCTCAATCTTGATGCAGGAAATTAAACAATAGCACTCAAACTATCCAGATCTCCGATTCCTCACAAGAACGATTCTAAAATCTCACACCAGACACATGGTAATAGAAAAAGAACAGCCCAGACGTTAACATCATACTCGCATCGCGTCTTATAAAAACATATCATACAGCAACAAAGGTTCCTATAAAAAAACAGATTACCAGCGATTAACAGCGACGGAATCAGAGGATTCGTGTGGACTGTGGATGAAGAAGATTAGAGAAGAACCCTAAATGACCTCTTGATGGGCTGAATATTTATAAGGCTGTATTTATAACTACTACATAGGCCCATTCAAATTAAAATACTAAAATTATCCAATTAACTAAAATCTATTAATATTCAAAATTTCAATTATTCTAGAAAAAGCGTTAAATTAAGATGGGGTTTTTACACATAAGTACCTATTTGGAAAAAAATTTGTAATTTAGTACCCAGTCAGGATTTTTTTATATGTAGGTACCTAACAGAATAAAGTTTTTGCACATAGGTACCCGATCCTCGAAAGTACACCAAACAACACATTTGAGTACCCTATCTCAACACATTTGGGTACCCTATATAAGAGAAAATGGTACGACGTATGTTATATTTAGGTACGCCCTGTGTAACACACAGGCATGCCCGTAGGTACGACGTATCCTATATTTAGGTACCCTATATAAACGTGTTATAGTACGCAATATACACACAGGAAGATACGATATGACTAAAGAAACTGGTAAAATTAAATCGGGTACCTATCTACAAAATTTTCTGACATGGGTAGTTATGTGTAAAAAATTTTTCCAATTGGGTATTTTTCTATAGATTACCGTTAAATTAAGGAAATGAATTAATTTTTATTAAAAATAATATTAAATAATTTTTTCAATTAATTTATTAATTGTAATAGCTAATTACAATGTTTTACTTCTATTTAATTTTTTACAACGAATTGTCGTAAAATAATACTAGCTTATTACCCGTGTAATGCACGGTGTTAACTATCTAATAATTTATTTTAATAAATAACAATTTAAAGTGAATAATGTGATAAGGCTTCACACACTCTCTCTAAAATATTTCTCCAAGCTCTCTCTACAAACCCTACACCTAAAAGCTTCTCCTCCTCCCCTTCCTCCATTAATGGAGGTTGGGAGAGCTATCTCTCTTTTTTTATCTTCATCTCTTACCTTTTATTTTAGTTTGTTTGTTTTTTGCTCATTCTCCCCTTGTGGGATTTTGTCTCTCATTTTGGGAGTTAGTCTTCCACTATGGAAGCTTCTCTACACCTTATGGGGTCTATCAAGACCGCATGTCATCGTCGACCCATGTCCTCGGCAATCAGGGCCTAGCAAAACGAGTGACAAGTCAAACCCCAATAGTCATCTCCGTTAGTGACCCTTTCGGTCCAAGGTTCACGTAGACTACTATATCCTATCGATCGATCATCGACATTCCCCGAGTAATAATCCACGTGATCGTTTGATTACGAGTCAGTGTCTAGATACTAGTCAATCCCCTGATTCGGCTTGTATCAATGTCTGGCATCCCACTTTCCAAGTGAATAATTGACACAACACTTAAGAGTCGTCTACAAATAAGTCATGATCAGATATTCTAAGACTTATGGACAAATTTAATATTCAAGAAATAATAGCTCTGAGTTGTCCCCTCTCTCATCCCATGAGAACAGTTACTAAACTCAGAATATTTGGGTTTTATTTAATTATCTTCTTACCAAATGCCAAGTAAGAAATTTTTGATAGATAAATAGTATGCCTTTATTGGAATAAACAAATAAAATATATTCCATTCAAAATATCCAAATACATGAATAATTCAACAAATAAGACATTGTTCGTCTATGCCTGTTTCAATGTATCCTCGAATGGCATTCCGATGGCATATTCCCAACAGATTTACATTTCGGCCCTCGCTAGCACCAACCAGAGGATTATTTTACGATTTATATAATATCTTGTCAAGTGGATGGATGATTGATATATTATCGCAACAGAAAATATGTTTTTTGACTAATATATTTTACTTTTACCTGTACTATAGTTACTATTCGAGTTGAAGTTCCATTGGCCAGGCCCAAAATATTACGGGTCGGATCGGGGAAACCCAATTTTTTGTGGCTTGAAAGATTATATGCCCTAGCCCGGGTACGGCGAGACGGGATGGTCCGGCTCAAGTCATTGGGCCTAATGTTTTCTAAATCTTGTAAGTTTGAACAATCTTTAAATAATTTTTATTAGTTATATTTGGACTACACAATAACTCAAATACATCATTTTGAAATAGTTCAAATCCACAAAACATAGAGGAAATTCATTTGCACATAAAATAAAAAATATAGGAAACTGGGGCTAATTTGGCTCGCGGCCCGACGAGCCTTTATGGTTCGAGCCTGATCAGTTGACAGGCCTGTCGGTTCAGGTAAAAAGCCGGCCTATGTTAGGGTGAACCGGCCCATTGGCATGGTCCAAACTTTCAGTCAAAGTTGCTAAGAACTTGTAAATTATAATTCATCTCCTGCTATCTGGACAATTTTGCATATTGTGATAGACATGTAAGTTAGATACGGATATGTCAATCTGCGACCCCATTGGATCTCAGACTACTATTCGAATAATAAAGCCCAACATATAATGGTATGCCAACCCTTGAGCATCTTGATCGTAAATTTATGTCTACCTCACTAACTTAATCCATTGTTGTGCTAGTAGTTTTCTTCATTAGATGTCTAATGTAGGGGCGAATGATGATGAATCGAACACCACCTTGACTGAACTTGGCTCGAGCTCATATTGTCATCAAGGAAAGTAAATACCCGATCCACTCTTTTTCCGTTCCATATATCATTTCCCATTCGTTTTTCCTAATTTTAACAAGACATCTCCTTATACACATACAATTGCTAGTACGAAACATTAAATTATATTTATGGATAGATTGATAGTTATTAAGAACTAACTTTGAAAGTTAGGCTTTTACTTATTAAAATAATAGATGTAATAACATGTCCATATAGAATGATTGATATAATATTTTATTTGCTAATGTAATTTGAGAGACTTGCGTAAAAATATGTGCTTTGGAAAATACAAAGTATTTATCTGTTGAATCTAGGGGTGTTCAAATGTCGGTTAACCGACCGAACCGAACCGAAACCGAAGTTTCGGTTCGAACCGAATACCGAACCGAAATTTTTCGGTTCGGTATTCGGTTTTCATTTTGATAACCGAATAAAATTCGGTTCGGTTTCGGTTTACTACCTCGGTAAACCGAACCGAACCGAAAAACCGAATTTATTATTACTTTTTATTTTTTATACATATATATAATTATATAAAATATATAATCATATATTATTATATGTTCTATAGTAATAATATATCCACCATATGTTATAAAATATGAAAAATATTATTCAAAATATTATACAAATATATATATGATAATATATTTTTTTTATAATTTAAATCATATTAACATATTAAATAAAATATTAAAAAATTAGCTAAATTAAATATTTTTATACAATTCTACATATGATAGTATATTTTTATAATATAAATCATGTTTATATATTTTTTTATTTCTTTTATTAAAATTCGGTTTTTCGGTCGGTTAACCGAACCGAACCGAAAAAATTCGGTAAAAACCGAAACCGAACCGAAATATTTCGGTTCGGTTTTCGGTTTATGAAATCCTCGAACCGAACTTTCGGTTAACCGAAAGTTCGGTTCGGTTCGGTTCGGTTATAACCGAATGAACACCCCTAGTTGAATCTTTTATTAATCTTATAATACTTTGCTTATGAAAATTTTATAACAATATGACACTTCAAATATAAGTTATATTTGGCGGTGCGTACTTATTTCCAATTGTACCATGGAGAATTTTCTTGACCGAAATTCCTAAATTTTATTTTGCCGTTTCTATTTGAATAATGGTCGGCGAGGATACAGCCGTCACAGTGGCAATAAGCCTTACCGGCGATACGATCGGAGATCGTAGACAAAACGGGGATAACTACAATGTCCAAATTTTGTGGGTATCCAATGTGTTGTAAGCTCTCTTGCTTCGAAATTTTCACCTTTGTCTTTGTTAGTAGTTAGCCTCACCTAGAGAACACCAATTGTAGAAAAAGCTCATGTTCAATCGTTTGGTTCATGTCCATATAGTGCATTAGCATCATTTCACGATATGAGACTCCGCTTTTTAGCTGAGGTTTCATCTTTTTCCGCCTTAGCGTATAAATTTGTTATTCACGGTAAAAAAAAAACGAAAACATTGTTTGTGTATCTTTTCATTGTTTGCAGCAATTTTTCGGGCCAAGACGACGACTGGTTTAAAGTTGGGCTTCGTTGTATTGGTGCTTCTCATCTTCGGTGAGTTTATCCTTTAGAAATAAAAATATTTATGACAGAATTAGTTGGCTGATTTGTTTTGCCTTTTCTCACATTCTTAAACTAGAACTTTTGTCTTTGTTCATCACTATTTGGCTAGTGCCAGATATTGATGTAGAAATATAGGAAACATTTCCCAAAATCTTAACGATTGCTAATTCTTCCCAAATATATGAGAATGATGACTGGTTTGACTTGATTTCTTTTTAGTATCTTATGTTTCAATTGAGGCAACTTTGGAGGAAGAAGATGACTATAAACGCTGCGAACGCAAGGTCATGGACTGGGCATCATCATCATCTTCGATAAATTCTCAAGCCGATGACAATGAAATTGAGCTGCGTGATTTTCTTTTCTTCCTTCATGTTCCACGAACAGGTGGACGAACATATGGTCGCTGGTAACAATCGTCGATTTATTGCATTTTCGTATCGACTTTAAGTAGATCACGTCTTAAATATAGAACACAGATATATTCATAATATGTGATATGTTTTTGTTTCTGATATGTATGAGACAGTCTCCTACATAAGATGAACTTAAACTTAGAGGGCTGCATGACATCGTACGATGAGTTCAGATTCGATCCAAGGTACTTACGCTGTCCTTGCAAGGCTGGAGTAGAAACATTCTTTCGAATTTGTATGCTTTTTTTTTGTGTTCGCTCTTTCTTTTTCCTTGTATTCTGGCGAAATTGTAACCGAGGAATCTTTCTTCTGTACGCAGCAGAGGGACAAGTTGCAGATTAATTAGCAGTCACGATGACTACAGTGTGATGTCTAAACTTCCCAGGGAGAGAACATCTGTGATGACCATTATGAGGAACCCTATCGAACGCGTTTTTGGCACTTACGAATTCTCCCTAGAACTTTCGTCTAGGTTTATCAAACTAGACAACATTAAAGCTGCTCGAGGAAGGGGAGGAAAAGCAACAAGATCAGGTATATGGCCCTGGAAATACTTGGCCCCTTGGATGGAAGCAGATTTACTTGCTCGAGTAAGTCGTTATTGCCTCCATTTCTTGTTGACTTAATTTTTTCGAAATATATCTTCACCCATTAGTCGTTGAAAAGATTTGCATTTATCAAGTACCTTATGATCTTGGAATATGTTGATGAGACTGATGTTATTGAGCTTGTGTTATGCAGAAAGATGCTCGAGAACGTAGAGGACAAGTTCATTTAACAACTGAAAACAACCCATATGAATGATATGGAAGATTTCTCGATGCCACTAAGAGATTACATTTATGAACCCATAGTTCGAGACCTCGTCCATAATGGTGCGACCTTCCAGGTATCTTCCGAGCACTTTTGCTTCGTAAATGGATTTAGAAATCACATCATTATTCAAACTTAAGTATTAATCATATTGTGTCGACTCTGTCAAGACATATTTACCAGTTTTTGGGAAAGGAAATCAAATGTTGTTTTATGGGTTACCGGTGTAGCTATAACCCACTGAATGGGTGTTGGTCAGAATCTTATGCTGAAAATAATGCTTATAACATACTTGGGCTAGCAGAGTATATGTCCATGTATATGCTTGTGTTTGATGCTGGTATTAATACAATATATCACATTTAGCACACTACATATTTTATTTACGATGTATTATTGTGTGCGTTTTTACTTATTTCATAAGTGTTTTCAGATTGCAGGGCTCACGAATTACTCGATCTTTGAGGAGGCTCATGAATTGCGTCATTGTGTCATGAAGTATCCAGATCTTGGTCAGTATGTCCTGGATATCGCAAAGGTAACAAGAGAATGCTTCCCCATATATATCTTGTTCACTTTTTTCAATATTTTCCTTCTGAAGTCTTAATCTTGGTACATTGATACTATGAGAAAATGCATCAAAGTGATGTGTTTCATAATGGCTTTGATCAATCGTGCAGAAAAGGTTGGACGATATGTTTTTTGTTGGATTGACAGAGAAGCACAGAGAATCAGCTTTGATGCTTGCAAACATCATGGTCCCTAAAGTGCTATCTCGAAATGAGACATGGAGCTCACCTTCACGCCCTCGAATTACTGGTAATAACTATTGTTCGGTGCAATTAGGAATCTTCGTATTTTATATATTTCATTTGCAACTGAGGCTCAGTTGTATTGATCATAATCTCTCTCTTGTCAATTAATAAGGCCTGAAGTGTGGTGTTGGTTAAGAATTAGTTTCGTCTTCTTTCTGCAGAAGAGAATTCCTTCCTATTTCAAGATACGGAACCTATTGCTAATGTAAGAAAGCTCATCATCATTCTTTTTTCTACGTTTCAAAAAATGCTTAATCCATGAGATCTTTTCTTTAATTTTCTTTGGCAGTTGACTGTAGAGAGCTTGATCGAATCATACGAATCGTGCGCTTCATCTTCGAGAAAATCCCAGTCGGGGTGGTGGGCGATTTGTCTGAAGGAACTGTATAATGCAAATATCACATATGAGGTAGTGAGAACACTCAAATAAATATGATGTATAATATGATAAGATTACTGTGTTTTAGTTAGAAATTTTTGTTCACTAATTCACAGACACGTAGATTGGTCCCTGATGAGATAATAGAGGAGATAGCATCCCTTAACAGCCTCGACGTTGAGCTCTATCATTATGCACAGCAGATATTCATCAAGCAACAACAACGTCGTGCCACAAAGATTGTATGAGGACATATATTTCTTTTTTTTTTCCTTTTGCAAGAAAATTAACTAAATAATTTGATCTTTTCTTTCAGGAAAATATTGGCTATACGACGCTATTTGGTCAGCCAATGAATATTCTGGCAGTATTACTAGTCTTGAAGGTCATTGCTGGTCTTTTGTTGTTTAATGGTGTAAGAAGAAGAAGTATGTCATCAAAACTTAAATTATGAGAGAGAGAGAGAGAGAGGATGGTCTGAAACAAAAATAGAATTAAGATTTGTGTTTGTTCGATTCAAATAAACTCCAATGAACCTAAAAAGTTGTATCTAAAAAATGTTTCCTAGATAGTGTCTATTCTATTTTGATAAGCTTCTTTTCCTCTCCTCTTGAAAGTTCATGCAAACTTCATATGACATCTTATTAGTCAAACAGGGATATACCCTCAAATACGTACGTATGCTTGCAAGACTTGATCGCCAAGTTAGACGTATTACTATCATAACAACCAAACATGTTTTGTTTCGGAAAATGCTAATACTTCGGGAAACGGAAGGTTTTATTTCGACCCCACGACAATTTTTATCGAGACTATAAAACTGAAATGACACCGAGCGAGAACACGAGATTTTTACGTGGTTCGACCAATTTCGCCTACCTCCACGGAGATCACCAGCTTCACTATATTGAGATATATTACACCGTACAAATTAACGCTCGTGTTTAAACCCAAACCTGAGACTCCTTAGTCATTGGGGTAATGTATTTGTACCTACTCCCAACTACCCCAGTAAAATTAAACCCGCTCTCGTCCTTTTCCACCCCGGTAAATTTCTCTCTCTCTCTCTATCTCACACACACACACACTGACTGGATTATTCTCACTTGCTTGCTGTGGGGTGTCTCTACTGGTTAGTCGAATGGCTGCATTTATAGGCAACACAACGAGCATACAAGACAAGCATATATATATGTCATTGCTTATGTAATAAGCTTTAATGCAAGTCTGTCTCATTCGTTGGCTTATCTTCGTGTGTTTATTTATTGCACATGGGTGGTGGTGGCTTATTGTTTTAATTTTTTCTATATAAAAACGATAACACTCATGTTATTAGTGTCTCCGGAAAAATAGTGGCGATTGACATTTTTGGTCCCTAATGTTTAACCCGTGGGCATCCGTGGTCCCTAGAGTTACATTTTTAGTCCCTGATGTTACAATTATTACTCTCTTTCAGTACCTCCGTTAAGTTGAGCGTTAGTTTTAACCAAAAGAACACGTGTCATTTTTTTATTCGTCATAAAACTTAGACCAAAAAAAATTAAAATGACGACAATTCCCTCTCTCTCTATCTTCTCTCTCTCTGGCGAGGTTGGCTGCGACCTCAGATCTGGCGGGCGACTTCAGATCTGGCGTCGCCACTCTGCCCACCGTGAAATGGACCACGGGGTCGTACGGCGCTTGGATCTTCTTCGCGAAGGAAGTCGCCGGAGAAAGTTGAGCGCCAGCCAGCGAAGGAAACCTATCTCTAAACAGAGGATGCCTCATGTAATAAAGCAGAGAAGCCATAGCCACCACCTTCCTCGGCACCAAAAACAACACCACCGCCCCGGAAAAGCACAAGCCCATAACAATCCCCCTCGCCTGCGGGTCCCACCACGTCGGCAGCGCCTGGGAGGTGTGAGACCGGAACCCTAAATTTGTGCTTTTCTTAATTTTTTGTTTTTTTTTTTTCTGGAATTTATTTTTATATACTTTATAAATTTGAGGTGCAGTGTAAGCATGACACTTGTTTTTCTGTTAAAACTAACGTTCTAACTTAACGGAGGTACTGAAAGCAAGTAAACATTGTAACATCGAGACTGAAAATGTAACTCGGGAACATTGGGGACCACGGACGCCCACGGGTTAAACATTAGGGACCAAAAATGTTAATCGCTCGACAAATAGCAATAACCAACCGATCATATATCAGAAGAGCGATACTTTTATATCATAAAACATCCAGTATATTTCAAATGGTTACAGTATTCAAAGAAAATTTTAACATTGTCCACACCACATTGCGATACTTATCACTATAAATAAAGTAAGTAGGAAATAATTCATCAGTTATGACTCTTATCATTAAATGTAAATTTAAAGTTAATAAGGTATATTAAGATATATATGAAATATACCATAAAATTGAATTTTTTATTCTTCAGTTACCTTTCTAATTACCATCTGGATCATGGCGTCTAGTAAGACATTTATTTATTTGTTTAAAAGCAAAATATTAATGACTAATTAACATAATTATAAAATAAATTTATTATTCATTTATTAGACTTATCTTCGAAATATGTTCATATTAACAACGTAGTATTGCGTGTTAGAAAAACCATAATTATGAATATATATATATATATATATATTTACTTATACTAAGTACATTAAGATATTATTATGATAATAGTCAACTGATATTATTATATGATAATACTCCCTTATAGTCAACTGATATATATATATTTCGTACCGTTTTCCGACTATCTCTTGCGACTATAATTGTAGTCGCAATTTTCTGTTTTTCTTTATAATTACTCATAATATACATAAAAAAACTTATTAGAAATCCAAAATAGCCGATAATCCACCAAAAATAAAAACGTCTACATGTCGAATAGTTGCATAGATGATGGTCCACTAGCCGATGTCATGGCCAATTGTGGAGAAGGCGATGGTTGGTTGTGTCCTTCAACATCATCATCGTTGGAGGACGAAAGGCGACCGCCGACGAACTTCGCCAAAACAAGCCAAACGACGGCAGCGCGGCACAACAAGGGAAGGGGGTGGCACGAACAGCGGCAATGGGGAGAGGATGACGAGCGAGAGCGGCTGAGGAAAATAGGAATTTCGAGCTGTGAGAGATAACTCCCGATTTGGAGATTTTTAGGGTAAACATTTTGCGACTACAATTGTAGACGGCAAATGTACTAGCAAAAATTAAATCGCGACTAACTTTACACTCTCGCGTCCACGACACTAGTCGAAAATACTGACTAACAATAGTAGTCGGTAAAGTGGTCGAAATATGCTTCAGCATTAGCGACTACAACAAAAGCTCACGGCGACCATCTTCGTAGTCGGAGGGCGACTACGACTCGTAGTCGCAATTTGTAGTCGGGCATATTATCATAATTGCGACTACTAACGTTGTAGTCGGTATTCGTAGTCGCTAAAAGCCATGTTTTTTTTAGTGTATTCATTCATCCAATATAATATAATACACCAATCATCCAACTAGTCTTATCAACATTTAATACAATAATATCATCATTACTTCAACTAATTCTGATAATTAAAAACATCCACAGATAATTATTCCATAATACTCCATTGCTTATAATAAATATCTATTGGGTATTTCTCCACATATATAATCTTACAACTTTACATCCAAACCCCCAACTCACTCGGACAAAAAGTCCGGCTCCACGGGTTTCCAGAAAAACCCATCGACCCGCTCAGGATCCGAATCACCACCATACCTTCTTCGATGCACATCACCACCACCACCTCTCATACTCGTCGTAAACACTCTCTTCAAACGAGCACCCTTAACTTTCCCCTTATTACAATCCCTCCCCAAACTCTCACCATCATCACCACTCACCGCCAAACCCTCCAAAACCCTAAGCTCCATCAAACCCTTCCTCCTCTTATAGCTCCTCCACGCCGCCTGTATGAATCGGGCCGCCCAAGCCCGCCATTGATGCGAGTAGAACCTAAACTTCTGCATCAACTGTTTGTTGTGCAGCCTCCGAAATTGTGTCGCCACGAACTTCAAGTCCTCGGCCCACAGCGCGAAGGACTCCACCTCGGAGATGGCCTTCACGGTGCGGGTCGACGAGGGAAGGATCACGCTCGGTCGCGGGTCGAGGGCCCACGTGAGGAGCTCTTCCCCGCAGAAGTCCCCCGACCCTATTCGACACGAGTTGAAGAAGCCAGTTCTCCCCCCGTTTGTGGTGTAGGAGTCGAGGTTGCCTCGAATTATGAAGAACATTTCGTTCACTGGGTCGCCCTCTCTCACTAGGCACGTCCCGCGGGTGCAGAGGGCAGGTTTGAGGCGCTCGCATATCGCGTCGAGCATTCTCTCGTCCATCTGATCGAATATTGGAACCTGAAGAATACAAGAGTGAGTTAAATAAATACTAGTATTTTGCACACTCAAATGCATGTGCTATATAAATTTATATTTATATTAATTGTAAAATGATAATTAACTAAAAATAGAAGGACAATATAGAGAATATAAAAAATGTCATGTGGTGAGTAGTTTTTTTATTTAATATTATTTTTAAAATTAATTTAAACTGATCGACCAAGGACGGTTTATCCCAAGCCACGAGGCTTCATAAAAGATTATAGATATGTTGATTAGAAAGTGTGTGAGTTAGTAATGCTGAACTCTGTTGTAAAGACCTAGGTTGCCCTCCGTGGCGAAAATCGGTTAGGCGGACAGTTAGTTGGTGGAATGGATTAATTGGTTAGGCAGTCGATTAATAGGCAAGGCTGTCTGATTAATCAGTCCCATTTTTTTTGGAAGAGATTTTCTAAATAAATAGAAAAAAACATTGTTAGGATCAATATTGTAAGATTCGTTAGAAGCTAGTTAGGCACCAGGAGCCTAGCGCCTAGACGGCCTAGCTAGTACATGGGTGGAAATTAGTTTTCCTTAAACGGGCGGTCGGAGGATCATAATCAAGACCTATTTAGTCCCCAAGTCTAATACCCTGCTGAATGATCACTTCGCTTAAAAGCTTAATCTCTTAGAGAGCTTATCATTATTAAATTTTATATATTATATTTCCAACACCTGCAATTAAGAGATGGCTGTGTTCATATGACGACTTACCCGTCTGACCAAATCGTAGCACAAGTGGCGTTTAATGTCCCTTCGGAGATCTAAAGGAAAACCCTTGAGCAGATTCTCCTCATCGACTCCTCTCGTCGCAACCCATTTGTACTGATCGTACTTGCGAATCGATTCCCTAAGCTCCTGAGGCAGCTGCCTGTGGTGCATCCATTGTTCCGTGTCCGTTCGCCTTATCCTCCACTCCTCTAATCGAATCGTCGTCGATTGCAGATAAGTCTGTAAATAAAGTTCGGGGAAAAACGGTAACTTTTAATAAATCATATTTGAAGCGCTCTAAGACAAACTATATTTTATTAGGCGACGACCGACCTCCATGTTCCCTATTAGCAACGCAAATAGGACTAGGCCAAGCGTCGCCATGATGATGGCGAAGCTTATTTCGCCGACGTACGAGCTAGTCGCAAGATTTTGTCCCAAGGAACTGAACAAAGTTTGTAATAAAGATTACTTATAGCTGTAATTAGATATGATTGGACAAATATAATATAAGTACCTGAGATTTCTCAAACCCCACCAGAGACAGTAGAAGTACTTGCGGAAGAAATTAACAAACGTAACTTCGTGAACTATGGCATCTCCGTAGATGCCGAAAGGATAAAGGTTGTTGTTAGGGTTGCATATTTTCGATACATTGGTCGTTCGAAACCAAGCGATTCTTGCGCCGTCTAAAACCCTATCGCAGTCGAAGTATTTGTACTGACAAAATGGGCTCTCAAGAGCGCATGCGTGTCTCCAGCAATCTTCTTGCCTCTCGATCGCGAGAAGATACCAACAAGCACCTAATACCTGAGATTATTACATACCAGTTTGTTGTGTCATTGACTAATGATCGAACGAATCGCATGAATATCAAGAAGTTACGAATTTAAAAGGAATTCTCTAACATGGCTGGCCAACATGTAAAGCATCAAATTGTAAGCAGCTCCCGCCCAAGCAGTTTTGGTCACGAAGCCCGTGGCGTTTACGATTTGCGATGAAAGTGGAAACATAAGAATAAGCCTGGGAATATATTGGAATATGATGATGAATCTTAGTATGTTCTTCGTGTTCGCAATCATCGAGCCTCTCAGAGTTGGAATAACAACCCAAATCAACACCTGATACTTAACAAGCTTATGATCAGTGCCCAAGAAAAAAACAGTTTCTTATTTTTTAGAAAAAAAAAACAAATCTTCACTTCAAAAATTTTAGTTTACTTATCTAATATATAAACCTGAGGAAGAGGAAGCGCGGCTACAAAGTCGAGCCAGAAACATTTCTTGAAATACCGAAAGGCTACCTTGGAAGAATCTAGAACGAGCTCGCCTCGGCCAAACACTCGAGAAGAAGGAGCTACATATGCTGTTCGAAATCGTATGTAGATTTTTATTACGTAAAATATGTCTGCCAACGATCTTATAACCGTAAGAGCTACTTCGAGATTAAACTCGATGCCTATGCAAAGGTTTTCGGTCACAATGGGTAAGAAAAAGAATAGAGGGTCGACAGATAATGACACCAAACATGCCACCAAGAATATCTGGTTCCACCTACGAATTATCGGGCCTCGAGGATCGAAGATGTTTCGATTTTCTTTTTCGTATTCTTCTGAGAAAACCCTTGATAACACTCTAGCTTTCAAACTTCTCCCACTTTCTCGTTGTTTTGAGCCCTTCTTTATGAATTTATTGGCTTCGTGGAGTTGTGTTCCGTCGATTTTGTACTTGACTTTGTTAGGGTTTTCTACTTGGGAGGATTTGGGAAACTTTATTTGTTCTATATCATCTTTGAACCTGTAAGCGTTGTAAGCATCATAAATACTAAAGAGGCATCTAAGATCTTGAATTATCATGATTAAAAACTAACCGAACAGATCTTGATTTATCGTACGCCATGGTATTAGTTGGTGAACATCAACTGCTCCTTCCACAAAACACCAAGAGCCAATAATGGAAATTGTCTCTTTTATGTTGTTTTCTAATATTAAAAAAAACAGGCAAAACAAGAAAATGACTGTTGATGAGACCACGGCCACAAGGTAAGAAAAGCAAAAGAGCTGTCCCAAAAGTAAGCTGTTAACACAACATGTGAAAGAATTGAAAGCGAGCTTCAAATCAGCAACCATTTACTTTCTTCTTCTTCTTCCTTCTTCTTCTTGACCTTTTTCACGACACAGCTATATAGCTCATAAAAGAGATCAGGCCAAGAACGTGACTATATCTTTGGGTTTGGATACAATATTTATGTCAAGCTTTTGTTATTAGGATGTATATCCATGAAGCAGTGTAGCATGAAGTCATTGTTATTGCCCACTTCTCACTTCACATAATCCTCAAGTGCTAAAGTGGGTGGGGCTTGTTTGGAGAAAAGCATGCATGAACGAAAACCAAAATAAATAAAATATAGCTGATTATTTATTGCTTTACATGAGTGTGTCTGCAAAAGCAAATTTTTAAAATGGTTCCCTGAGCAAACTTAAAGATGCTGAGTGAAGAGAAGAGGAACGATATGTTGTCGTTTCTGTTTTCAGGCCCCAAATTAATTTGTGCCCTAATTGATTCAGGTATTGCTCGATCGATCGGGGCCGTCCACTTTTGCCACTAATCGCACTCCTTTTTTTTGTGTGTGTTTCTAATTTATCCTCCACGGTTGGGCATTTGTATATTTAGTGCACCGCACGCTTGTATGTCATATGTGCAAATATAGTAAGATTTTATATTTTTATATTATTAATTCAGGTATTGAAAATAAAAATTTTACATAAAGGATAAATTGCACCAAAAATTTAAGGTTAAGATTGTAAGAGCACCATTTATTTTGACAGACCAAAAATAGTTTATAGTCACACATCACCATTAATATAATAGAATATACAGAATAGATAATCCAATCGCTTACATTTCGACGTATGAATTTTTCGATGACGTGTCGAAAATCTAACCGGGTTGATTGGTTGGAGTTGGGGTTCGACTGAAGTTGTGCTATATATCCAAGTGGGTGAACTTTCGGGTGGAATACGTTTATCCCGATTGAGTAGGTTAGACAATGAGTTTTGTCAAGTAAAAACGTATATGACATTGTTATGGCTGAATCTAGCCATTTTATTATTACCAGTATGTTTATGACACACATGTGTGCACAAATATATCTTTTCGAACATTTTTAGATTATTAACTAAGTTACTTAAAAATAATAACAATTTCAGGATAAAATTGTCATTAAGTGTATCAAATTACAGACGAATTTGATAGTTTTATCCACCCCAACTCTTTATAGAAGTGTATACAAGTATTTTTCCGCACTCTATGAGTGCACTATATAACTATGTTTAACGTCATTTTGAATTTTGAAATTTATAAACTTTATGTTAATAGATGATATATAAATTTTAAATATATAAAGGAAAAATAGTTTGTAACAATCTAAGTGCAATAATAAAAAAAAAGTTAGAAATAATATGTCGATTATTGGCTTAACTAAATTAGGTGTATCTACACTTAAATACCACACTTAAATACCCAAAAGAATAAAAACATATCGATCAGTGTGTCAGAAAAATTTCATATAAGATACCTAATAGAATAAAGTTTTAACACATAACTACCTATTTGATTGTTAAACCATTTAACCATCATTTACGTATCTTTTTATATGTATATTACATATTATATAACGTTTTATGTTGTACCTAATTCCCAATATCTTGTGCGCGATCTCTGTAAGCATGACTTACCGTTTCAAAATTTTATTATTTTTTCTTTCTTTTTTATTTTTTTTCTTATTTTTTCTTATTTTTTTTCTTGTTTCATTTCTCGGGCCCGCCAGTAGGCGGGCTTGCCCGCGCCCGCCGGCCTTTTTGACAGCACTAATGATGACGGCTATAAACTGTTCATTTGGCCTGTCATCTTGTTTGTAATTTAATCGTTTTCTAATAATTACTTTAATTGAATAATTATCATATCATTACTACATTTTTTAATCGTAATTAGTTTTTACCCGTGCAATGCACGGCATTAAGTATCTGTAGTTATTATACGTTAAAAAAATATTAAAGTTTATGTTTAATAGTGGATAGTATTATCGAATTAACATATGATATTGATTAGTTTTAATTTGTCTTTCTTTATTTTTTTAATTAATTATTGGACACGTGGCAACATTCTAAGGCACCTATGTTTTTTATGATTATCTAAGATTACATCCCTACAAATTATTTTTAGGTTTATATATATGAAAGTTATACTTTCATTCATAACATAGAGTGCGTATAAAATATTAATTTCTCATTACATTAATACAATAGTTCAGCAATAATAAAATTAAATTATTAGGTGAATATACAGTGTTATAATTTTAAATATCTACAAATTAATCATTCCATAATAAGAAAGAATTGTTTTATTGAAGACATTACGGCGCCACCCTTCTCTTCTACTTCAACCGTCACGCCACATTTACAGTCACAACTCACGACCCACAACTTTTCAAGAAAACCAGCCATGGCTTCTCTTCTTCATCACCTATCAAAATCCCACACCCACACTTCAGCAGCAGCTAAAATCATTGGCAAATGCTTACTAAATTCCATCTCCGCTACTGCTAGCTGGCGGCAACCACCGTTCCAAGGTGCCGTGATCGCTCTTTGAATATGTACTTATGTGGGGTTGGGAAAACATTTCCACTATGTGTTACCTTTTCACGTGTAGTTGGCGAAATCCCTTGAGGAGGCTTCGACGTCCTTGTTTTACTCGTTCTTATGCATTTTCATGTAGTTAATTTCCGTAATAGAAAGTTTTCTGCTTTTCGATTTAGTTTATGTATGCGGCACTATTGGTCGAAGAAGTATGCTTAGAGAAATTTCTTTTCTTTTTAGTGATTTATAGTTGCTATATGTAGGTATACCCTGAATGGTATTTGACGAAATGCCTGTTCCACCTGTGACAAATTGCTTCATGAAAAATTGCCATGATCACGTTATCAAACTAATTTTCATCACTCGGATCTCTGATGCTGGCAACCATGTTTGGTACTTATAAATTATGAGCTGCTGTGCTCCTTTTTAGATATATGTGTGCCTAAGTCATGATTATACTTATGTCCTTTGTGTTTGTATTATCAATTTGTGTCCTTTGATACAGTCTCTGTTAGTTACATCTGTAACGTTGGAAACTCGTAGTGCCTGTAGAGGCCTTTTTGGAATACTGAAGGCAAATAACTGCTCTGTTCTTGCAGTGCGATCACTTGTTACTGCTACTACAAAGGAATCAGTTGCTGGCTTTGATGATATGGTTTGTGGGTCTCAGCGAAAATATTACATGCTTGGTGGGAAAGGAGGCGTAGGAAAAACAAGCTGTGCAGCTTCTCTCGCAGTTAAATTTGCAAATCATGGACAGGCTACTATTGTTGTCTCCACCGATCCTGCACACTCGTTAAGCGATTCATTTGATCAAGTATTGTAATGCGATTTTTTTGTCTGCTTATATCTATCAATCACTTGAGAAGGTGACTCATATTTCATTTATTTTTGTTTCTTTTGTTGGATAATTGATTGTTTTCCCCTAGAATTTGAGTGGAGGGATGCTCGTTCCTGTACGAGGGGTAGAGTCTGCACTCTATGCACTCGAGGTATATCATTTGTTGATATCACGTAGAAAAACTTTGTTTTATTTGTTTCATTTCTTTGTGATTTTGTTAAAGATAAATCCCGAAAAAGCAAGGGAGGATTTCCGGTCAGTAGCTACTCAACGTGGCGGTGCAGGTGTGAAGAGCTTTATGGATAGTATGGGTCTAGGAATGTTAGCTGACCAGGTCAGGTATTCTCGTTTATACAGTCATGTATCTGTTTTATTAATTGCTAGTGTGACGTTTCCCATCAAAATACTCATCTGATGTCCTTTGAATCATTGGTGAATGGTAATGCGCTTTGTTCCTTTATATACTCCTGAGAATCAGAAAAAGCATAACTTTAAGTTTGGGATAGAGTTGTAGGATTTATATGCTCACATTTAGTACTAAAATGGGGTTTTGGCAGCTAGTAGATTCAATACTTCAATTGCTGTACTTCGATTGTTCTTTGAACTTGTGAATCTAGTAAAGTTGATTCTTTTATGAACAGTTGGGAGACCTTAAGCTTGAAGAGCTGTTGGACTCTCCACCTCCTGGCCTAGATGAAGCTATTGCTATTTCAAAGGCATGCTGATATTATTTTGAATTCTGAAGTAAGTGAATGCTGTTAATGTTGTTTATAACGATTGGTTTTTCAAATATTACAGGTCATGCAGTTTCTAGAGTCACGAGAGTTCGATAAATTCAAGCGCATCGTGTTTGATACAGCTCCTACGGTATGTAGTTTGCTAATTTTTATTCTCTTTTTTCTTTAGTTATCGCAGTGGAGACATTAACTGTAAATTGGTACAGGGTCACACACTTCGACTGCTATCGTTACCTGATTTCATGGATGCATCCATAGGCAAGATGACAAAGGTAAAGTATGCAGTTTCAAACTTGCAATTGCGTTATAGTTCATCAATTTAGCTTGTTCCCTTTTCTATTATTCAAGACGAAAGCACACGAATCTATTCTTACTCATTTCTTAATCAAGTACCAAACAGTACGATAAGTCTAACGCTACATTCTACTCACACGTTGCTGTTCTGGACTCTGCTAATGATTTTGAAAACATAAGAAAGCATTAACAATGTCTTGAGCACTATGTCTACGTGGTTCATTTCTGATGAAATTTTGTGTAGTTCCCTCTGTCTGATCCATTTCATGCATGGATAACCCTAATTTAGTTTTCTGTCTCTTACTAATTATTGCATTTTGCAACTTTACGCGTGTAGCTCTTCTTTACCATGTCTAGCGGATACAATTTGAAGTCTATTGTTCATGTCGTTGAATGGTTTAACTCAGCTTAAGAAAAAGATTGCTTCAGCGACGTCAGCCCTTAAATCAGCTTTTGGAAAAGGAGAAGCACAACAAGATGATGGTGTAAGTAAGCCCAAATAAAGTGTGCAGTTTTTAAGTGAAAGTCTCCATATTTGATTTGTGTTGCTTGTGCCTTCCCGAACTTATTCAGACCGACAAGTTAGAACAGCTAAGAGAGAGAATGGCCAAAGTGAGGGATCTTTTCCACGACCCCGAGTCCATGGAGTTTGTGATTGTGACGATTCCCACTGTAAGAAACACATCGACGACTTAGTTTTTTTTTTCTTTCTCTATCAAAGGGGACATGTGTGCATTTTATTGAATATTGATGGATCTCCCTCTCTTCTTCATATCGTCGTAATTACAAGAAACATATGAGAAAGATGTGAGCCGATAATAAACTACTGCAGTTATTGCTTGATCACGCAATAGACAGAATGGAACAATTCATCGTTCGTTCCTTTGAAACAATTTTTGCAGGTGATGGCTCTAAATGAATCCTCGAGGTTGTGCTCATCTCTGCGAAAGGAGAAAATCCCTGTAACCAGACTAATCGTAAATCAAATGCTGCCTTCTTCATCAGCATCTGATTGCAAGTTCTGCGCAATGAGACGAAAGGTAAGAATCACAAAGACCATTTGAGATTGGTTTTTTTTTGTGTGTGCAAATTATGCCCTTTAAATTATCTCAAATTGGGGTTTATGGTTTTAGGATCAGATGCGTGCTCTTGGTCTGATCGACAAAGATACCGAGTTATCTAAGCTGAGTGTCATTCAGTCGCCTCTCATGGATGTCGAAATTAGAGGCGTCCCAGCTCTCAAATTCATGGGCGACGTCGTATGGAGATGATGATGATGATGATGATGATGATGATGATGATGATGATGATGATGATGATGATGATGATGCTGAACTGAAGCCACAGCACAAATTTTCCAAAGTTAACTTTACCCTTTTTCTCTCTGTTTTAGTTTTATTTTTTGCTTTACGAAATATTTTTGCCTCGGCCCTTTGAGCTGATCGATCTTTATGAGAAAAATGTGGTAATGGGACGGGAATGTTATTCGTTCCTCCCCGCCGCCAATCCGTGTCTGTTGAGCAAACGTTGATTCCATGTTTTTGGTTTAAATTCCATGCAACATAACATGTAAGTTTTCTTTCTGATTTTATGTTTGGATATCATGATTAGAAATACAATCTATTACCATGTTCGTCTTGGAAATCTTACAAAGCAGGTCTTCCTCTTGTTTTTTGTCCATTTCTTGCCCAAATGCTTGGTTGGCCGTGGCCTGCGTTTCTAGCCAATAGTTTCAAGTATTTCCCACCAATAAATTGTTAATAGTTTCGACAGTGACAATTCAGCGGTTGATTTAAAAGTTGTGATTTTATTTTTTTTTCTCTACTTACATAGTGGTTCTAGAACTAAAAGCATGACTCAATGGTTCTAGAACTAAAAGCATGCCACTAAGGTTCTAGATAAACCCCTTCTCTCTATAAGCAAACCCTCTAATCTCACTTCATCTATCGCCACTCCATTATGTTGTTTAGATGAGCTCTCTCGTAGATGAGATTTCTTCGTCGCAAGTCGAAGTCCAAACTTCACGTAAGGATAGAAACGAAGGCGATACACTCACATACGCCCTTTTGTTTACGGAAGGGAGAAGCATAATTATCTGCTCACCCAATTCTCTTTTCTTTTTCTCTGTTAAAACACATATACTACACACGTCCAACTCTCTTTCTTCTACTCCCTCATTCACCTGCAAGCACGTACACATATTATAGTATATAATAGCATCCCTCTCTTGGCTATAAGATTGAGTTTAGAGGTAATTACATGTCAGGCCCTAAGTACCTAAATTTAAGTTTCATTTAGAAATAAGGACCTAATCCATGATACAATACATATTTGCCCATGATAAACAAAAAGAATTACGAATCATTGTCATCGTCTCTTCAAACAAGCAAAACAACCATGAAGTGGTATACAGTGTAATGAAGTGGTACTGTAGAGCCATGAAGTGGTACCGCAAACCCATGAAGTGGTACCGCAGACCCATGAACTGGCACTGGTGAACAGTGAAGTGGTACCGTAGACTCATGAAGTGGTACTGATGAACAATGAAGTGGTACTGTTGAACAGAGAAGTGGTACAGCAATGTAGACCCATGAAGTGATACTGTTAAACAGAGATGTGGTACAGCATAACCCTTAAGTGTTTCTGCAGAAATCGGACAAATATTTTGATGCGATCCAAAATTGAAATGTTTGAGAATTAACAAATTTTCTTGGATAATCATTCATGCATATCGAACAATTTCTACAGTGTCTTTAACGAATGTTGCCAAAAAAATAACACTTAATTCGAACGAAATAAATGTTCCTGTGAAATAGCAAAAGTGCTGTCCAGAAATAAGGAAGTGTTATCCAGAAATAAGGAAGTGTTATCCAGAAATAACACTTAATTCAAACGAAATAACATGTTCCTGTGAAATAACACTTAAATATGTCTTGATACCCCTACTTAAAAAAATATAGTTCTACGTGTTTCACATGAAATACCTCTTATTTGTTTCGCAATGACAAATCATTTGAAATTCGTACTACTTTAAGAAACATTTATTTACGTCAAAATTTTCCAGCGATTTCATTTTCAGCTACATTAACCTTGAACGACGAACGATGGATCCAACACGGTGGTGCGACGTAATATCCAAGCTATGGGTCTCTCGAATATATACATAGCCAAAAAATGGATCGATTTACTTTTTCGTATTTGCGTCAATTAGATTCGAAGCATACCCTCGCAGATCTTATATTTGACGACGTAATATCAAAATAAACTCTTATATTTGCAGCAGATGCTTATTTCGATTGGCAAAACTCATTTTATTATGTTAATAACACTTATTAGCCATATAATAACATAATATTTGTGCTGAGTAACACTTCCTGTTATGTGATAACTGATAACAATGTACTGCAATTTGATAACAAAACAGGGGCGTTGGATAGTGGATACCACTTCATATTTACTCTTTTATAAGGATATTTTCATCAGACAACCTTTATTTTAATGGGTCCCTAAAACTATACTTTTTCTGACATGGGCATGAACCCTATTTTAAAAATTACATGGGGCCTAACTACCAATCGCCCCTTGAGTTTATCCAACAAATTCCCCCCACTTCTCGTCCTTACGTAACGATACCTAATATTGAACGCATCTACTTTTCTTTAACATACCTTAAATTAAATCCAACAAACTCTGAGCATCAATATGAATTTGCTAAATAAATATTAACTTTACAACAACTTGCTAAAAAAATCAGCGAAGAATAACTATTGCAATAATACAGAAGCTCCAAGATGAATAATAATAACAATTAACTCCATGTACCGAAGCTCTTCAGTTGGGGCATAATAATATGATTTTCTTTTCTATTCATTGAAACGCAACTATAACTGAAAAATAATAAATCCCAACAAAGGAGACGGATGAGTATGCTCTTTATTAACCGATCTATAACCAATGAATTTAAGCTATTATTAAATGCTTATCTCCGATTCTCATACTTGATTATGGACATTCAAATCATGTCAACAACATTGTCATAAATACTAATTTACAAAAGCAAAGTTTCAATTACAACTACTGACGCTGCCATAAAATAACACAGATCTTTATGATATCGTATTTGTGAGGTGTATTAGCATTCGCAAAGATTTGGTATATTGCTGAATCTTAGGTCCATCTAAGAGCTGACAATATAAATTTTCAATCAATAGTAGAAAGATAATTAGTTATATGTATATATAGTATCGGTAAAGAGATTGTTTTCAAATTTTTTAATTTGTCATCTCTATTTGGTTATTAAGAGTTCATAAACAACGTTTATATCATGTTAAAGAGATAATTAAGACCAGCACATGTACAAACCCAACGTTAGGCACATCATACTATGTGTGTAAATTGTAATCTAGATATATATATAATATGATATATTTAAAATATTGATATAGCTATCAAAATCGCCAACTTGTATAGTCCTTTCGTAGACCTAGCAAATCACCAAATTATTCTAAATGCTATATCTTTGGACAACCATTTATTTAGGCATTATAGGCATTATGTCCCTGTGCATATTAGTGCTTTGCCAGAAACTCACGAGCATATCCTCACCTTCCGAGCATGTACAGTATTAGATCTCAAATTCAAAAGGAAACAATAAAATATAAACGAAAAAAATAGTGAAATTGATATTGATTAAATTTCTATTGCCGAAAATCTTTAACTCTATGCTAATAAGTGGATGGATAAGTAAATATTGTTTCCTCATCTATACTAAATAGATCGAAAATTTCACCCTACATATAAATGCAGCGTATTAATAAATCCAACAAACATATACGCCCGCACATTTCATTTCTGGTAGAAATTTTACATATTGTGGGAAACATTAAAAAAGTGAAATAAATAGTTGGATGGCAGACTCATTTATTACTTTCTTGTAGCATTTATTACATAAATATTTCCACACCCAAAGCTAGCTAGCTCTCCTCGTGAGGTGGTATTATTACGGGCCTATTTAAGTGAATCACATTCTTTTCTATGTTCTTCTCCATAACAACTATAAACAGAACTTCGTAGAAACCTACAAGGGAAGAAAAAATGGCTACTTACGCTTTTGGCCCTAAGATAATTATATATCTCCTCGTTATAATGCTTCCTTTTCATGAAGCAAGGCACTACCCCATATTACCAAGTGCACCATCCACATCATTGCCATTGTTAGGCTCCAAAGATAGAAAATTTACGACTACTACGACCCCATTTTTGAACAACAAGCAACGATTCTTTCATGAAAAAGAAGTGAAAAACTGTCTGCCCAAAGGGTTTCGTCGTAATTCTGCGCCAAGTCGTTACACGAACTATGACACTTTTGGCTCGTCGAGATGTGTTTCGGGACCGAAGAATTAGTAGCTTACGTGCTTTTCTCTTTTTCGTCGCACGAAGATGCTCGAGCTATATTTTGTCAATCTTTGTGGTGACCCATGCAGGCTATGGAAGTGAAGGGCGATTTTGTCAGTCGGGGTTATGGTAGATCATATTTTCGCGAATTCATAGATATAGATAGTTAAGGTTTGCATGTTGTCACAAGTTTTCTCCTAGAAAACTTACTTTGTTTTCATTATCTAAGTGATGTTATTTATTGAGATGACAATAAACGACCATGTCTACATGCTATACTTGGTCGTAGTGTGAAAGCATGAATCGTCTTTAATTGATGAGCGTATAATCGATATGGCAACCATTAGCTATGGGTCAATGTTAGTGCGATATCGTGACTTATTAGGGTTTTGATTAGTCTCGTCATCAAGCATGTCATAATCGTATGTATGGAAAATAAATATCAATGTAAGGTAGCATGATTAGTTGCCATGCAAGTCATCAATCGTATTTATGGAGAACGTGATTTTTGTGAAGTGGAGCATGCAAACTAAAGTTGGCGACCGCTCTGTCCACTCATTACATGCATATGATAAATTTATTGTTCGAACAGAAATAGAAGGTTCATATTAATTGCAACAATACTATACGATGCAACATCGGCCGCCTCTTGTGGGTTTACACACACATATAAATATATATATATTTATATATAATATTATATAGTAGATTGGTATAGTCATATATAATTCGAAGCACAAAGTAACCTCTGCCTTTTCCTGAGCACCTCAGATTTGACTCAGTTTTCTCACACACTCACATTATCTTTATCCAAACCCAAGAAATTATAAGCAATTACCAACTAAAACAATTATACATACCAAACTCTTTCTTGAAATGCCTCCTATGTTTTGACCAGTTATGACGAAAAATGTTTAAAATTGATCAGTATGGCTCCTCCTACCTACCGTAAGGAAAGGTTCAATATTATTACCTTTATATTTTAACGTAATATGAAGTCACAAGTGACTTATCGGACGCAAAATATACTTGGCATATAACAGACGGTGAATAAAAACTAGGTTTATTCGGAGAGCTAAAAGGGTCCGATCAAATGTTGTATCGAAAAATGTTTATCGAAAACTTTGGTATCGAAAAATGTTTAGTATCAAAAAACTGTTTGATATCGAATGACACATTTTCGAATAGGTTTCCGATAAAAAATTTTAATAGGATCCTCGAGTGAAAGCTTTTCGAACAAGAAATTTTCGAATAGGTTTTTCGAATGCAAGTTTTTCGAACAAGAAATTTTCGAATATGTTTTTCGAATGCAGAATTTACAGGTGAAGTATCAAAAGTTATTTTCGCGTGATTTCGAATGATGTAAAAATATTTTTCGCAAGTCAAAGTATCGAAAATGTTATCAAAAACTATAAGTATCGAAAAATCGCTTTCGATGGCATTTCTGAAGTTTCGAAAACTGATTTTCGAATGTAATTATCTGGTGAAAATGTTTTCTGAATAAGAAAGTTTTTCGAATAGCAAATTTCGGGTGAGTTCTAAAATTATTTTCGCGTATCTAAATTAAAGGTACCAAAATCGATTTTCGATGACAGTTCGGTAAGTTTGAGTATCGAAAATTGATTTTCAATGGCATTTCTGTAATTTTGAGTATCGGAAAACTGATTTTTAAATGAGAATTTCGAAAGAATCGAATGAGATGTTCGAAAATAATTTTCGAAATGCAGTATACAATCAAAAACCTAAGCGAGGAACTATTGAACACAAATTTTCACGATTTCGACTGAAAAACAGCAAATTAAGCTAAGCAAGTCCGGGTAATCAATCAAAATCATGAATTCATCAGGGATAAACACTCAATTAAGCACAGTCGAAGCAAAACCATGTCGAATTTTCGAAAAATTGATATGAATCCGCGAAGAACAAATTTCAACAATCTTCAAAATTCGCAAAAAAATTGTTTCGATCCAGAATATAAGCTCTGATCAAATAGAAACACATAATCGAACATCAATAACAACAAATCAAATCGAATTATGAAGAATGAAATCGAAATCTATCATGAACAGTGCGCGTAAAAAGAAAAAGCAGTTTCGAAAATTCAATCCCATCCTAACACGCTCAGCTCTGATACCAATTCTTAGTCGACTTTTATCCAACAACGATCGAATCTATGAAAAATCGGATCGTAAATCTAAGAAATTCAAATGCTAATGTTTGAGATTTACCGTTGAAACTTGGGAGAGAAGATAGCTTTGAACTCAAGCAAGGTTGGCGAAATCTTCTCTCTAAATTTCCAGTTCTATTCAATAATGAAACCCTTGTACAATGCACACCTTATTCTCTAAGGTGTTCACTTGTATATACCATATATTTACGGTATAGTTTCCTAAGTAGCCATATACTATGACTAATTACAATTTAAGCCCGTGACTACGTATTTACATCGCAAGAGTTAAGACTAAGATAACTATATTTATTGAATACAATAAAATAAATCCTTAATAAATTTTTGTATTCTTGAATTTTTTATTGGAGAGTTTAGTTTTGTAGTTTGTTTTTGTATATAAATAAGTTTCAACAATCTTAGGAATAAGAATTATTGATATAGAGGAAAATATGGAGGAAATTGTTGGAGTTTGACGACACTGTTTAAATTGAAATATGGAGGAATCGTAGTGTTTCTACTCTATACATAGAAAAAAGGTTGGAGATGGCTTAAGGTGCTATCTCTTTCCCTTTATAAGATAGATAGTATTTAGAGAAATACATATGTATTATAAGGGCGTACTATTCACACCCCCTACACCCCCTATACCACTCTTTACACCCCTCAAACACTTGATTTTTGTAATAATAATTATAAATAATCACATGATTCAACAAATAGTAACTTATTTTCCATCAAATCAATAATATTAATTACATGGACTATTCAAAGATTATTAATTAAGTCCTTTTAACTAATGACACATTTAGAACTAGAAAAAATGCTCGTGGCCCGCGGGCCTGCCCGCCACTCTGGTACTGTCAAATGGACCCGCGGGCCGAGGGCCCGCCAAAGCGACGGGGTGGGCTGCCATTTCTCAAGCCCGTCAGAGGGCGGGCCAATGCGGGTAAGCCCGTGCGGGCGGCAGGCCCACCAAATATCAAAATTATATTTTTTAAAAAAAATTAATATGTAAAAGAATTATATAGGTTTTTTTATATTTGTGTGATCCAATTTTCATTTAATCACATTTAATAACATAAATAAAATTTTATTAAAGAATATAAATTAATTAGGATTAATTTAACTTCGTTAGATTATTTTAATGTTTTTATATAATTTATTTCATTTTTATTTTTTAGGACGGGCCGGGCCCTCCAGGCCTGTACCCGCCAGTAGGGCGGAACTGCCATTTCTCAGGCACGCCATAGGGCGGCCCCCACAGCAGGCCCCCCAAATATCATAAAATATTTTATTTTAAAAAATTAATATATAAATCAATTATATAGGTTTTTATATTTTAAAGATCCAACTTTAATTTAATCAAATTTAGTAACAAAATAAATTTTTATTAAAGAATTTAAAGTTGATTAGGAGTAATTCAACTTCATTCGGTTATTTTAATGTTTTTTCTTTTTTCATATATATTTTTTTCGTTTTTATTTTTTTGGCCGGGCCGGGCCCACCGACCCACTACCCGCCAGTAGGGCGGGGCGGGCCTTCATTTACCATGCCCGCCAAATGGAAAAAAAATTGTCTTTTTTAATCAGCAAGTATTTATTTAAGATTACTTTACATATTAGTTAAATTATTAACATTAAACTCCTTTTTTTCCTTTTTATATGGGGTATGTATTGGTAAATAATTAACGTTTACTCTACATATTAATGAGGGAGGTGCAAATAAAAAAAGGTGGGTGCCAATAGAATTACCCCTATTATAATTGGATATTCAAATCATCAGTAAACCCACACCCAATAACGGATGAATAAGCACGCATGACTCCTCTAAAATCAATTTACAACTGATCCACGTTCTTATATCTATCATAATTGTTTTACGAATTGAGATTGATATCTCAAAGTCTCTAAAACAAAATTTTGTCTATTATCGCTCAAATTTGACTGAATTTGCTTCTATGTAGATATTTCCTATGTGGATATTATCAGAAAGAAAATGTAAAAATGGTTAAATGACAAACTGGCAGAGCAGATATCCTCAGCATGTGCTGGCAGTTTGGATTTTGGCTGCAGCAAGCATTAGATACATACTTAAATTTGAAAAACAATAAATTGATACAAATAATAGTAAAAAAAACAAGTGAATTAGTTGCTGCATCGATCATTCGGATTATATAAAAAAAAGGAGTAAAATTAAAATACATCTTGAAACTACACATCACATTGTTATCTTCTGCAGTTTTAGAGTCTAAGTAATCTATATCATACGATTTGTAAACTTCAAAAACACTTAAAACGTGACCTTCTCAAGGAAGCACAAACCAATGGTTTCATTTATGAGAACACAAAGGCTTTATTATTATTATATGTTCTACTTTAGTTTTGGCATTAGTTTGAACAATAGATTTATCATCGAACCGTGGAAGAAAATTTCCCATTAAGTCTTGTAATTATAGCATGAACGAACGTACACAAGACTCCTCGATGCTGAATCTATTTTTATCAAAATGAACATAATCTAGGGGTTTTTACACATAAGTAACTATTTGGAAAAAAATTTGTAATTTAGTACCCAGTCAGGATTTTTTTATATGTAGGTACCTAGCAGAATAAAGTTTTTGCACATAGGTACCCGATACCCGAAAGTACACCAAACAACACATTTGGGTACCCTATCTCAACACATTTGGGTACCCTATATAACAGAAAATGGTACGACGTATGTTATATTTAGGTACGCCCTGTGTAACACACAGGCATGCCCGTAGGTACGACGTATCCTATATTTAGGTACCCTATATAAACATGTTATAGTACGCAATATACACACAGGAAGGTACGATATGACTAAAGAAACTGGTAAAATTAAATCGGGTACCTATCTACAAAATTTTCTGACATGGGTAGTTATGTGTAAAAAAATTTTCCAATTGGGTATTTTTCTATAGATTACCGCATAATCTATCTATTTTTTCTAATTTAAGTTAGATATTATTAGGAAAACCACTCAAAAATAAGTCCTTCACGATTACTCTTCGCTCATTAGGAGTAGACTAAAAAGAGAAGGAAAAAACAAAGAAAACTTGTAATCTTTTCCTTGTCGGATTGTTAATTTTTCTCTTTTTTTATTTTCCGATTACTTCATCACTAGATTAGTGTTCTCACTCGTGCTGAAAACCTCAGATCCCATTTCTTCAGCCATTTTCTTCTCTTCTGTAGCTTTCATTTCCTTTTGATTACTACTTTTCAAAGGGTTTTCTAGGTAAACGCACCAGTCTTCTGATGCTCTTCAGTGTGGGGATGTAATTTGTTTTATGGTAACTTTTGTTGGTGTCTTATTTGTGAAATAGCTTCAGTTGATTTCTAATCTTCGGCATTGTCTTAATCTGGGGAAGTTCTGTACCTCTGTGAAGATTCATGGATGATTTTGAGTTTAGAGTTATGTTCCCCAAAATAGAAGTTTTCAGCATTCTTTCCGTTGCAAGAATCTCGTTTCCATTAATGACTTTGCTTCTTTTGTTGTTAAGGCGAATGTGAAATAAAGTTGGTTTAATGGAAAGCGATATGGTTTATTGAATGCTTCTGTAAGCAATTAGGCGTTGGATTGAAGTGACTTCATTTTATTTGAACCATTTATACTGCTCTGTTATTTTTCCTTGTCATTAACTATCAGAAAGTAGTTTGTAGATCATAATTGCTGCATATCTGATTAATACCCTTTGCAGATTCGACTGATTACTAGTCCATAGTTACATAAAAGATTCAGGAATGATCTTGTAAAGTGCTCGAAATTGAAAAAGAACGAAGGAAAATGGAAGAGATCCAATCTCAATCTGATCACTACAGATCTTCGTCATCTTCTGCAAGTAGCCCGATAAGTAAAGTCCCTTCAAGCAATTTCTTCTACTTGCGAAAGCCAGGCGCTCTAAGGCAAGCAATTTCTTTCGAGGATTCGCCAGATTGGGGAGAAACAGACGTAGAAGTTAAAGTCGAAGAACCTAACGGAGGCGACTCTATAAACACGGCCACTACACCAATCTCTCTATCGCCTTCTCTTTCGAAGCTCAACAGTGGTTCGATTCCATCGCCTCCTCTGCCCGATAATGCAGTTGTGGGGAGGAAAGTCTCGGGAGCTTCTCTTGCGTGGAGGGATTTGACCGTTACTATAAAGGGTAAAAGGAAGTATTCAGACAAGGTCGTCAAGAGTTGTAATGGATATGCATTGCCTGGTACTATGACTGTTATAATGGGTCCAGCCAAGTCAGGGAAATCAACGCTTTTAAGGGCTCTTGCAGGTTTGTTCTATGTTTTCTTTTTTTTTTTTTGGTCTCAACTCTCACTTGAATTTGGTTAACACTGACCTTTGTTTAACCCTTTCTATGCTGTTTATGACTCAGGGAAATTGCCCAAATCAGCTAGAGTATATGGCGAGGTATTTGTTAATGGAATTAAGTCAGGCATGCCCTACGGAGCATATGTAAGTTCTTTTGCAGTATTACATTAGTTAATGTTTTGCACCAGGTGTTTTTGATCGAAGATTTTGTCCTAACTTAAAGCTGTTATCTATTGTTGTTATCTTTGGTAATTGCATATGGTTATAAACTCATAATAGTTTTAAGGATCTACTAGCATTTATTGTTTTCCTTGCTGAAGGTAATAAAAAATAAATACCTTACTTAAATAAAAAGGAGTAGTTATGGAGCAATGGAGCAGGTAAATAAGTATATTGATTAACATTTGGGTTCAACAATGAATTGATTCATTCTAGTCCACTACATTAGGCTTAGAGTATGATAATGATGCATAGACCATTAAGTTATTTTCTGGATAAACCATTAATACCCATTTTATAAGTGTAGATGTATGAAGTATAACATATGAGGAGCATGAAGATCATCTGAAACACGCGGTTTCACTTTTTAGAACAGTTCTTTTCTTTTTAAGAAAATTTGCACGGGTTGTAGTAGTAGCTCAGATACTTTCCTTTAGTTTACTGATAAAATGCTTATGTTTAGAAATTATTAAAGATACGCTCTTTCATTAGGGGTACGTTGATAGAGAAACAACGCTCATCGAATCCTTGACTGTACATGAGTACCTTTACTATTCAGCATCGCTCCAACTTCATGGGTTCTTTTCTCGAAAAAAGAGTGCTGTGGAGGATGCAATTCAAGCCATGTCACTCGGAGATTACACGAATAAACTCATAGGTGGTGGCTATTGTTGCCTGAAAGGTCTTCGCAGTGGTGAGAGAAGAAGAGTTTCTATTGCAAGGGAGCTTGTAATGAGGCCCAATGCCTTATTTATAGATGAGCCTCTCTACCATCTCGACAGGTGCTTCTAAGTATATTATTTTCATTAACTAATTTCGTATATTATATTTCTGATTGTAATGGTATACGTAGTCATAGATATCTATAAAAATATTAAAGAGAATCGGCACGATGAAAACAATTTCCTTCCATATAGTTATTATTATGCATTTATGCTTGCTGAATAGTTGGAGTTCCTTGAAATCTCGGGGACATTATAAAATTGTCAATTTAGATAACGTTACGGCAGGTACCCATAACGGTGAATATGCGAGTGCCTTGAACTTTGGTCCAAGCTCTTCTTTGTGGATTGTGTAGTTTGTGTAAATTTTCTCTGTCATGAATCCTTAAGTTAGACTCTCTAATTGATACTCATTAAAAATTGCTTCAAGCAGTATGGTTGAATTCTTGTGTGCTTGAGCCTAACAGTATTTGTTTATTATCATTTTTTTTTGGATTTGAGCCGTTTAAGACAGATTCAACTCGACTCGGTACACTTATTATCAGCTTCCGATGATATTAAATGAGAATTTAAATGTTTACCTAGATGTTTAGTTTCTTGGGGATTTTCCGTTTTCATTTTCTCTGTGTATTTATTTACATATAATTTATCTTCTCTATTAATGTAGTGTATCTGCTCTACTAATGATGGTTACGTTGAAGAAACTTGCAAGCACAGGCTGCACTCTTATCTTCACCATTTATCAGAGCAGTACTGAAGTTTTTGGCCTTTTTGATCGAATCTGTCTTCTTTCAAATGGCAACACATTGTTCTTTGGAGAAACATTGGCTTGCCTGCAGGTAACTAATTCTATGTAGGAATCTAAATTAGCCAAATCTCTTTCTCAGTCATAAAATTCCATTCCATATTGATGATATGTGCAGTGTTCATTACATTGTACAGAGGTTGATTAATCACTTCATACCATTCTGCTTCTTGCTTTTATCCTTTGTGACATTATTTAGAAACTAAAGTTTTGCGTATTTTTGCAGCATTTCTCAAATGCTGGTTTCCCTTGTCCGATCATGCAAAGCCCTTCTGATCATTTCCTGAGAGCAATAAACACCGATTTCGACAGAATTATTGCAATGTGCAAAAATTGGCAGGTAAGCTCCTTTGCTCGGGAAAATTAATTAATCAGTTGTCGATGACATAAAATTAAAAATAAAATATTTTAAATGCTGATAAGTATATTTCTTTGTATCTTTGCTGAGATTTCTTATTTCTAAATTTGTTTTCGACTTTTCGTCTAATACGTAAATGCTTATTGATCTATAAATATAACAGGACGACCATGGTGACCTTTCATCCGTCAATATGGACACTGCTGTTGCAATACGCACTCTCGAATCAACTTATAAATCGTCGGCAGATGCTGCTGCTGTTGAAGCCATGATCTCAAGGCTCACTGTGAAGGTAAATCATTATCTAAGAATGTTAAATAAATATTTCATTTATTTGTTCGAGTAAATTAGTATGCTATCCTGTTTATATTTTTTGTTTTTCTAGTGTTTGATGATGTTATTGAAATTCAGAAATTTTCAAATATGTAACTTATCCATTTTATCACCACCTTAAAGTGAAACTACTAAGATCTCCCATGTTTTCTATCTCCAGGAAGGTCCATATCTGAAAAGAAAAGGCAGGGCCAACTATTTCGCCAAAATTGCGATATTGACTTGGAGATCGTTGTTAATTATGTCCCGAGAGTGGAAATATTATTGGCTTCGTTTAATCATTTACATGATCTTGGCACTGTGTGTTGGCACTGTATTTTCTGGGCTGGGCCATTCCTTATCTTCAGTTGCGGTAAGCCATTTTCTTGCACGAACATTATATCCTAAATCCCTTAGAAATGCTTCTGCGTTATTGCATGGAGGCCGTCCACTTCATGTTAAGCTTCAGATATTTACGTATTATTTCTCTGCCATTAAAGATACCTTTCGCAAAACGTTATTCTTTTTGGTTGTGTATTTGATTTCTTTTGTTATTTACGCAAAAATGCAGACGAGAGTTGGAGCTGTATTTATATTCATATCATTTGCATCGCTTCTAAGTATAGCGAGCGTCCCAGCTCATCTCAAAGAAATCAAGGTAATAAGAAGCTTTCACTTCATCCTTATTCGCTTAAGACAGTTCTGTTGTGGCATATTACTCGTATTATTACTTCGACTCGGAAACATTTGAACAATATCACAAAAATACCTGTCAGATATACTCAAGCGAAGAAGCTAATCAACATTCTGGGACGTCACTGTTCTTAATCGGACAACTCATCTCCAGCATCCCATTCTTGTTTCTCCTCTCCATCTCTTCAAGCCTCGTCTTCTACTTCCTCATCGATCTTCGCAATGATTTCGCCCTTTTGATGTACTTTGCCCTGAATTTCTTCGCTTGCCTTCTCATCAACGAAGGCTTAGTGCTTCTTGTCGCTACACTTTGCAAAAACACTTTTTGGAGCATCTTGATATTGGTAATGACACAGGTAAATAAATAGTCTTTTCCAAATTCTTGATCTATGTTTTCTTTTTTTTTTTTGTCATAAGCTGCCTATTTAATTAATATATGTATTATTTTTTTCTGTTTGGACAAAGGTGGTACTAATGCTATCCGCGGGTTACTTTAGAATTCGAAGTGCTATCCCAAGGGCCTTGTGGATGTACCCATTGTCGTACGTCGCGTTCCACACTTACTCTATACAGGCAAGTTCAAATGGAATCAATGATACTGTTGGAAGAAAAATGCATAAATTTAAGCTATGATACATTTTGTGTTCAATCTAAAGCTTTTAGGTGAAATGGGTATGAATCCTCACGTCTGCCAATTTAAGAAATTACGTGTTTAATGCTTGTTAATAAAGAAATCAGCTTAAAAGTAAGCTTAAGCTTTTAGAAGAAAAGGTCAACATATAACTTGGGGGAATTAAGAGATTCATTTCTCAATGCCCATCTCTATTATTTGGTTTAGGGTCTCTTGGAGAATGAGTACATCGGGACTTCGTTTGCGTTAGGGCAGGTGCGGACGATAACGGGCTACCAAGCTCTCCACGACGTGTACGGCGTATCAGCGGATAATGACTCCAAGTGGAAAAATTTGCTCGTCCTATTTCTCATGGTTGTGGTTTATCGTGTTCTTGCCTTTGTAGTTCTCAAGTTACGGGCGGGGAAATCCATGTTGTCCCTTTGTTACAGTTTCAGGTGCAGTAAGAAAAATGCAAGCTGAGATTCGAGCCCTTTTTTTTGCCCTTTTCTCTTTTTTGTTTTTTGTTTTGTTTTTGTTTTAGGGCAAGATTTATATTCTATGTAAGTGTAAAGAAGAAAATTTCTCTTTTTCGGAATGTGTTTCTGATTATGTCTGTGGGTTGTGTAGGCAACATGTACCGATTTATCTCGTTCATGAAAACGTTCAACTGTTTTCTCTCTGAATTATTTCAACTCTTTCATTAACCCCTTGTATGTTTACTTTCTAATGAAACTTACATTCTGAAAAATATAAAATAAAAAAAATGTAATGTTCATTTGAGATCACACTACCAGTAACAACTGAACTAAACTATTTATAATCTGTATGGTTATGATTTATGTACTATAGTCTATAATTTTTATTTTTTTATTAGGGGATGTAAACGAGTCAAACACATTGCGAACCCGACTCATTTTACAGGCTCGAGCTCAAATTTGACCGGCAAATTTTAAAATTTCTTTTTTCCATCACGAACTCAGCTAGCTAGCTAAACATAATAAAGCTTGAGTGCTCGTTTATTCGACAAAGTCAAAATGAAACTATAAATAAAAAAAAAATAATAATTACAAGGAGAGAACCAACTCATCTTCTTTACCATCTATTACAGAGACACCGACTAACTCATCGATGTCGGAGTTTTGATATAACCAAAATGTAAAGTTATTAATCGGACAAGTGTAGGTAATACACATTCGATATGCATCCGCTGTATAATGGTTTGCTGCTCTATTATTTACGGGAAAAAGGATATTCGAGGAACTCATGGAAATGGATGGACATTTAATCAGATTATTAATTGTTTGGTCGAGTCGATTTAATTAATACTTTTGAACTTCCAGCTCACTGATGTTGGATCATTTATTTCTGTCCCAGTCTATACAAGCAACGTGCGATAATGTCGAAGGGGTATATCATGAAGGAAACACTTTCATGTGCGAGTGGGAACTTCTTACTATTTTCAATATTATCGTAAATTGCAAACATAGGCGATTTTTGGATATTTTGCCGGACAATTGTTTGTTTTCTGTTTATGAACAAATTGCTGGATAGCATACCCAATTACTACATCGGATTAATCAGAATAGTTGTGACCAGTTTATAAACAGGCGAACCACTCCCTCGGTTGTCAATTGGTTTTAGATTTGAACCTCTCAAGACAATTATAGGTTTGGGCTAAAGGGAATTTTATTCTCAACAAGTAAGTAGTATCATAGTTACAGTACTAGTCCAAATACAGCGAGAATCGCAAAAATAGTTAAGTTTTAAAACTAGAATTGCAAAACTAGTTAACTTTTTAAAACTTTTTATTCTAAGTCTTCACCATTGTTATCTTCAAAGTTTAAATAATTTGCAGTGAATAGAGAAATTTAAAATAATTAAAATTAGAAATGTTGATTAGTTTTGCACAAGTTTTAAAATGTTAACTAGTTTTGCAATTCAACTTTTCAAACTTAACTATTTTTGCCATGCTCTCTCCAAATACGATGTGGATGATGTGTTTCCTCGTCTTGTAACGATTTGTGCTTAGTAGAGCGTGTGTCGGTTGAGAGCAGGTTAAGTCTTCCTGACATTGACTGTGGACCGGCGGCGTGTCCCGTCCGGTGAAAGCGGCAGAACAAGATGATTATCATTCACGGGGGAGGGCTATTAATAGAAAACGAATCAACCCCGAACGGACCGAGCCTATTCCAGTTTTAGTTCCAAACCGTTTATCTGTAGTATTTTTTATTTTTCATTAAAATTAAAAAGTATAAGAAAATAATATTATTTTTTCCTCATTGTAATATAAATAGCTGTTGAATTTTGCCTATTTGTCTTTTCACCTATTTTTCACTAATTTTGTATACATTTTTAATACAAATTTCAATGCTTTTAGCCCTAGGATCCAAAATTATTATATTAGAGACTTTGTTAAATAATTAATAGTACCGTATCAAGATTTTAGCCTAAATGAAACAACCAAATACGTGTGAAGGGAAAAAAGGGAAGCATAATAAAGAACGTGGAAGCACGGAAATAAGAATAAGAGGCATTTATGTTGGGGTAATTCCCTTTCAGTTACGTTCAGTACCGATCTGTAAATTTCTTCATATTTAGTTCCTTTTCGACGTTGAAAGACAAAAATAACCCTGCATTACATGTACAAAAAAGCCGACAAATTATTAGCGCATGAATTATACAAACAAAACTCGTTATTATAACAACAAAATGATATTATATCAAATGTAGAAATTATACCAACTGTTTTTTTTTATTATATTAAGTCAAACACAATAATTGTACCAACAAATAACGTTATTATAACTTTATATCAGTTGTCGCTAGTATACCAAATGCTGACACTAATATACCAACATATAACATAATTGCAATTTTATACCAACAAAACTGAACATTATATCAACTGTTATCTGTTTATTTTACCAAATGTTGTCACTAAACTTTAATGAGTATTGAAAGGGAATTTCCCCTTTAATTGCCGTCCGTCTATTCAACAGTGTCTCATCTGCTATGATAAATTACAAATTGCCAATAACAAATAAAAATAGGGGAATCTATAGAAAAATACCCAATTGATAAAAATTTGAAGATAGGTATCCATGTCAGAAATTTTTACAGATAGGTACCCGATGTAATGTTTATCAGTTCTTCAGTCACGCCGTACCTTCCTGTGTGTGTATGGCGTACCATAACACTTGATATATGGTACCTAAATGTGTTTGTACGACGTACTTTATGTGTTGTAGTTGGCGTACCTAAGCGTACCTAAATGTGCTAATACGGCGTACCATTTTCTCAACGTATGACATACCAAAATACGTTAATATAGGGTACCTAAATGCGTTTTATGGCGTACCTGCGGCGGATCGGGTACCTATCTGCAAAAAAATTTATTCTACTAGGTATCTACATATAAAAAAAATCTGACAGGGTACTAAATTATAAGTTTTTTTCCAAATGGATATTTATGTGTAAAGATCCCATAAAAATAAGCAAAATTAATTGAAGTCATTTTTGTTTTACCCAAGCAAAATTAATTGAATCATTTTTGTTTTACCCCTCTCAACTCAATATCGGTTGTGGCTGCCACATTGAGGATATGACTCCATGAATCATGTAAAATACCACTCCTCAAACAATTAAGCCACGGACGACTACAGTTAGAGGTGACAAATATGCCCGCGTCCGTGGCGGGTTGGGCTGTGAAAGTTTAGGCCCGTCTGGAGGCGGGGGCGGGCCACAGGCAGGCCAGCCATAATAAAAAATATTAATATTTATATTAAATAATAGATTAGAAATAAATTATAGGGGCATTTACGGTTCAGGCCCCCATTTAAGTTTCAATTAGAGTTCAGACCCCTGTCAGAAAATTCATAGTTTTAAGGACCCAGTTTTTTCAGAAATACTTCATGGGTCTGTGGTAACACTTCATTGGTCAGTGGTAACACTTCATGGGTCTGTGGTACCTCTTCATGGGTCTGTGGTAACACTTCATTGGTCTGTGGTAACACTTTAGGGTCTATGGTAACACTTTATGGGTCTGTGGAAACACTTCATTGGTCTGTGGTAACACGGGTCATTTTCTCTAAATGAAACTTAAATTGCCTTATCTATAAATGGAACTTACATTGGTCCTTAGATCTAATTGAAAATATGAATTGGGGCCTGACTCGTAATTTGCACTAAATTATATAGGTTTTTTTATATTTTTATTACACTTTTGAGTGGAAGTTTAATAAAACTAGATGTTGCCCGTGCTACGCACGGGTTATATATTTGAGATCAAATTTAAATATAGTTATCCGGCCGAATACAGAATATTAATTACCTTCGTATAAAGCGTTTGGTCATGACTCAAAGATTTGTCATCATTCAATTTGTAACGGACCCGAGACATGCCTATCTCCGACTCAAGCCGTCATGCCCCGCACCACATGCCATACAACCCAGGTCTGGTAGGACTGACTCGTGAAATCATCCTCACCCGCCTGGCGCCATCCGCAGCTAATTCTCAAACTCCAGGCGGAGAATCTGAAATATATCAACATAATTTCATCAAAGACAAAAGAATTGACCATAACATAAAAAAAAATAAAAACTGAGCAGAAACTCCGACAAACACAACGGAGAGTGGGGCTATCGGAGGCACAAAATAATTATCTGCTCGAACATCTCACATCTCCGTCGAGAAGCTCAGCCATGCCTTGGACAACCTCGGCTCAGGGTAAGAATCAAGGTAAACGCCGCTTCCTCTGATGTCTCTGTGGACGATGGTTGGTTAACACCCGAGCAGTGTGTACAGTCTCTCACCTTCCAACGGACCGTCCATCCATTTATCTCCCTTCTAGAATACAGTGTGTCTCTATCGAATATAAGACATTCTCGATTTGTTTTCGTTGAGGGTTCTTTGGATATAGAGCAAAAGGATAATATCCCAATTCATGAACGATCGTAAAGAACATCAAAGGTCATAAAACTTGAATTAAACACATGTTACATATTACTTTTCGTTAGTTGCTGTGTGATAAATGCACAAACATGAATCAATAAATACAAAATGTACGTACTTAAATCAATAAACACGAAATAGGTTTTTTCTTATTTCAAAGACTACTATTTTGCTGGCGTGGCGCATGGAGGGGGCCCTTGAGTTGCTGACCTGTCACTCGGAGGAGAGTTCCATCCATCTTTTATATATATAGATAAGTAAATTATTGTTAAAGAGTTAGGTTAAATTACTAATAGGTTCGAACTGAATTTCTTTTTCTTTTTATTTTTCCCTCTTTTGATAGGGTTTTTTTTCTCTTTTTTTTACTTTTTTTTTTAATTTCTAGCAGGCTAAGCCCGCTACGCCCGCGGCCCGCTCAAGGGGCGGGGCGGGCCTACCTGCGCCCGCCCCCCAATTGGCGAGCTTTGGCGGTTAACGGGCTGGCAGGGCTCTAGCTCAATTGAAATGTATACGTATAAATCAATGCAAAACACACTAATTTCAAGGATGCATGCCGCCACATTGTACTATGTCTATAACGGTACGCATTAATGATGAAGATATGGATTTGACTATACAAAATATACGTACGCCTAACACACACAAACACATGAAAAAGAATTGATAATCAACTGACCTCGAAGTATATCAGAACGTTCTAGATCCCAAATCAGTTGCGTGTTGATCATTTCATGGCTTTATTAACTTCTAAAAACAATTCTAAGTTTTTCTAATATGTCATTTAAACCATATACACAAGGAATGCAGATATAAATGCACGATTGGATTGGAGCTACAACAGTAATAACTATAATAATAATAATAAGAAGAAGAATAATAATATAGCATAATTATAATTAGGGAAGTTTACAGTTAAATACCCAAAAGTATAAAATGTGTTATATCGGTATCTTCTCAGAATTAATTTATATGTAGCTACCTTGTAGAATTTTTTTGCATGTAGATATCAGATTTACTGAAGGTACATAATAAAAATTTATGTAGCATATAGAAACATATATGGTACATAATAAATTGAAAAAACGAACATAATGCTTACAGGGATATCATACAATATATTTTTATGAATTAGGTACTAACCAAACACATAATATGGTACGTAATATATTTATAAAAAGATGGAAAAATTGACAATAATAATCCAGCCTATCACAGTTCCGCTCAAAATAAACCCAACTATCAATTATTTCTGAATAATCCTAACTATATACCGCGTCTTCCGAAATTGCACCCATGTCACCTAGAACTTATTTAGCAGGTATTTCTTATATTAATTACTTATATATATACATTTAAAACGAAATTTCAAATAAAATTAGTAAAATAATTTTTTCTTTTCATCTTTTTCAGGAGAACTTCACGTTGATAATCTCACCAATTGATTTTGCCCGCCCGAAATAAACCCAACTACGAATCATTCGAAATAATCTCAACGAAAAATTAGTAATATAATTTTTTTATAATGAAAAAATATAATATAACAATACAAGCAAACAAATAATTTTTACAAACAGTCAAACCTTCGGAAAAAATGAAATAGCATTAAAATCTTATTTTAGAGTGACAAAAAAATTTAAAACTAATGTTACTCAGATATTTGCACTATTTAGTACAAAACGCTATATTTTTTGCGCCGCGTTTTGCTCTAAAATGCGATATGGGGCACTACAAAACACGCTATTTTACGCTTTTTAAAACAATGCGCTCGTCTCACTTGATACATGTTGCAGGTACATTTATGCATTTTTTTATTATAATTACATATATATTTTAAAACTGATAATTTTAATTAAAATAAAATGTTACCATGTGAATTTTTGGTATGTATTTTATTTTTCTTCAAATACTATAAATCAATCTAAATAATAAAACTTAGACTAATCGCCACTTTGGCCGCCATTAATTAATATGTAACAAAAACTCAAATGATATTTAAAAAATAAAACCTTGATTTTACTAATTTTATTTTGAAAAATTATCGTCACTTGATACATGTTGCAGGTACATATGCATTTTTTATTATAATTACATAATTATATTTGAACCTGATAATTTTAATTAAAATAAAATATTTTCAAATACCATGTGAATTTTTTATGTATTTATTTTTCTTCAGATACTATAAATCAATATAAATAATGAAACTTAGACTAAGCCACTTTGGCGCCATTAATTAATACGTAACAAAAACTCAAATGATATTTAAAATATAAAAAAATCTGATTTTACTAATTTTATTTTGAAAAATTATCGTAAAGATATATAGGTAATAAAATAAAAAAATTACCTGCTAAACAAGTTTCAAGTGACATTGGTGCAATTTCGGAAGACACACTATATAGTTAGGATTATTCTGAAATAATTGATAGTTGGGTTTATTTTGAGCGGAGAACTGATAGGTTGGATTATTATTGTCAATTTTTCCTAAAAAGATATGTAAACGATGATAAAATTGTACTCTCATCCAAACTGATAGCTATTTGTAAAAATTTTATTCTAGCAGGTAGCTGTTTATAAAATTTATCAGAAAATAGGGCTGTGTAGTACACCCAACAACAACAGGAATAAGAACAACAACAATAACAACAACAACAACAACAACAATAATAATAATAATAATAATATCTTGGGTCCAGGTTATATTATAGCGAGTGCGAGACAGCAACATGATTATAGAAGTTGTAATGTAATAGATAGTAGACAGTACTACTGTACTCTTGCTGCTTCCCTAAAGGCAGATCCTGCCTTGAGATGTCTATTCAAATAGTTACGTTTCATAGTCATCTCACATGCATTTGTCTCCCAAATCTTGTTCGTCTTAAAAAAATCATTTAGAGACGTGACATATGTTTTCTTACCTCCAATCAGACCAATCTATAGTTTCAGAACTACATCTCACGTTCAATTATTTATTTCAAGAGTACTTCCTTTAATGTCATGACTACATAATGCACACGAATCAATACTTCATCACTATCCTAATGTCAAGTTCCCAATCCCATCTTAAATTAGGTGTAACAAGCTATCTTGTAATTAGGATTAGTTTTATAACTTGGAATCGGAAAACAGCTATCACTCGAATTTCAATTTTATGACTTTATTATTGATATTTGGAAAGATACTTTGGGATTTAGAGGGGGTGAATAAATAATCCGTAAATTTGCATTTGTTAGCAGTCTCAGTTGAAGGCCGGTGTGATTTCAACTGACTATTGGCTCTCAATCTTCAGTATATCCGTTCCATCTGTTCTCATTTGGTCTTTTCTATAATTGATCTTTTACCAATTCCAGTTTAAGTTTTGTTACTTCAGTTACCGAACTGATATTAATCTGAATTAGTATAATTCGTGATCGCCAACAAGATAGGTCACTAACTTCGCATATGAAGATAAAAATGAGTCATCGATCGATTTTCCTCAAAATAAGTCTGAAGAATTCGAGTCGAAGACAGGTTCCACTTTGAGGAGGACGGTGTCCAAACTTATTTTGTAGGAAAAAATATGGGAAATCAAATTTGTGCTAACATACGAATTTTATTTTTTCCTGGAAAAATCCTAGCATTTAAAGACCAGGTAAAGTCCGAGTGCCGACACAATAGCCCCTAAAGTGCAAAGATAATTTACACTAGGTCAAATATATGTATGAGAGACCCGCATAAAGTATTTGTTAGGCATAGAAATTCGAACTTAGACAATCCAAAGACATCTAAAGCTTTTTAAGAATAAGATTGAGATAATAAATGTCTCTTACTTTAGAGTCTTTACAGCATCTCCAACAGATAAACTCAATCGCAACCTTAAACGCAAAATGCAGTAATTCTTCTTCGATTGGTAGACCAATTTTCAAACTCAATTGACTATTTTTAAATATAACTTCCAAACCAACTTTACAACTTTTCAATATGCCCACATATTTATAACTTCGAAAAAATAATATTTTAATAACATCATACATCTAATAAACACAAATATTGTTGGCAAATTTTATAATTTTAAAAAACTTTATAATTACGTTTTTATATATATATTCTTATTTTTTTATAAGGATACTTTAATACTAAAACAAATAAAAGGACATTATATGAAATTAGTTAATTTAGAATTCATATTACGAGTTCAAACGCATCTATGCATTTATTGGAAGGGAAAGAAAGTAAAACACATTTTGGGTTGGTTTTTGAATTCGATTGGAGTGATCTTAGGATTATATATATATTTTTTATTTTGCAGTATGATTGGAGATGGTATTAGGCACGATCCTCTCACTCTACATATGAACACCGTACAACATCTCAAGTCCTTAAAATACGAACTTTTTGTACAACTCAACATATAATTCCTTTCTCCTAGATTAAAACCCCTCCTCCCTAAACTATTCGTTCTCACACCACCAACACAACGATGGGCATTGCAAATAGATCGAAAACATACGCAAGGAAAAAGAATAGCGGGATAATAAAACTCAAGATCGCAGCACAAATGCTCCAAAAGACTCTACTTTTAGGCAAAAAGCAATCATCGCCTTTCGAGGAAGACGAAATCCATGTCCCCGACGATGTAAAGGCCGGACATTTTGCTGTGATAGCAGTCGGCGAGTATGAGCTAAAGAGATTCGTCGTGCCGTTGAGTTACTTAACACATCCATCTTTCTTGAAGTTATTACAACAAGCCGAGGAAGAATATGGCTTTGACCATGACGGAGCTTTAACCATCCCTTGTAGCCCGAGTGAGTTCGAGCGGTTGCTAACACGATGGTAACTAATTAAGAGCTGCTAAAAGAAATAATACGCTCGAGTTTTGTTGTCCAAATTATTACAACGATGCATGCGATAGAATTCAGAAAATGGTCATATGTAGACTCGAGTTATGTAACTTGGTATTTTCATGTTGTGTAAAATGGATTAATAAAATGATTTTCCATACCAAGTTTGAGTCGTGTATTAAACTCTTGCAAATGCAATGGCATTATATAAGTTCTTGTTCCTTTTGTGCTAACTTCTCCGATTCTTTTTTCCTTCATCTTTACATTTGTTGGCTGGGAAAGAAAAATATTCGAAGATTGTGTAGTACACAATTTCCTTAAAATAGATTCGCTCCCTCACCGTATGTGCTAGAGGTTTTTTAACGAGCGTCTATTTCCCAGGATACTTCGAAAAACACGGCGTTCGTTTAGCACAAAAACGACACCGACTACGAACGGAATAAGAATTATAGCAGAAACAATATTTGATGAAGTAGTATTTTTTTTTTCTTTTATTTCTTGTGTATTTTTCCTTAGAATTAATGGCCTATTTATAGCCAAAATTTTGTAATAAAAAATAATAATTTTTTTTTTAAAATTATGATGAATCACGTTTGAGTTGAGGAGTGGTTTAATTAACCACTCCAATCACAAAGCCACCATCCCAACTTCTAGAAGTTGGGCCTTCTAGAAGTTGGGCCGTTATTGGGCCAAAACCGAAGCCCAATAACATTTAATTTCAAAGCCCACTTCAATAAGTAAAAATAATTTTTTTTCTAATTAATTCTCATTCACAAAAATAATTTATAAATCAACTATAATATAAATTATCTAACAACATTTTACATTACTAGGAAAACAATGAGATGAAGAGAACAAAGGCAAACGACATTTTTTTTTTCTCAAGTGGAAGTCACTTGTTTAGCACGTTCGAGTCATTAAAGGATTATTATTTATAAGGAATTGAAAAGCGACATGTTTCTATATAATGTCCATCAGATAAGTAGTTCTTTGTCCCCCTTCTTTTGCAATATTATTTATTTTAAAGTAACCCCTTTAACCCATCACCGCAATCTTTTCGACTAAACCAATGAACTCTTAAGTCTCTAAAATTAGTACAACTCAAAATACACAAATACTATTAGATTCAGTTCAATGGACTGTTCTTGATGATGAAGCAAAGATGATATGAGTATTCTTGTATGTGATATGAAACAAACAGCTAAAGGCTTGATGGATATTAATGGTCCTAGTTTTGATTAAATAGAGCACGTAGGCTCGTCTATCATTTATTCAATTGATTTGGTATGTTAATTCACAAATAAATTCAAGGTGACACTCTACCGCTGAGTTATCTCCCTTCCCTGCCCCCATCGAGAAATAGAACCTTGGGTTGGGGTATGACCCGGATTAGAATGCGAGTTCGGATGCACTTCCTGGGGATGGTTCCATAGGTATAGTGCTGCGGGGTCGTCCCAAGTAATAAAAAATAAAGATCTTTTCATTTTGAGTAATAACCGTTAATTTATTTTACATTAAAAATATTAATTAAAAACAAACATTGCACCACATTCATCAAAAACTACATATTTCTAATTTTAGTATATTTCCTACTCTTTTTGTAAATAACTATGAACATGTTTATTAAAACAAAATCGCCCACAGACCACAACCAATCAATTTTTATTTTATTGCACACACATGGGGTGTCATACTACTCCCTCCGTCCCAAACCGTTTTGGACATTTTACTATATCGGGCGTCCCAAACCGTTTTGGACATTTCCTTTTATATAAAAAAACTACCACAAACAATCAATATAATACTATTAAATATTCTTAAAAGACGTGCCAAAATATACCCTTTTTTACCTTTTAATTGTACTATATTATTAAAATATTCAGTTTCTTAAAAATCGTGTCATACTCCAAATGTCCATAACCGTTTGGGACGGAGGTAGTAGTATTTAATAAGTTAGGAGCCCATTTTTTGTTGAAGTTTATGTTTTCTATACTGACCCGAATTTCTAATTTAATATAATACTTTCGTGACATTTCCAATTAGGATGACAGTATGATACTCATGTGAAATATAATAGAATATTAAAATAATAATTTACTCTATTTAATATATGATAAAATGAATACAAAGTAATAATATATATATATATATATATATATATATATATAGAGAGAGAGAGAGAGAGAGAGAGAGATGGTAGGATGAAGATATAAGATGGTTAGGGTTTCCTAACGAAAACGTAGGGTCGCGGCTCTCTCATATATTTTATTCCGAAAATATATTAATAGATATTTTAATAAATAAAAAAATATATGTATATATTTCGTATTAATAAAGAACAAAAGTGTCCAGGAAATCACTGCGAAACGGAGAAATGATGACGACTCTCAGTTGCGGAACTAGATTCTAGACAGTTATTGAGTGGGGTCCAATTTTTATATATATAATTTTTACTTTCCTTATATTAAATATTTCAGTGGGTCCATCTCTTTATAAGATATGAACTATATAGATGTTATCATTTTTTTAAGAAATTATAAAGAAAAAATTCCGTTGGGGTCCATGCACTCCACTGGTCCAAGAGTGGCAGCACCACTAACGACCCTTCATGCAACAGAGACTCCGTTGATAACAAATACATATATATCCCGTTCTCATAGTATTTATGTATATACATTTTGATTTATTATTAATAAAAATAAAAATAAACTTCATTTGCATGATGAAATGAAACATGTCAAGTTACTAATCCAAAATCCTATTACGTCGTTTTGGTCGCACATTATTTTGTATATCACATGATGAATTCTTTCGTATATCATATTGTTTCGTATATCGTTTTAGTCACATTCTTTCATATACAGGATATATATGAAAAACCCTCCTCTCTTACTGCAAAGTCGAATGATCTTTTGGTGCATCGATCCAAATACTCTCGCACGTCTCTACTTCTCCCCATTCGTAACCCTTCTTCGTTGGATATAGTATATTCGGCCCTCGAGAGAATACGACATGCGGTGCTTCCCAAAGTACCTCAACTTCGAGAAGTACACCTTATTCCTCACAAAAGATTCTCCTTTGCCACGGACGACTTATAACTAGCAAAAATAGGTATGTCGCACAACATTTTCGTCGTCGCCCGCTCTCTCTTAAGTAGGTCCAACTTATGAATCACAGGCGTCGCCGACGGACAACTGCACACAACATATATATCTCCGCCGTTTTCGACCATAAACTTCCATTTCCTCCAATTATCTGCATCGAAATGATAAGACGTCCATCTAACGCAGTTAGGAAACCACTTGCCAGCCTCGACGTCAAATATCCCGAGTTTCCCATCGAAGCTCAGGCAATAAAACTTATCACTACACCATACATGTAATTCCTTGGGCTGCTCACAAATGGAGGATGGCTTTTACGGCTCGAGGTGGTCCATTCGATATCTCCCGGTTTACATAAACTCAATGCTACTTTTGAGTTTTTAGAAGGCTTAATTGCGAGTACCACGCAGTTCGAAGACGTTGGAGCCGAAGAAAAACCGACGAGCGGGGAACTTAAATCTAGACTAGGCAAGTTGACTCTTTCTGTGGCGTTAGGAGAGAAGAAGAACCACTCAGCTATCCTTGGCATGTGGAGAAGAATCCAGCCTTGTTTGCTGTGGCAAACCCTCGAGCCTTGGAGCTCGGGAAGCTCGAGCCAATGGGTCTTTTTGTGCATTGGATCGTATACTTCATATGTGTTACCAACACATTGAAGCGCATGAGCCACGATGGCGTATTGCGAGCATTGGAGATTGCAGTAGATTTCCAGTGCTTGATCACATACGTGCTAATGTTGTCTTTTAACGACAAATGAACAATGATTCTTTGTAATAGATCGGCGGACAGCTCAGACCATGTTCGCTGATCTTCTAATACTTGTTCACACTTCGATGAATTCTCATTCTGTTTTAATGTTTTTGCGCATGATCTGTGTTTGCCATGAGATCAACTTTGGTTAGTGATTAGTAGTAAAGAGAAGAAGCAACATGATACGAGAAATACAAACCAAAAGAAAGAAATTAAATTTCGCAGAGTGAATTCAAGGCAGATGATATCTTTTGATATCAGTAGTCTGTATAGTGGTATCAAATTTAGGCATACGAAAAAGGGGTTCTTTTTTGTGTTTGCTATTTAATAATATTTTCGAAAGCTATTCTTTAAGACATTATTATTCCCGTCAGCTAGATACTAATTTATAAATATAAGATTTCAATTAGATACAGATTTGCAGACATTGTTTTAAACAAAATCCTCTCATATCCTGGATCTATCGCAAGGTAAACACTTATAGATATGCCTATTTTTAAGTCATTTTAACATAATGCTTCGATTCTTTATATATATCTTGTGTAGGTCAAATGATAACATGCTTTAGAGATTTCCAAAATCAGTATCCAAGGAATAATATCCTCTCTTCACCTCTTACGAAGTAATCACTAATAAAAATTGTGGTGTCATCTTTGTTACGTATATATGTGTATATATATATATATATATAATATGTCTTCCGCAGAAGAGCATGCCATACATAATACGACCACTTGGGGATGGCTTTTTCGGGCAAACCTGGATCGTTCAACAACTTTTCGATGAAAACACTACATCGATCTACTGTTATTTGTCTAAGATAATCGTGCAATTTTTTATGCAATATATATCATTGACGGGTTTTGTTTTGTAATTTGTCTGATACTAAAAATTTACGCATACACATAAATGCAACACAAGTTGATATATAGTCATGTTATTGATGTCATATATGTACGAATACATACTCAAAATGTATTATTGATGTGTTTTGTTTAAATTTAGTATGCAACATATATATATATATATATATATATTGTTTGTTGAGTTGTTTTGTTTTGTAATTTCTCTAATACTAAAAATTTATGCACACATAACTGAAACACAAGTAGTCATGTTATGAATATCATATATATATATATAATATATATATATATATTCACTAATACAACTCTATGCATATAGGAATTAACAAATACCGTAGTTTGCGATCTATTAGTTGATGGAATTGCTGAATGTTACATTCAACCGAACAACATATTTTATTAGTTATTTCAAAGGTTTAACACTCAAGTCTCTACTATACGACGATAAGAATGTCGATGATGTATTTGAGCCCGTCTACATCGATTGCGATGGCTGAAGACTTCTGAAAATGACACTAGGTTATGCGGAAAATGACATACCAACTCGCAAATATCTGACATATATTTTACTTAATACGATATATACTGTTATTTGTCTGTGATGACCGTGCAATTTATATTAGGTGAAATCATTGATTTCTTGGCGAAAAATGTCACTCATTGTGATATTATGTCATGTAAGTGTTACTTTCAAATTTGTTATGCAAAATATATTATGACGTGTTTTGTTTTGTAATTTGTCTGATACTAAAAATTTATGCATACATATAACTGCAACACAAGTTGATTTATAGTCATGCTATGGATGTCATATATGTACAAATACACACTCAAAATATATTATTGACATGTTTTGTCTAAATTTATTAAACCATATATACACACACACACACACACACATATATATATATAAATATATTATTGAGCTGTTTCATTTTGTGTTTCTCTAATACTAAAAATTTATGCATACACGTAACTGCAACACAAATTGATTTATAGTCATGTTATGGATATCATATATATACTCACTATACAACTCTATGCATAGGAATCGGTAAATATCGTAGTTTGCCATCTATTGGCTAATGGAAGCTGAATGTACATTCAACCGAACAACATATATTTCATATGCTGTTACGAAGGTTAACACTCAAGTCTCAACTATACGACGACAATAAGAAGTTCGTTGATGTATATGAACCCGTCTCCAGTCAATGGTTGAGATGACAGAAGACTTCTGAAAAGGACACGAGGTTATGCGGAAAACGATATACCAACTCGCAAATATATGACATGTTTTAATTAATACGATCTACTGTTATTTATCTAAGATAATCGTGCAATTTATATCAGGTGAAGTCATTTATTTATTGGCGAAAAACAATATCAGTCATTGTGATATTATGCCATGTAAGTATTAGTTTAAATGTGTTATGCAATATATATTATTGATGTGTTTTGATTTGTAATTTGTCTGATACTAAAAAGTTATGCATACACATAACTACAACACAAGCTGATTTATAGTCATGTTTAGAACTGTCAAACGGGCCCGCGGCTCGTGGTCAAGCCCGCCCCGCCCCGGCCTGCCCCGCCAGCCAGGGAGCGGGCCTGGGCGGCTAACATTTTGAGTTTGAGTTTGCGTTTGGTGTACGATTGAAGAACTTTTAGTATACATTTTAGGTTTTTGGGGTATCAATTGGAGATGCTCTTAGGTACGATGTGTGGAGTGTGAGTCAGACCATACTTTCATTCCGACTTCTTCATTTTGACATCTTGTGGAGGAGTGCGAGCGATCTTTGGTTCGGTAAAATTAATAAATTTTGTTTTTTTCAGGATTATTGGTTTAGCTGAGTTTTGTGTCATCGTACGTGGTTACCCAATACCAAATGAACTAATGATGTTTTTTAATAATAATTTCCATTATATTCATTTTTTTTCAAGTTTTAATTTATTTTGGATATAAAATGTAGAACTGTCACGACAATGAGTTTGAAGCAAACATTAAGGAGAGAGATTTTCTTAGTGTGGGGTAAGTATTAATATTTCTAATTTTTTGTTGTTATTATCATTGTTATGTATTTGAGTTGTATTTATTAATAGTTTACGGGCACTTCACTACATCTTGTACGGGATTTGTTGCATGGAGAATCTCAAGAGATCGAATGATTCCGCAAGATTTGGCCAGTTTAAGATTCAAGTTAGAGTAAGACAACGTTATTATTAAGACAAATCAATGGATACAATTAATTATACATGGAATGCATTTTGTGTGTACGACAAAACAGCGCCAAGAACATAAAAGAATTTACGGGCTTCATTATAACTATTCTGTATGGTACGTAGGTAACGGTCGGTTGGAACCGACGACAGAATAACAAATGTAATTATACGGTTGATGTCGAGGCATGTATCATATACAACGATTTCTTTTCTATGTACTAGAACGACGAAAAACAGAATTCCAACGAGACATTAACCCTCGGTAAACTTCTTCTTTGAGCTTAGTGTAACTTGCGACAGCGTTCTTGATCGATGTATTTCAGGTTTGATCAACAAAATTGTGTCTATATGTGGCGTCTCGTATTTATACTTAAGGACATTTAAGATGATTGTTGCCCAAGTGAAAGATTAGGGTGATCTCAAAAATAAAATCATTATCGATATTTATCTTTCTCGGATCCGACTAAGATAATGCAACTGTCGAGATTCAACCGCCCGCAAGAAGACAAAAGTAAAAAACATACTATTGTTAATATTTTTTATTTTAATATTGTTTTATATATACAATAAATTAATGAACGATTCGTATTAAATGACACGCGGCGGATTCTTGGCCACCGATTTTGAGCGGTCCAAAAGAGTTGAAGATATATAAATAGGTTGAGAATTATTCAGTTATTATCATCCCAAATCAAGTGAGAAGTTCAGTTAGAGAGAAATAGTGAGATGAACACTTATCAGGGTTGATAAGGGTGAGAGCGGATGCTGGGGTAGTTGGGAGTAGGTACAAGTACATTACCCGGGTGGGTAAGGGGTCTCGAGTTTGGGTTTAAACACGAGCGTTAAATTTGTACGGTGTAATATTCTCAATTTAGTAAAGCTGGTGCTCTCCGTGGAGGTAGACGGTATTGGCCGAACCACGTAAAAATCTCGTGTTCTTGTCCAAATAAAATAGTCGCGGGTTCAAAATCAACTTCCCACTGGGCCTGAAAATTACCGCTCAACCCCAACAACAACCTTGATCACCTCCCTAAAGTGGCTCAGGTTAAGAGGAAAATCGAATCAATCAAGCTGCTCAATATGAAAAAGATCAAGCATTAGAAATAGATCGAGCTATACATGCATTTATATTGTGGTTGGTTCTACTCCGCAAAATATACACCAAAGACAAGCTAGTGAGCTGAGGGATTCTAAGTTCGTGACCTTATTTGCGCGCTATGCAAAGAAGATAATGAATCGGTGGAACCTATTTTCTTTGATTGTACTTTTAGTCGTAGGGTGCTTACGGATATCACAGAGTGCATGAAGATCAAAATACTAGTAACATTTGAGAGATGAGGATTGTGGCTAAATAGAATGGAGCGAAAGAGGCATGTCATAGCGAATGGCGAAATTTGCAGCCACTGTGTATTATAGATGGAACTATAAAGTACACATGGATATAGATGAGTCGGCCGTACTGATAGAGAATCGAGTAGAATCAGACTTGAAAGCCAGAATCAGAGGTAGTGAAAACCAAATGCAAGCTAGAGAGTTAGTTAATCGAATCTTCTTTTATGTTAGCCAGCTCTTTCTAACGTAGCTAGATGACTTAACTCCATTTGGACTATGATGTAACGACAAAGCTTGATAGTTGGGAATGGATGGATATTCATACAAAAAAAAAAGTTATCATCATAATAAGACTCGCGATAAAAAAAAAAAAATAAATAAATTATGAGAAACATCATTCTACTACTATATAAAAAAAAAATCAACATTATAACTAAATCTAATAAATGAATTTACATAAGAATTTCGATAACTTGTACATTTATGGCACATATAGATAATAACATATAAAATTAGCAACTTGTAATGCTATTATATAAGCAGAAAGTTCATGATATAAGTGGTACCAAGATGAGGTCATAAATAAAATCTATGATATGGAATTCATCTTAACCCAGCTGAGAGAGATGGAGTGCAATCATGATCGTGAATATATTATAGAGTTGCTAAATCATTATTGCATAAAGATTGAATAGTTTAATAATTAAAATCCAACATATAAACCTCCTTATGTAAGATATAGGAAACTTCTAAAATATTAACATCACGGATTATCTTGTAAAGGATAAATAGTACTTATAAGATATAATATGATATTAATATAGCTTCAATGCAACACCATTCAGAAAATTTTTGAAAAGCATGAGGACAATAATTCAAAAATGGCAGCCTGACATACATCACACAACCAAACAGTGAATATGAATACCGATGAAATTATTTGAATTTTACAAAGAGGACAAAACAAGTCAAGTAATCCCTCCAAAGACATTCAAATCAGCCAAAAGCCCTATAAAGGTTGTTTGCGTCTGTCTGTGTGTCGCGACATTTAATCCATTGGCCGAATTAGTTTTCATTAATTTTTCTGCTGATTTACACGGGAATCGATAAGTTATATCGTTTCAAGGCGTCTCTAGTTCATCGTTAGCTAGTAGCGTACTCGACAACAAACAATTATGTAGTATTAAAATCGTGATATATATATACATGTATAATACATATAATTAGCTTACACAAAGTTTTCCGGTGTACATATAGAAATATCGAATATATATATATATATATATATATATATATATATATATACATGATACATTATGATGTGTCTTCTTCGTACCGTCGCCCGATGTTGATGCATATTTTTAGGCTAAATTCGCGTAAGTTCCTTTAAATTTTAAACTTCCTCTTAAAACTCTTGAATAACTTTTTCTTAGGGTATCCATATGTGAGAAGTTGTGTGTCTAATAAACATTGAAAAGACGAAATAACATTTCTTTACATGTTCAGAAAAGCAGATAGATTGTTATATCACAATTCGCTAATCTTAAACCAAAAGACACGTTATTGTACCAACAAACATAGATATACCAATTGTTCCTATTATTTTATAAAGTCACAAATTTAAGATTATTATACCAACAAATAATGTTATTATAATTTTATACCAACAAAGTTGAATATTATTACAATGCTATCATTATTATACCACAAAAGACAATTATACCAACAAAAGCAAATATTATACCAACTAAATATTTGAATATTTTTTTTGTATATTAAGTTTTGTTAATCATAACCGGTATAATATTAAGCATTATTGGTATAAAATTATAATAACATTATTTGTTGGTATAATAGCGATAACAGATAGTATAATACTCTTAGAGTTAACTTGATATAATAATGAAAACAGTTGGTATATTTATATTGTTGGTATAACAACGTGTTTTGTTGGTATAATATTCGCTACTTGCGGTATAATAATCTGTCATCTTTTGTGAATATGTGAAGAAGGGTTATATTCCTCTTTTCAACATTTTTATCGATATCTGAGGTATTACTCATACAACGTTTCACCGATATGTACTGTTCATGAAGAAATAATTCGAGTGGTATTTAAATGAAAGTTTAAACTGAAAATGAGGCTGATAAGTAAATTACCCTATTTTTCATTAATTTGAAAGTTCAAACTAGTAAATATGAGTAAATTAACCTCGACCGTACATGTTATGGAGTTCATCATATAATATAATAAAAAAATGCATTTCTTAAGTTTCTTTTATCTAAAATACTGAAATAGTAAACGAACCAACACACGAGAGTTTGACCAAGGTATTTATTTAAATATATTGGCATGTTTAAGAAGATACGAAACTGGTAAATTAACGGATGGAGTTTAAATTTACTAGAGAGAGATACATAGTTGACTTCAAGTTCAGATAGTAAATACTTACTGTCTACTTTGTACAGTACCCAATCTCCCCCTAGTAAGTGCAGACCAGTCCCTTTCTTTCATTAATAGTTGTGGGTTGCACTCTCACTTGACTTGTTATGATGATTCAATTTCAGTCGCATGTTCTACGCTGTCCCCTTCAAACAATACGCTAACTAACTGCAATAAGACAAGAAAAATCCCAGGTTTGGATTTTACTCTCCTACAATTTTACGTTTGTGTCTGTCTTTGGTCCGCTGGGTTTATTTCTTCATAATTCTTTTTTGCTTTTTGAATTTTTAAGATCTCTAGATTGCTATTTTGGAACCATGTCTTAGCTCAATTATTGATATCACTTCCATATTCGTCTTCGTTTCAAACCAAAGGGGTTTAGCAAGAACCAATTCTTGAAATTAGTTTCGATTTTGGTAGGATGGAGAGTGACGGCAAAGTGAGCCCTGAGAGAGCCAAAGTGTGGAGAGAAAAATCACCAAATTATTATTACAATTACGAAAAATATAATCAGCAGAAGCATCAACGCTTTGGTAATGGGAAGGTGTCTGTAGTATATTACCTGAGTAGAAATGGAAAGCTTGACCACCCTCATTTCATGGAAATTGCTCTATCTTCTATTAACGATGGGCTTTACCTGAAAGGTATAATAAAAGCGTTTTCTCTCTTGTCAATTCCAATTGAATCTTTGTCTATTGCACAATCTGGCCTTTGCCTTTTTAGTCTGAATTTGATACGTTTGCTATGAAGATGTGATTGAGAGGCTTAATGCCTTGCGAGGGAGAGGAATGGCTTCAATGTATTCTTGGTCCTGCAAGAGGTTATTACTTTTAAAATCCATTTCTTTCACACATTGTTTCGTCATATGTTGTTAAATGATTGGCTTAATTTCGCAGGAGTCATAAGGGTGGATACGTATGGCACGATCTCTGCGAAGACGATATACTAATTCCCGCCCATGGCAATGAGTACGTTCTCAAGGGAATTGAGCTTTTCGTAGATCCCAGCCCAGGTAATAAATCGAGTTCTTCTCATATATTTCTATTTATTTCTTGTATGTTTGTCTTTTCCTTTGCATATTGTGCCAATCAAGTTAGGCTTATTATTGCAAACTTATCTGTTTCTACTTAGGTTGTTATAGCCCGGCGGCGGCGCCTCTTTTATTACTACAAAATCAAAAGGCACTCATAGCCGAGGCGCCGTCATCTTCTAGAAGCCAAGAGTATTCTTCATCTTCCTCGAGCTTAACCTCATCGAACGGTTCTTTGAATCTCACCGAATACAAAGTATACAAAAGCGACGGCTTATCAGACGCATCGACTCAAACCGAGGAAAAAATTTGTAAAGATATTAACAAAAACCTCGAAATTTGTGCAAGGGATTTGCCAACCGAGGATCACTCATTACAGCCCGAGATTGCTAGCCCTAATGCGAATCGAAAGGACACTCATGATAATAATAGTAGTACTTGTTCGAGTGATGCAGTGGAATCAAGAACGGATGCTCGGGAATTAAACAGCTTTAGGATTCTCGAAGAAGATGAACTTAGGCTTAGGCCAAGTTCGAGGTTTAATGCTTCTAACATGCTTCTCCAACTGATTTCTTGCGGTTCGATTTCGGTTAAGGATCATCGCAGCTTCGGTTTGATTCCTACGTAAAGCCCAAGTTCTTACACTCAGAGATCGAATCTCCATTTTTTCCGAGTTCTTTAACAGTGGGAGAGGTCGATTTCTCGAAAGATGGTCGTCTTCACCTTAACGGCGCGAGATTATTGGAAGATAAAGAGGGTTTGCCTACATCTTCGTCTTGCAACGATTCGAGGTTGGTTCGAACTTGTCTGATTTACTACGATGGAGAGAGGTTTCGTCCTAAAGTTTTTTTTTTTTTTTTGCTTTTTTGATCGCAGAAGCGATCGGAATGTTGATTCTGTTAAGGGGAAGGAAGATGAAGAAAAATTCCCTAGCTCGAAGTTTATTCCTCGACCGCATGGAGCCTCGGTGACTAATAACCAACCGCGAAGCGGGTCGATGAGGCTTACTGATACTATTAGGAAAGATGTCGAAAATGTGTTCAAATTTGAAGAAAGTTGAGTTCTCCTCTCTCTCTCTCTCATATATGTATATATATTGTACGATCAATAAGTTGCATGTACTGATATATTTTACGGTGGTGAACAAAGCAGGCTTGCTTCGGGGGCTCGTGTGATAATACAGTCGAAGATATCATCAGTCGAAAATGGGGCTGTTTCTTAATGTAATGTAATGTTCCTTTGAGGATGTAAGCATTGCGTTTTGTAGCGATTTTGTATTGAGTTAGTAGCATTCGCAGCTTATTATTCTGGATTTTAATAAACGAAGATATATATTACTAGTAATTCCTACACGCTCAAATGATGCATGTGCGTATAAATATACGATATATATTATATTAATTTTATCTAAAATACATAGTGGAAATTATAATTGAATATAGTCTATCTTTATATATGTAGAAAATAGTAATTTTTGAATGTCATACGTATACTTGAAAAAGTATATGACATGTACATTTGTACTGCTCGAATAGTTTACTTTTTATTACTCAACATTTAGTTGACATCCGATAATGCTGCGATAAATAAATAAAACTCGTGTGGAATTAAGTCTTCGATTGGTCGGCAACGATGGGTAGGGGGCCGAGTTGGAACAATCTACCAAATGTTCAGTCCACTGAAATTTAAATTTATGAAAATCTACACCAATTCTCTTTGTTTTCATAAATAGATTGATTCAATTTCCCCTCAATAGCATAAGCATGGGCCGACATTTCTTTTTATTTCTCCGCCGACCTGCCGACTTTATGACCATTTAAGATTGATTCTTTGATTTGTCACGTTATCATTTTATTTTTGTTTACTTGTTTAATGCATAGTTTTTTTGTTAATATAATCATGTTCTTATTATGAAAAATGATTTAAATGGATAACCCCACAACAATGTGTCAACATGTGTTAGGTACTCGAAACTAAGTGTTTGCCAATTCACGAGACAGTTTGAGTGGATTTTGTGGTCCAAACAAATTTTTTGTTTCGTTTTCATCATTTGAAATTCACGAGACAATTTTTCTTAGAAAATAATTTGAAATTCTTCATGTTAGTTAGTAATATTATCTATCCACTAATTGTTGATATGAACTGTCAAATTAGAACTTCCTGCAAATTTAATCGCAAATGATTGAACAACCAAATTTCCGACTAACTTAAGATGTTAGTGGTATGTACTCACCAATATCCAAAATTGATTTATTGACCAAATTAGTATTCTTTTTATCTTTTATATTTACAACATGTCTAGGATATATACCATGTTGCGTTTGGTAAGAAATTTTAGTTTTTTTTAAAAATTAAAGGAAGTTTATATGTTCTATTAGGGAATTTATGTTACTCGAAGGAAGTTCCTATCACACCCACACCAGTTTTATAAGGAAAAAAAAAGATAATGGAACCTTTTGATAAGTCATTCGAATGTGGAGAAGTTAACGAAAGTAGGCAATAATTCATATATATCTTGTATATAGAAATGCCTCCTAATATGCCGTCACGCGCCCTTAATTCAAAAATAAATTAAATAATAAAAATTAAAAAAATCCCACTAGTATATGTTAATTACACATAACTATCCATTATCAAACATAAATTTAATAATTTTATACACATAATAATTACAAATAGGTAATACTATGCATTTGCACGGTAAAAAACTACTCCCTATGTCCCAAATATTTTTGGACATTTGAGAGTTGGCACGGAATTAAGAAACTGAATATTTTAATAATATAGAAGGTAAAAATGTGTATATTTTGACACGTCTTTTAAGAATATTTAATATTATTATAATGATTGTTTGTGATAGTTTTTTTCTAAATAAGGAAATGTACAAAATATGTGGGACGCATGATTTAGGTATAAAATTGGGATGGGGAGTAGTATTTCATAATACTGTGCTACATATATTTGGGTGTTTTAATTGTTTAGGGCTTCGGCAGAAGATCGCGTCCAACAATAAAGTAGCCAATCACAATCCACATGCAGTAGTTAATGTTGTGGGACAGCTAAAACAAATGCATTTGAACTTGCGTCGTGTAACACCAATAATTGCAGCATCCCTTGTTGAAACTCAAAGAAGAAACTAATGCTTTATTGCTTGATTTAAAAATATAAAATCAAGTTCGACAGTTGTCCGATTGTTACCAGAAATAAAATAAACTCAAATATAATAACTAAAGTTCAATAAGTGTTGACGATAATAATTTGCGATATTTTACTTTTAAACAAACTTATTATTGGACAAATAATTGTAGTACTTTTTAGTTTTGGTAATTACATTTATTGCCATTAAGTTATTTTTTTTTCAAATTTACTTTGCCTCTCAATTAACTATTACTAATAGTTTCACACGCGCTACAAAAGTAAATTCTAAATGAGTTTACTTTTCATTTCAGGCCCTCCATAACTATCATTTAGGATTGAAGCCCTCGGCAAAAATTTAGTTTTAAGGACACATTTTCTGCAGTACCACTTCATTGCTCTTACATACCAGTATGTTGAAATTTTGTACCACCAAACCATATTTCGGTACCAATTTATGATCATCTGATACCAATTTATTTTCTGCAGTACCACTTCATTGCTCTGACATACCTGTATGTTGAAAATTTGTAACACAAAACGACCATTCTATATCAGTTCATATATCTTTCATACAACTTTTTTACACCACACAAAATGGATTCTTTAACCTTTCTCAAACATAGCCTGAATTCGAAATCAAACCCCTAATGTGTGCTGATGTTGAATTGACCCGTCATATTTCTCTCTCTCTCTCTCTTCATTATGATGCAAAGATGTTTTTTCTTTTTCTTGGTTATCAAGCTGCGTCCAAATATGAAAATCACATCATTCTAAGTACTTTTCTATTGGATTTTTTTTTACCTTTTGTAGTTTTGCCATGCCTTTTTTCCCGTGTAATGTCATTATATTTTATCATGTATTCTTTTGAAATTGCATTGAAGTCCCGTTCATATTTGTTCAATTATACAATAATATATATTTCATTCAATCAAATTTAAAATAGTATTGATAGTCTAATATATGAAGTTACAAATATGTGAATAATATCGAAAAGTTGTAATTTTTGTGTAAGAAAGTATTTTAAAAATATCATTTGAGTTTGACAATGATTAATGGTTGAAGAGCACCTCCAATTCATATCAAAAACCCAAAATTCATACATAAAAGTTCTACAACCCTATACCAAAAGCAAACTCAATGCGTTTTCATATTTTCTTTCATGTTTTAAACCCATATTGCATTTGGGAATGAGATATCCCAAGATGCGTTTGATGTTTTAAAATTACAATTTTTACTTTAATTATTAAAGTACCTATATAAAATAAATAAATATATAAAATGTTATTAATAATTATTTTCAACTATATTTTTATCGTAAGAAATCTTGAGTTTATTATTAATTTTGTGAAGTTATTTTTTTAATCGAATTTAAGTAATAGTGTGGACAAAGTGGTAAAGTTCATGGTAACATTAGAAAAATTGGGAAGAAGAAAATATTACAATAATGGTCTTTTGAGTTTGAGAATTGGTTTATCGGCTGGAGAATAGTTACTGCATTTTGAGTATGAGAATGTTGGAAATGATTCAAGATTTACTGTATTTTGAGTTTGAGAATAAATTTGTGATAATATGTTACTTGTTTGGAGATGGAAAATGCTATTAAGTATTTTGAGATGCGGAAAAAAGATGATAATCACATTTCAATTTTCATAAAGATACATAAAGGTACGCATTAAAACGAGTCAACAACAACAAACATCCTCGCCGCGAACCAACCAATCACAGCAGCGCCATCAGAAAAACCGAATTGACGGAAAACAAAAAGAGAGAGATCTCACTCAACGTGTCACATTCTAAACAGCTTCTCAGAATTCTTACAAGGCCTCGTGGCTACGGCTGATAAAGAACACCTCGTAAACAACGCCGGCGAGCCCACCACCGACTATGGGCCCCACCCAATAGATCCAGTGATGGCCCCACGTAAAGCTCACCAACGCCGGTCCGAACGCCACCGCCGGGTTCATAGCCGCGCCGGTGAACGCACCGCCGGCCAAGATATTAGCTCCCACGATGAAGCCGATGGCAATCGGCGCAATAATACCAATTTCGCCCTTCTTTGGGTCAACGGCGGTGGCATAGACGGTATAGACGAGCCCAAACGTCATCACTATCTCAAACACTAAGGCGGCCCACACAGATACGCCGGCCGTCAAGGAAAACGCCGGGATTCCCTACAACAAAGAAAGTTAACTGATGAAATTAGGGAAATCCAAAAAAAAAAGAATTAATGATTATCCTTATTACCAAACCGCCGGTGGTGAAGGAGAGCAAGAGGCAAGCGACGACGGATCCCAACAACTGAGCGATGATGTAAAGGATTCCACGGAAGAGGGTAATGTTTCCACCGACGAAGAGCCCAAAGGTCACGGCGGGGTTGACGTGCCCGCCGGAGATGTTGGCTCCTATGGCGACGGCGACGAAGAGGCCGAGAGCGTGGGCTAAGGAGGCGGCGACTAGGCCGGAAGGAGAGGAAGGGCCGTCGCCGGTGATCTTGTTGTAGGCGATGCCGGAGCCGGAGCCGGCGAAGACGAAGACGAGGGTGGAGATGAACTCGGCGACGGCGGCCTTGACGGCACCGGGCTGACGGAACTCGTCGGTGTTTCCGATGGCTACGTGGCGGAGGGGAGCGTTGAAGTAGGCGTCTTGGCCCGGCATGGTGGCGGTGGTCGGAGAGGGAAGAGAGTGTATGTGATGAGAGAGAAAACTTCGTGAGTATGTGTGTTTTGACGAGTGAAGTGGTGTGACTTGTGAGTGTAATTTATAGTGGAAAAAGTCTGGCAAGTTGAGGGGTTCCGCTGTGCTACCGGTTCGTCCGGTGAACAAATGGGTTGAAATTGTAGCATCTCTAATTTTTTTTTTTTTTTTGTTAAAAATGTTTAACTATATACATATTTTATATATATATATATAGTCGTATAGATGACTTTTATGGTGTTCGCCTAATGTGACAACTTTACATGGGCACCCGTTGATGTGTAAGTGATTTGTGTCATATCGACATCCCACATTGACGTTCGATGTTATGTCGTTTTAAATGACACATTCTAGATGTCGTTGATCGAAATCTCAAATGCTGATGTTGTATATTGACTTGATACATTTCATTCACACGCAACATGTGTTATGTAAAGCGTCATAGATCTTATTTAGACCATCTCTAATTTTTTTTTTTTAATTTATTGTACTTAAATGCTGGCATACATATTCAAAAATATATTTCATCTATTGAATTATAAATAACTCATAAATGAAATAAAGTTAAATGTAGTTATATTTTAATTTTTAACAACGTGCATGAAAAACAATCCAAGATAACTATTACTGCGGCGCCCCTGACTCCTACCGCTCATTCTTATTACTAATTTATGTGACTGCATGTGATATAAATAAATTCTATATACGAAAATGCGTACAAAATTTTTCCTTTTATATAAAGGAAATTCTTCTGTACAGTACAAAATATTACTAGGACATATATACAAGTAGAGTGCGCATGCGTGTTCAAATAACCTATAGGCCCGCCAATCAGGTCGCATCCATGTACACACTGCCACCTCAAAAGTCCTCCGGAAGCTTCAAAAATAGGCCTCGCCATCGTAAAATCACGTACCGTGATCCCGCGAACCTACAACACATAATTTCGTGGAATGAGCTTATAAAGCTCAGTAAGTGAAAGCCATGCATGCTATGCACGTGTCCTAAATTCGCAAAGGCATCCGCGCCAATGCTCCCTAGACCTCATATTTTTCCTTGTCTTGTCTTGTCATATAGGGACCCTCGGCTATCTTGCTATGCACCATCATGGAGCTCGAATCCACTAGGGATAAATGAATATAAGTGGCAATACCCACTCAAGGGAGGCTAACCCTAGGGCGCCTTTTCTGTCCCAAGGTGGTTTCATACGCCACGCGGACGCTTCACACTGGTAGCCTAATCTGAGGTAGTCGACACTAGAGGTACCCTCGGTGTCGCTTACTCCCTCAGCTCGCACCCTCCAGGTTTCACGACCCGCCATGAGGGCATTAGCCCTAAAATCATGTCTTGCCTTGTACATGTCATGTCATAACGGTAGCGCCATACGACGTCACCATGGTAGCATAGAAGAGCCGTGACTCAACTGTGAGTCGACATCAGACGCCCATATCGGCGAATCTTTATCGCTCTAAGGCGATCGTATATTATGCACGCTATCATATCATGCCTTTCGTTCTAACCGTGCGTGCATATGCTCATGTCATGAATATGCGTGTCATGCCATAATATTATGTAATTAAATCATGCGTGTCATGTAACGCAAATAATTCACGTAGGAAGTCACATAAAATCATAGAAACAAATAACACATAATTTCATGCACATATAATTATGTGTTGTAGTTGGGACTTCCACTTACCTGGTATCCTTAGCTTATTTAATCTTATCGTACGGTAAGTCGCTAACCTTCAAACCCTAAGTATGGAGACATATAAAATAGGGTTTGTTAGTCTAATTATAATTTCACGAAATTGGCTTAATTTGAAAACCCTAGTTTCGACTTTTATGGGTTTTGAAATAGATCTCTACATGGGTTAAATGGATCTCGACATGTTGAAATTAAATCTCGAGCTTGGGTTTAGATATAAATCTCGACAAGGTATATATGTAAGGATTTCGATATGTGTCTTTGAAATATATAATTCGATATTGTAATCCTAGAATCTCGAAATATCCTATGCAAGAGTGAGATGTGTTTCGACATTGTAAACAAATGTCGAGATGTAATTATAGCTAAGATCTCGACATTGTAAACAAATGTCGATATGAGATGTGTTTCGACATTGTTTTGACATAACTATTAGAGATAGGCCTCGATATCATTCCTACTATGCTATCATGATTTCGATATAAAGTTTTAATATTGTATAAGGATGTCGACATTTATGTGGGAACTATGAATAAGATATCGAAGTGATATATCGAAATGATAACTAACATGTCGAGACTATATGTTGAAATTATAACGAATTGTCGATGTCATCATAACTCGAGGTTCATCCTACCAATTCTCTTGATTTCAAAATTCATAAGCTGGGGAAATCATGTCACCCTAAAATACTTTTCTTGTGCAGAATTCATTTGGATCTTTGATTCAAAATTTATTTTTCTCAAGAACCGTACATAAACTAAGGGAACGTCAGTTAGTTTAACCCTTATCCTAATCTAGGGTTTTTTACACTTTTTCTTACATTTAATTCCCAAACTAGCATACTTAGTAATACAAGAACTAAATTATCGAATCATATGCTCAAGTACAAAAGAAACACGCACTAATAATAACGTCTTACCTTTCTTAGTCAAAAATCGAACGTTTGATTCGATAGAATCTCTATGCTGCTTAATTTGTTATTCTAGCTCAATTTCTCCTCTGTTGTCGAGTTTTCTTCAGTTTGATGGTGTGTTTCTTTTATTGTTCACCTTATAGGATATATATGTGAATGTATTGATTTTAGCGAATGATTTGACATTTAGATGACGTTCTTTTCTCTTTAGTTTAAGTAACCTTTAAGCTTATCTCATAACAATTGTTCTCCTATCATTTGGGCTTTAGGTCATTTAAATTTAGGGCCTAGGTTGAAGTCTAATATAGCCTAATTAAAGTGTAGCCCTAATTCAATTCTTTATCATTACTATAAAATTTGAATCCTTAAATCTTTTATCCCTTAGTTGACGTGTTTAAGTAAGTAAGTGACATCAACATTAGCAAGTCCTTATCTTGATCGAACTAATGTATATTATTTTATTACTTTACCATATGACCAAGTAATCGAAACTTACTTTAGTGGTTATCTTCTTTATCGAGTTTTAAAAGGTTCCACATATATCAATTTCAAGCTCGACAATTTCGGCCTCAAGGTTTCGATTTTATTAATTGGTACATAACATTATCTCGAGAAGTATGGCTTTCGAGATTCAAAGATCTCGAGGTTCCTAACTCCGAAACCCTAATATATCAAAATCTCTATCTAACCTTTTTGAAATTTATTCTTACCAATTCGTGTTCCTTAAAATGTGATATTAACACTTAATTAATTAAATTTTCTAGGTTAGCATGTCATGTACTAGAAATCCTAAAATGAACAACTAACCTACATTCAAAGTCTATTTCCTAATTTATTCATGTCAGCATATAACATAAAATCATTTAAGCATATAAAAGTCACAAAACATGTCTCATGCAGTCACGTAAGCCATATAATAAGTATGCATATTTATTGGCCGACTTACTTACGGGACTCGGGTATTACATCCTCCCCCCCTTAAAAGGGATTTCGCCCCCGAAATCAGGCAGGGAGAAATAGCTCAGGGTAGTGGTTTCTCATATTATCTTCTCGTTCCCACGTAGCTTCTTCCGTGGACTGATTCTGCCACAATACCTTGACTAACGGAATTTCTTTATTCCGTAGTCGTTTCCTGTCATACATAAGGATTTCTACTGGCTTCTCCTCGTAGCTTAAATCTGGCTTGAGGTGTTGATGAAAATTCTCAGTGTTCAGCACATGGCTTGGATCTGCGATATATTTTCGTAACGTCGATACGTGAAAAATATCATGTACTTGAGCTAGCGAATTCGGTAGTTCCAGTTGATAAGCAACTTCGCCAACTTTTCTGACGATTCGGAACGGTCCGATGTATCTCGGGCTTAGCTTACCTTTCTTTCCGAATCGCTTTACGCCTTTCATCGGGGACACTTTTAGGAACACATAATCCCCTGGTTCAAATTCCAGTGGTCTACGCTTTTGATCTGCGTAACTTTTCTGTCTGCTTTGGGCTGTTTTCATCCGCTCTCGTATTTGAGCAATGGCTGCTGTCATTTCTTGTACTAAATCGGGGCCTAATATTGCTCGTTCTCCGACTTCATCCCAGTGAATTGGAGATCTACATTTACGTCCGTATAGCGCTTCATATGGAGCCATTCCGATTGTTGCGTGGAAACTGTTGTTATATGAGAACTCAATTAACGGAAGGTATCGGCTCCAATTTCCTTTAAAATCGAGCACACATGCTCTTAGCATGTCTTCCAACGTCTGGATTGTTCGTTCAGACTGCCCGTCTGTTTGAGGATGGTAGGCAGTACTGAAGGATAACTTGGTTCCCATGGCCTTCTGCAAACTCATCCAGAACTTGGATAAGAACCTCGAATCACGATCAGAAATGATAGAAATTGGAACTCCATGCAGTCGTACTATTTCTTGAATATATAATTCCGCGTATCGTTCCATTGAGAATGTTGAACTGATAGGCAGGAAGTGAGCGGACTTGGTCAATCGATCAACGATGACCCATATAGCGTCGTGGCCTTTCACAGTTTTAGGCAAGCCAACAACGAAGTCCATGGTAATGTGGTCCCACTTCCATTCAGGTACTGGCAGGGATTGTAAGGTTCCTGCCGGTCGTTGATGCTCCGCCTTAATTTGCTGGCACGTCAGACATTGGCTTACAAAGGTTGCTATTTCTCTTTTCATTCCTGGCCACCAGTAGTTGGCTCGTAGATCTCTATACATTTTCGTCGCTCCCGGGTGGATAGAGTAGACAGTGGTATGGGCTTCCGTCATGACAGTCTTGCGTAGTTCAGCGTCGTTAGGAACATATAAACGTCTTCTGTAATATAAACTTCCATCGTCCCGTATGGTGAAGTCCGAAGATCTTTGTTCCATTGGAGTTTCTTTAATTTTCAGATATAACTCGTCGTTCTCCTGGGCTTTCGTAATCTGCTCCATCAGTGTAGGTCGAAGTGTTAACGCCGCTAGTCTTGTTTCAATCTCGCCCATAGGTATTACTTCTACTTCTAGCCTTTGTAGCTCTGTATTCATAGTCTTGCGGCTTAGTGCATCAGCCACTACATTTGCTTTCCCCGGATGGTAGCTAATCACGCAGTCATAGTCCTTGACTAGCTCGAGCCACCGTCGTTGTCTCATATTTAACTCCTTCTGAGTGAAGAAGTATTTGAGACTCTTGTGATCAGTGAAGATTTCGCATCGCTCGCCGTATAGGTAGTGCCTCCAGATCTTGAGAGCAAAAACTACAGCGGCAAGCTCTAGGTCGTGAGTCGGATAATTCTTCTCATAATCCTTGAGTTGTCGCGAAGCATATGCAACTACGTTTCCGTTTTGCATTAAAACACATCCGAGACCATTCTTAGACGCATCGCTGTAAACAGAAAACCCTCCAGTTCCTGTGGGAATAGTCAACACTGGAGCCGTAGTGAGTCGTCGCTTAAGTTCTTGAAAGCTCTGCTCGCAAGCGTAGTCCCATTTAAATGGAGTATTTTTCTTCGTTAGTTTCGTCAGGGTTGATGCGATCTTGGAGAAATCCTTGATGAACTTCCTATAATACCCAGCTAGTCCTAGAAAACTTCGTATTTCTGTGACATTCGTCGGTTGAGGCCAGTTGTTGATAGCCTCTATTTTGCTGGGGTCGACAGAAATTCCCGCTCCTGAGATAACGTGTCCAAGAAATGCGACTTGATTGAGCCAGAATTCGCATTTCTTGAATTTCGCATATAACTGCTTTTCTCGTAATATCTCTAATATAGTCCTCAGGTGTTGTTCATGCTCCTCCTTAGTCTTCGAGTAGATAAGAATGTCATCGATGAATACGATAACACACTTATCCAGGAATGGCTTGAATACCCGATTCATCAGGTCCATGAATGCTGCTGGCGCATTAGTCAGCCCAAAAGGCATGACTAAGAATTCGTAGTGTCCATAGCGGGTACTAAAAGCTGTCTTCGGAACATCCTCTTCTCTAATCTTCAACTGATGATATCCTGATCTCAGATCTATCTTTGAAAAGACAGTTGCGCCTTGCAATTGATCGAATAAGTCGTCAATTCGAGGGAGGGGGTATTTGTTCTTGATCGTAATCTTGTTCAGCTCCCTATAATCGATGCAGAGTCGCATCGATCCATCTTTCTTTTTAACAAACAAAACTGGTGCTCCCCATGGTGAAAAGCTCGGCTGAATGAACCCCTTTTGTAACAATTCATCCAGTTGCTCCCTCAATTCCTTCAGTTCAGCTGGAGCGAGTCGATACGGTGCCTTAGAGATTGGTGCCGCTCCTGGTACTAGGTCAATCGTGAATTGAATCTCACGATCTGGTGGAAGTCCGGGTAAGTCTTCAGGAAACACATCGGGATAGTCTTGCACTACTGGAACTTTTTCTAACTTCGGAAATGCACGTTCCTCGGATGATATTGCAAATACTAAATAAGCCTCGCATCCTGTCTTGATTAGACGATGTGCCTTCATTGCCGAAATCTTTGGAATCTTATTATTCTTGCTAGTTCCCATGAATGTGAAAGGTTCGACGTCTTCTAGGTTAAAGGTCACTTGTTTACGGTTACAATCAATAACTGCTCCGTACTTCGATAGCCAATCCATTCCGAGAATTACTTCATAGTCGTTCATTGGAATGACTATCAGGTCAACGGGTAAGGTCCTATCGTTCACTATTACGGGGCTATCTCGTAAGATTTGGTTGGTTCTCATAGAGGTTCCATGGGGTATGGTAACATTGTATTCGTAACTAACTAGGTCAGTTGTAACCCCGAGTCTCGCCACATAGTTAGTAGATGCAAATGAATGCGTGGCTCCTGAATCAACTAATATGCATGTTGGGGTTGAATGGATAAGGAGAGTACCTGCCACCACAGACGGATTGTTTTCCGCCTCTTCAGAAGTCAACGTGTAACTCTAGCAGGTACAGTAGGTGGCCTAGTTTGAGCAGGTGCTTGACTTCCAGACGCCACTTCCGTGCATGCCTTGGAAAAGTGGCCTGTCTTGCCACATTTATAACAGGTTGCATTCTGAGAATAGCACACGCCCAGATGTCGACGTGTGCACCTGGGACATGGGGGTATGCTCATTGGAGGTCTCCCCTGATTAGGATTGAATGGTTGGGGAGGTCCAGGTCGATTCTGGAAGTTAGGTCTGACATTCCTAGGGTTAAAGGGCTTCTTTGGGTTGCCTCCACTCCACTTTGGCCCTTGGATAAACTTCCTCTTTGCTTCATGGGCGCGCATAATTCGAAGTTCGGCTTGCTCCGCCATCAACGCGCGTTCAGCCACCTGAGCATAGGTAGCTCCTTGGGATCCGGCCATATTCACGTCTCTGTATAGCTCAGGTTTCAGGCCTTCCAAGAAGCGCTCCACCTTCAATGCATCTGTGCTCACCATGTGAGCTGCAAATCGGGACAGTTGCTCAAACTTTCTGATGTATTCTGCCACGGTCATCGGGCCCTGGCGTAGATTGATGAATTCATTCATCCTCTGGGCTCGTACTGGGGCGGTGAAATATTTACTCCTGAAGAGTTCCTTGAACCGGTCCCACGTCATCGTAATAAGGTCTTCAAAGGCGAGAATAGTATCCCACCAATGGCCTGCACTTCCCCTCAGTAGGAAGGCAGCACATAACACCTTTTCATCCTCTGGAATGCGACTGTATTGAAACATACTCTCCAGAGTTCGGAGCCAGTCTTCAGCCGCAGTAGGGTCGGCAGCATCTTCAAAAGTCGGGGGATTGAGTTTGCGAAATCTTTCCCCCACTATTTCAACCCTCTCTGCTTGAGACAGTCCACCACTTGGTTGTCCGCTCGTGTTGCGCTGCTGAATTAGTTCTTGTATTTGGATAGACTGTTGACGGACTAGTTCCGTGAGCTGAATAATCGCCGTATCGCGATTATCGGTTTGTGTTTCATGTTCCTTGCCTTTACTAACGCTCCCGCTACCCTCACTTCTTGTTCTACCCATTCTTGTCCTGATACCCTAATAGTCCCTATGGCCAATAAATTACGCACATACAACATTCATAGAAACATAAAACTTACTAGCAAGGCCGCTTCCGTGCTTTTGAGTGTGTGTACATGGACAGTCTACAGAACTTGTAACCGAAAGCTCTGATACCACCTGCGGCGCCCCTGACTCCTACCGCTCATTCTTATTACTAATTTATGTGACTGCATGTGATATAAATAAATTCTATATACGAAAATGCGTACAAAATTTTTCCTTTTATATAAAGGAAATTCTTCTGTACAGTACAAAATATTACTAGGACATATATACAAGGTAGAGTGCGCATGCGTGTTCAAAATAACCTATAGGCCCGCCAATCAGGTCGCATCCATGTACACACTGCCACCTCAAAAGTCCTCCGGAAGCTTCAAAAATAGGCCTCGCCATCGTAAAATCACGTACCGTGATCCCGCGAACCTACAACACATAATTTCGTGGAATGAGCTTATAAAGCTCAGTAAGTGAAAGCCATGCATGCTATGCACGTGTCCTAAATTCGCAAAGGCATCCGCGCCAATGCTCCCTAGACCTCATATTTTTCCTTGTCTTGTCTTGTCATATAGGGCCCTCGGCTATCTTGCTATGCACCATCATGGAGCTCGAATCCACTAGGGATAAATGAATATAAGTGGCAATACCCACTCAAGGGAGGCTAACCCTAGGGCGCCTTTTCTGTCCCAAGGTGGTTTCATACGCCACGCGGACGCTTCACACTGGTAGCCTAATCTGAGGTAGTCGACACTAGAGGTACCCTCGGTGTCGCTTACTCCCTCAGCTCGCACCCTCCAGGTTTCACGACCCGCCATGAGGGCATTAGCCCTAAAATCATGTCTTGCCTTGTACATGTCATGTCATAACGGTAGCGCCATACGACGTCACCATGGTAGCATAGAAGAGCCGTGACTCAACTGTGAGTCGACATCAGACGCCCATATCGGCGAATCTTTATCGCTCTAAGGCGATCGTATATTATGCACGCTATCATATCATGCCTTTCGTTCTAACCGTGCGTGCATATGCTCATGTCATGAATATGCGTGTCATGCCATAATATTATGTAATTAAATCATGCGTGTCATGTAACGCAAATAATTCACGTAGGAAGTCACATAAAATCATAGAAACAAATAACACATAATTTCATGCACATATAATTATGTGTTGTAGTTGGGACTTCCACTTACCTGGTATCCTTAGCTTATTTAATCTTATCGTACGGTAAGTCGCTAACCTTCAAACCCTAAGTATGGAGACATATAAAATAGGGTTTGTTAGTCTAATTATAATTTCACGAAATTGGCTTAATTTGAAAACCCTAGTTTCGACTTTTATGGGTTTTGAAATAGATCTCTACATGGGTTAAATGGATCTCGACATGTTGAAATTAAATCTCGAGCTTGGGTTTAGATATAAATCTCGACAAGGTATATATGTAAGGATTTCGATATGTGTCTTTGAAATATATAATTCGATATTGTAATCCTAGAATCTCGAAATATCCTATGCAAGAGTGAGATGTGTTTCGACATTGTAAACAAATGTCGAGATGTAATTATAGCTAAGATCTCGACATTGTAAACAAATGTCGATATGAGATGTGTTTCGACATTGTTTTGACATAACTATTAGAGATAGGCCTCGATATCATTCCTACTATGCTATCATGATTTCGATATAAAGTTTTAATATTGTATAAGGATGTCGACATTTATGTGGGAACTATGAATAAGATATCGAAGTGATATATCGAAATGATAACTAACATGTCGAGACTATATGTTGAAATTATAACGAATTGTCGATGTCATCATAACTCGAGGTTCATCCTACCAATTCTCTTGATTTCAAAATTCATAAGCTGGGGAAATCATGTCACCCTAAAATACTTTTCTTGTTAGTGAGGCAGAATTCATTTGGATCTTTGATTCAAAATTTATTTTTCTCAAGAACCGTACATAAACTAAGGGAACGTCAGTTAGTTTAACCCTTATCCTAATCTAGGGTTTTTTTACACTTTTTCTTACATTTAATTCCCAAACTAGCATACTTAGTAATACAAGAACTAAATTATCGAATCATATGCTCAAGTACAAAAGAAACACGCACTAATAATAACGTCTTACCTTTCTTAGTCAAAAATCGAACGTTTGATTCGATAGAATCTCTATGCTGCTTAATTTGTTATTCTAGCTCAATTTCTCCTCTGTTGTCGAGTTTTCTTCAGTTTGATGGTGTGTTTCTTTTATTGTTCACCTTATAGGATATATATGTGAATGTATTGATTTTAGCGAATGATTTGACATTTAGATGACGTTCTTTTCTCTTTAGTTTAAGTAACCTTTAAGCTTATCTCATAACAATTGTTCTCCTATCATTTGGGCTTTAGGTCATTTAAATTTAGGGCCTAGGTTGAAGTCTAATATAGCCTAATTAAAGTGTAGCCCTAATTCAATTCTTTATCATTACTATAAAATTTGAATCCTTAAATTCTTTTATCCCTTAGTTGACGTGTTTAAGTAAGTAAGTGACATCAACATTAGCAAGTCCTTATCTTGATCGAACTAATGTATATTATTTTATTACTTTACCATATGACCAAGTAATCGAAACTTACTTTAGTGGTTATCTTCTTTATCGAGTTTTAAAAGGTTCCACATATATCAATTTCAAGCTCGACAATTTCGGCCTCAAGGTTTCGATTTTATTAATTGGTACATAACATTATCTCGAGAAGTATGGCTTTCGAGATTCAAAGATCTCGAGGTTCCTAACTCCGAAACCCTAATATATCAAAATCTCTATCTAACCTTTTTGAAATTTATTCTTACCAATTCGTGTTCCTTAAAATGTGATATTAACACTTAATTAATTAAATTTTCTAGGTTAGCATGTCATGTACTAGAAATCCTAAAATGAACAACTAACCTACATTCAAGTCTATTTCCTAATTTATTCATGTCAGCATATAACATAAAATCATTTAAGCATATAAAAGTCACAAAACATGTCTCATGCAGTCACGTAAGCCATATAATAAATATGCATATTTATTGGCCGACTTACTTACGGGACTCGGGTATTACAATTACGTAGCCTCATAATTCATAAAACAAATAGTATTTTAATCGTTGATCAACTATATTTAGAAGCGATACTAAATTCATGCATTGTGACGCAATTTGCGTTCAAATACATATAGCTATTTACGACGATTATTTGCTATTGCAACTGCAAGTGGTGAAGGAGTGGGCCCACTTAAGAGGTGCTGCGTCATTGGGCGGTGTGATAGTGTGACGCCATTGGGCGGGAGATATGTCCCCCTCTCCACTTTTTCTTCCTTCTCGAATTATTATGTTTACCTTCTTCAACTAAATTATTATCGTCGCCGAATATAAACTCGTTTAAGAAAATTTGAAACTGAAGCCGTTCATTACTTACCTGTGTTTAAAATTCATTTATATGATAAAAGATCTATATTGATAAATATTCACTGATCGACTATACTCTTAATTGATAGTATATTCGAAAAAAAAAAAAAAAAAAAAATGGTAAAAACAATCTCGAATTTTTGCCAATGAGCCCTCAGTCCTACTGGCTGAGGGGGAGGTGCTTAGGGTCATGTTGGGAGAGGTCCTGGGTTCGAATCTCATCCCTGTGACATTTCCCTAAGCCTGCCCACATGGGCCCAGACATGTGCGATTGACCTGGTCGACCTGTTTAGTAGGTAGTGGGTCGGCCCCGGGGTTTACCATCGGCTTTACCCGGTAACCAAAAAAAAAAAAAAAAAAAAAAAAGATGGTAAAAACAATCTCGAATTTTAAACCTCGTGTTATTTTCATTTTTATTATTACTTTATGACGAGGGCCAATAGTCTCCACTAATAAAGGACATGTGCCCCCACTAATAATTGAGGAGACAATTGTTTAGAAAAGTTGGTCTTTTTCTTGTCGATTATAACATTTGTCTTGTATTTTCCCCTGTACAAAAAAAAATCATCTCGCAAATATTTCAGTTTTGAAAACTTAAAAAGAAGTCACCTTTGGGTTATATCGGTCATCAAGAGTTAAATGTTTATAGCACACATCCTAAACCCATATGATTGATTTTTCGACGTGATACGCTAAAATCATCAACAATCGATACTTAAATACTAAAGGTGCTCTTACCATACACAAAAGCAAACTCATAATGCGTTTTCATCTTCACTCTCATGTTTAGGTGCTTGGTATGAGATATCCCAAAAGATGCGTTTGATGTTTTAAAAAATTCAATTTATACTTTTTAACTTTAATTATTAAAGTACCCATATAAAAAAATAAAAAATAAATTAAAATATATAAAATGACTCTTGATATTAATATTAGTAATCTTGTGCTTTAATTTGTAGAGTTGTAAATTCAATGGGTAATATTAAGAAGATAATATTGCGATAATGGTAGATTGAGAATTGGTTTGTCGTTTGAGAAGAATTACTGCATTTTGAGTTTCAGAAGGAATTTGAGTATGCGTTTTTTTCGGTTGGAGATACTGAGAAACGCATTCTCAAACGCAAACGCATTCTCAAACTCAAAATGCAGTAATTCTTCTCTAACCGTTCAACTCATTCTCAAACTCAAAAGAGTATTTTGTAATATTTACTTCCACACCATTATTACAAATTTCAATACTGCCCACATACTTTACAACTTTATAGATTAAACTACAAATATTATTTTAGATTTAATAAAAAATTAGTAAAGTTAATAATAATAATGTTATACATATAAAAATCATTGATTAATGTGAGAGATAGAGAGAATTGAACATAAACGAAATAAAATAATGTTTAGGCTTCATCTATAATGTAATACTTTTCATCATAGCTCCTGCAAATTGAACATAAACGAAATAAAATCAATATTTAATATATGTCAGAGCCTTGTCAGATAGCCTTGTTTCTCTCTTTTATAAATATGTTGGCAGATGATAATTTTCTTCGGTCAGATATATGTCAGATAGCCTTGTCTACACACCGTAATATATTTAATAGCCTTGTCTAATATACGTCAGATAATATGAGAGAGAGAAAAAGGACTTTAATGTAATTAACATACATCAGTCGCATCCTAACTGTTTGAAACGCAAAGATGTGTCGAAAGTAGGAGAGAGAAGGTCCGAAACGCAATTTGAGTTCCGTTACGATGTTCGGTTGGAGCGAATTTATCCCAAATTTTGGGTTTTGGTGTTCGATTGGAGATACTCTAAGCACGTCTTGATGTGGAAAAATCAAAAAGAAAATATATAATGTAATATTATTATAATAATATATTTTGAATAAGTTAGGCAAAAATGGATGAGATGGATGGAACACAGACATGTGATTATGTAACCATCAGTACAACTCCAATTCATCTTGCAGCACAGCCTGGCTGGCCTATACTTATTCGTCGGCTTTTGTTCCTTTCTCCGATGAGAATAAAAGAATCCACGTATGATACGTTTGGAAACTAATATTTCCATTTCAAATCGAGTTCTTTTCCAATCACCCGTTTGGGAGATTAATTTGAATTTCGATTTCATCGAAATCCGAGGTTAATTACGTGATTATTTGTCGGATATTGAAATTACATGACAATGATCCGTTTACGAAATCCAAAGCTAAGCCATTAATAAATTTTTGTAACTTATAATAAATATAATTGTAAGTAATAATAATATAACTATACAATAGTAATAAGTATTATTTTTTGCGCACTCAAATGTATATGCATGCATAAATATATAAGTTTAATTTCATTTGAAATATTTATCAAAACTTATAATTTAAATGAATTATCTATATTTACAAGTATATAAAACGAAAAGATTATTTATAATGAAGTTAAATTTAAAATAGTAGAAATGGGGAAAAAGGAGATATAAAATTACATACAAAATTGGAAATTTACGGCAAAAGTTAGTGAGTAATTTTTTCAGTTTTATTAATATTTTTTATAACTAATCATTAATAATAACTAATAGACTTTGCACACTCTAATGTGTGTGCATATATATATATATATATAATATATTTATATTTAAATATAACATTACATCTGTTTTAATTTAAATAATTATTGAAAATATACTTTCAATTTAATTATGTATATATAAATTATAAAATTGAAGGTATCATAATTAACTAAAAATATGAATTGAAAAATTAGTGGGTGATTTTTAAATTTTAGAACTTGTTTTCTTTTTTTGAACTTCAAAGGGCAGTTTATAGCCACCCCTCACGCTTAATAAATATAATAGATAATAATAATTATTATTTATTTTTTATTATAGTTATAATAATAATAATAATTTAACAATAATAATAATAATTAATGGTGAACGATGAGTCGAGCCGGCTCGAGCTCCACGATATCTCACTCGTGAGTCCTCGGTGCTCGAAAGTTGGTAAGTCAGCTCGCGAGCTTGTTTTATTTGATCATTTTTTTTATTTAGTACTTTTAATTTCAATTCTATTTAAAATTCCAATTACGGATTCATAACGTTTGGGAAAACAGTGGATTTGGATTTGAAATTAAAATTTTGAATTTCATAATTTAAAATTATGTGTTTTCGTTCATGTACACTGATCTAAAAGCAGTGCACTTCACTCTTAGGTTACATCATACATTTGTTTTCGTTATGTTCAGGTCAGCACTGAGTTAATTCGAATCGTTCTGTGTAGTGTCTTTACTAGAGTTGTCAAAACGAGCTGGCGGAGCGGGCGGCCCGTAGCCCGCCAAAGCCCGCAAGTGGCGAGGCGGGCGCGGTAAGCCCGCAAGTAGGCGGGCCTGGAAAATGAAGGCCCGCCCCGCCTGCAAGCAGGTAGCGGGCTTGGCCCGCCATTTTTTTTTTAAAAAAAGAAAATTAATAGAAATAGGAAAAAATGAGAAAAATAATAAAATAGATAAAAATAATATAAAAAATAGGAGAAAATAAAAAACATAAAGAATTCAACTTGGAAAATATATGCAATTTAATCAACTTTCTAATATTAATTATTTATATTATTAAAAAACACAAAAAAAATACCAAAATCAATATAATTTATTTATAATCTTATTATTTAATATAATTATAAAATATATTATTTTTTGGCGGGCCTGCCCGCGGCCCGCGCCGGCATGCTCGCTCAGGCCCGCCCTCTGGCGGGCCGAAAAATTAATAGCCCGCCCCACCACTTTGGCGGGCGGGGCGGGCGGGCCCTTTTGACTGCTCTAGTCTTTACACTTACATTACATTTGAAGGACCAGCGACGTGAGCAATTTGATATCATTGTATGTGAAACAAACTTGTTTTACTCATAAGATTAGGCTGGCTACTAATATGGGATCATTAGATAGGGAAGAATCTTTTGTTTTTATACCATTTTAGGACGAAAACCAAATTAGGGCGCCAACTAATAATCGATCCTCGGCATTAGCGGTTTTCAATTTTTATTCACGGCCGTGGAGTGGGTATATGAAGTTACTGTGACGTAATTAATATTTAGTAGCAACCGTAATTAGATTTCATTATTAATACGAGTACCTAATGTTTGGACATCATTACAAGATTTACTTATGAGTGCAACACTTGGCGGCATGTAGTCGAGGATTGTACTAATTCGATGGATTATCTTAGGAAGATCAATACTATCATATGAAGGGTTTTTATGGTGACAAATATCATAAAAATGACCAGAGTTGTTGAGATTCTAAAATTTGGGGTTTGTCCCATAAGCTCTTCAATCCACTATATATATGAGGCTTTTCCTCATATCACCAAGTGGTTTCAGGAAGGACCTCTCAATTTCTAATAAAAGTAAGCGAAACCATCAAATTAATGTTGTTTCCACTCTCTCGTCGAGGTGCCGCAAATGAGTGATAAGAGCTTGTACTGCCACTATCGATCACTGCGTGCGACGAATAACCAAGCGAGTTCATTGGATGCTATTTCCCACCATAGAAGATGGAGAAATTGAAGAGATGGAGATTTCACTCTTCCATCAGAAAAGACTCAAATAATCTATATGACGTGTGAGAGATGCAAGAAGCTAGTAAAAAAGGTGGGGAGAAACACCTCGTGTTGGCACCCAGTTGGCCGGTCTTAAAAATTAATAAAATTAACATTATTAAAAGAAAAAACTCCCTCCAAGAATAAAAATAGAAAATAAAAGTAAAAAGATGATAAAAATATATTATAATAAAAACAAATAAAATATAAAGAATGTTAAAAAATATAAATTTTTATTGAAAATAAAAAGAAATCCACAATAAAAAAAAACTAATTAAGAACACCACTAAAATTTGCGGAAGTCCCCCTCTCCGCCAAGTTAACGGGGTGAAATCATTCCAGTCCCAGATATCAAATATTTCCTTTTTATTAGAAAATAAGTTTTATATTATAATATATGAAATAGATAAAAGTCAATATTGATGTTTATTTTTACTGTTGTTATTTTTACTTCTCTCTTATCATTTATATTTATCTGATATATTTAATTCCTAATATATCTGTTTCCTCTCTTTTTTTGTCTATTTTATTTTTTTCATATTTTTATTCTTCTCTCTATCTTTTTTTAAATTTATTTTAATATTTATATGTATTCTCTATTTCTTCTATTGGAGGGAGATTTTTTTCCTTTATTAATGTTAATTTTATTAATTTTAAGTCTGCCACCGAGTGCCTACACATAGAGGATATCTTAGTGAAAGGAGATAAATTTATTATTCCCCTGAATTGTTATATTTGATGGGAAAAGAGGGAATGTCTTGCTGATTTTTAGAATGGTAAGACCATGAGTAATCTTGGGGAGCATGATGTAACTCTAACAACAATGTAGTAGATACGATACGATATATAACACTTGGTTTAAGTATTTCTGTGAAATCTCTATCTTATAAAATTTTTTGACATTAATAAAGGAATTATTGAAAAAAGGCATATAAATCAATTTTTTTCCTTGAACCGCTAAACATGAAATTGTAGTTTGACTACATTAATGTATTATGCCTAAATAACCTTTAGAAATCTAGCAAAATGAAATTATAGCTTTGACCACACTATTTAAATTAGTAACAATAACACAATCTTCATACAATTCGTGAAATTATTGATTTGTAATTTTATTTCAACAATGTTTGACCTCGTAGATCTATATATATCAAACACCACGACCAAAAAACAATTGTCGCTTCTAAACCTTGGCGAAAACTCAATGGCAAGAAGTTGTCTTCTTATATCCTTTATTCTCGGTTCACTTACGGTTGTTGTCGTCGACGCCAACACAGATCTAAATAATATTGGAGAAAAAGATGTACGTGCACACGAAACTATTTTCATATACGTTTGCCTTTTTCCTAATACTATTAAAACCGTAATATCATTCTTTATTATTATGATTATTATTTAGGCTAAACGGTGGTGCATTGTACAATTTGTTGCTCCACCAGATAAGATGCAAGGATTTTTAGACTACGCTTGTAGCAAAATCGATTGTGGGCCCATCCAACGTGGCGGAGAGTGTTACAATCCCAACACATGGTCATACATCCTTTGCACTCAATCGATACTACAGATTTGCAAATTTTTGCAACCTTGAGATTGGAATCCAATCGCCTTTCGATCCATGTATGTAATAGCAACAGTACCTTCTCTCTATCCATCTCTATTATATCTACATATATATATATTTTTTAATTTTTTTTATTTACTTGATGCAGCGTATGACAAATGCTCATTCGACTGAGCTTGAAGAGTGCTTTGAGTATGGCGAGTAGAAGATCTCGACAATGATTACATTTCATTATAATGTTACAACTTTCTTGATTTCACATGAAAAAAAAATGATAAGGGTTATTGATTTGGATTCATCATGGGTTCCTGTTCTTTTTGCTAATCAGTTAAAAATAAACACTATATGGTCAGTCATCAAGTCGTTTATGATCTGATATATAGACTAACAAGAAACTGATATACAAACGACTAACATCATGCTTGAGAATTAGTTGATCTCCATGTAAGCATATTTATATGCTACACGTAATTTAAATAAACGTAATCCATGATCATTAAACAACACAATTCTCGTGATATACATGATAATAAATAATAAATACTAACCTTGATTCATCTTGGCGATTCGAGAAGACGTAAGTCGCGTTTCTCTCCCTTTACACTCTTTAATATATTTTCTGATGGATGAAGAATATGATAAGATAGTGTGGAGAGAGGACCGACCTAATCTATTTATAGAGTTACATTCCATCAATGTAGTGGGTAGTTAATCTCTTTAGACCAATAGGAATAAAGCCCATTAATTAATTATTAAACCTTATTAAATAAATGGGTCATAACGCGGGTCATAACTTACATCCTCCCACTTGGCCCGCGTAATATAACTTTACGGTTTAATAATCATAATTTCCATAATATGCATATTTATTTTAGCTAAATTCCGTCATAAATTGATCATTCCTTTCATCGCTATTAAGCTTAAAGCTAACAAGGATCATAGCGGTCGTATGCCATTGTAACGACACAGTCCCTTCCATGTATCACAGTATCAGCTCTACACTCAACATGATCTTAATGAGATATATCGTAATGGTCCACATTATTGTCTTAGGTACAGACTCATCCTGTTGCGTTAATTCTTTAGCATATATATACAATCGATAACTAAAAACAGGATGCATTTATTGTCAGAAACATAATATTGAGCTCAGAGTGTCAAATACATAAAGTCATAAATAAGAAACATAAAACCACCATAACATCAATTAGGGCCTTTCATAATGCCCATCCTTTCAACATGTTCATTAAATAATTTTGGTGGTAATCCTTTCGTCAGTGGATCTGCAATCATAAGCTTGGTGCTGATGTGCTCGATTGACACTCGTTGTTTCTGAACTTCTTCTTTAACGGCAAAGTATTTAAGCTCCATATGCTTAGCACCCTTTGAGTACTTGTCGTTTTTAGAGAAGAACACTGCTGCGGAATTGTCACAATAAATTTTAAGCGGCCTGGCTATACTGTCGACTGTGCCAAGACCAGAAATAAAATTCCGCAGCCATAATCCTTGAACTGTAGCCTCAAAGCACGCTACAAATTCAGCTTCCATTGTTGATGCAGCAATAACAGACTGCTTCGAACTTTTCCATGAGATTGCTCCCCCAGCTAATAGGAACAAGTAGCCGAATGTTGACTTTCTTGTATCAACACATCCAGCATAATCTGAATCTGAATAGCCGATAACTTCCAAGAGATTTGATCTTCTGTAAGTGAGCATATGATCTTTTGTTCCTTGCAGATACCTTAAGACTTTCTTTGCAGCTTTCCAATGATCCATTCCTGGGTTACTTTGATATCTGCCCAACATCCCGACAGCGAAACTAATGTCGGGTCTAGTACACGTATATAGCCTACAACTTATTCAATCTTCAAAACTTATTTTGGCTAAATATAGTAAATAACGAAACAGTCAATAAAACTATCAGTTATTGCCTAGAAACTTGCATTAAGAAACCACTTGATTAAACATATATCAGACCACGTCATAGCATTCAAATTTATATTCAAAATCATAGAAAATTTCGGCTAAATATAGCAAATAAACCGTCAAAAAACGTGATTGTGGTCATTAATGCATAATTGACATATTCATAATTGACATTGACATGGTCGGAAAAGAAAAACAATTTACGCAACCATTGAATAAGAGTCATGTAACACTACAATTCATATTCATGAAATTTCTACATCAACGATGCTTATTCAGTGACATGCCAAATCGAAGTCAAAATTATTTGATGAGCAGTGAGTGTAAATCATAAATCTCATAACCGTTCAAGAGGCATATGCATAATAACTCAACAATTTTAGACCAGTCATATGCAAAGTCTTCATCAGACGATAATGATTAAACTCATATCACGCTGGCACGGATGATAATTCATATATAAAAGAGAATCATGTGTTTACAACGTGGCTCTGATACCAACTGTAAGCATATTTATATGCTACACGTAATTTAAATAAACGTAATCCATGATCATTAAACAACACAATTCTCATGATATACATGATAATAAATAATAAATACTAACCTTGATTCATCTTGGCGATTCGAGAAGACGTAAGTCGCGTTTCTCTCCCTTTACACTCTTTAATATATTTTCTGATGGATGAAGAATATGATAAGATAGTGTGGAGAGAGGACCGACCTAATCTATTTATAGAGTTACATTCCATCAATGTAGTGGGTAGTTAATCTCTTTAGACCAATAGGAATAAAGCCCATTAATTAATTATTAAACCTTATTAAATAAATGGGTCATAACGCGGGTCATAACTTACACTCCAAGCCTTAAAAATCTCATCTAAAAGGAAATAAAATCAGATTGCTTCATTGATATGTATAAAGTAAGACTTGCTACAGATGAATAAAGTAAGACTTGCAAACGAATCGAATCGAATATCATAATATTCAATATGTATTCGTTAATTTTTTCAAGTATTCATATTCGATTCGATTCGTATTTGAATCCTAAAAAATCGATTCGATTTCGATTTGATAACGATATTCGAATATATTCGCGAATATTCGAAAGAAAATTTCAGTTTTTCCCCATAAACCTGTTAGAATTATAAAATAATTCCGAAAAATTACAAAATCTAAGAAACAACTCCATGTTCGTATTTGCTTTTTATTTTTACACTTGGAGCATGAGTTAAATAGATGAAGGCTTTGCTTTATTTCCTTTTATGGGTCAAAATAAATAAATAATTTGGGTCTAATATTTTATTTGGGCCCTAATAGTTTATTTGGGCTTAAAAGTATATATATAATATATTATATTATTTAAATATATATTACACTAAACGAATCGAATATTCGTTAATTTTTTGAATCGAAAACAGGCATATTTTTATTCGTATTCGAAATTATTCGAATCATAAAAAGTATTTGTATTCGTATTCGTTTATTTCGAATTCGAATCTTAAATTTCAAATCGAATCTCGAACCGAACCGAAAATATTCGGTTCATTTGCAACCCTAAGCGAGAATAATTAGACTTGCTCACTTCACTTCCCTTGATAGGTCTCCTTTGATGGATGATATCTAGTAATCGACCATACACAATAAAACCTCACTAAATTAATAATATTAGGATCATTAAATTTTATTAATTTAGAGAGATGTTAATCGATGAATTATTATTTATCTTAGTCCAAGTCAATGGTGGACTGAAACAAATTAGAACATGAATTAGTATATATCTTCATATTACGTTGAATTATATCATCTACACAATAATATTATTGACCATTTTATTTGTTGTAATGATATTTTACATATGTGACATAATGGCCTTAGCAAAGCTCATTAATATGTTGTAAAGTGTAATATTTTAACAACTAATCATAATATTTATAATCGTAATATTTATGAATTATTTATTTATAGTTTTAATGGGACCTAGATTTATAAAAGGGATTTTTCGAAATTATTATATTATTATCTTATCATTTTGATGATTTTTACACAGGCACAAGTCAAGACAAGAAGATTTTATTATTATAGAGAGTTTATTAATTATAGAGTATTAATTTATGTAGGTTTTACTTTATAGAGAAAATGCAAAGATCATAGGTCACAAATTGAAAAAAAAAATTAACTCAGTATATTGGTCAACATCTTTGCCTTTCACAGCTACGTAATGGTGGTATCAAATTTGGTATTTTACGTTGCTTCGTATCTAAATATATCTACTAGATAGGAATCTCTTCCGAAGAGAGGATTCAACGGGACATATGATGAACATATTCCCAGTAGGGTAAATTATTTATTCAGAGCGTGTAATTTAGGGGAGTTGTATTAAGGGACACAGAATTTAGATGATGACATTATACTGACAATAACTTTCAAATTAAGTAATTTGGAATTCATACGGAAACCCTTGATTTACTGTAGTCTGGATAATAACTTAAAAAGTGTTCATGTTGTGCATATGACTAAACAAGAATATTTAGTCCCAAACTTGTGAGATTTCATTATGGGCCATATGGGGCCTATGCCCATGGGCCACATAGGAGAAGAGTTAAACCTACGTGTGCTTGGTAGGGTTCCATCCTAAAACCAATTGGTGATAGGTGAAATATCCCATCAACTTATAAGCTAGTCAAATATCTTAACTTTAGAGATTTGGTCTGTACAGTAGAACCTAACGCATCTCGACACGACGCCGGGAAGGCTTCTCCGATGAACTCTGTTCAACAAGGTTGCCGTCGTCATCAGCGTCACAGAGAGAGAGAACATTGGAATCAATTTTTCGTTTCAGGGAAAAAAATGTCTTTTTAAATTAAATAAGGGGTTTGCACATAAGTACCTATTTGGATAAAAACTTGTAATTTAGTACCCTGTCAGGATTTTTTTGCACATAGGTACCCGATCACCGAAAGTATTCCATACAACACATTTGGTTACCATATATCAACACATTTGGGTACCCTATATCAACAGAAAATGGTACGACGTATGTTATATTTAGGTAGGCCCGATGTAACACACATGTATGCCTTAGGTACGACGTATGCGATATTTAGGTACTATATATCAACACATTTGGGTACCCTATATCAACAGAAAATGGTACGACGTATGTTATATTTAGGTACGCCCTATATAACACATAGGTATGTCTTAGGTACGACGTATGCGATATTTAGGTACCATATATAAACGTGTTATGGTACGCACACACAGGAACGTACGCCATGACTAAGAAACTGGTAAAAATTAAATTGGGTACCTATCTGTAAAATTTTCTGACATGGGTACCTATGTGTAAAAATTTTATCCAATTGGGTATTTTTCTACAGATTCACCATTAAATAATGCAGAAAAAAATAATATTTAATGAAATAGGGTCGTTTTTTAAATAATTAACAAAATCTCTTGAAAGTAGTTCGAATACCGAAAAATATAAGATATGCATATCATTTTAATCGTCGTGAAACAAACAATAAATAAGATGCGTTTGTTGATTTTTATTATGTAAATCACATGAAATAACGATGATTTTATGATTTGGTAGATTATATAATTAAGAAATACAAAATAAGTTAAAGAAAATAAAACAATAGGATATCGCCCCTAATCTCAAACAAAAAAAAAATAAAAAATTAAGGGGCATCGCACTTAATGGTGGCTATGTCGCTCCTAATGGGTGCGACGTCGCGGCTATTAACCGCGAACTGCCCTATTTTGTTAATTATTTCAAAAACGACCCTATTTCATTAAATTTTATTTTTTTCTGCATCATTTAATTTAAAAAGCCGAAAAAAATATAACAGACATTAACATAATTGCACAATTACTGATCCATTCCAAAAACGATGAATTCAATATTTTAATGAGATTTGGGTGTAAAATAACAAAAAGATGTGGAAGTTAACATATTTATCTTCATCTGGGCCCCATCAATATTTCTCTCTATTGGTTTAAAATTTTACAGCCTTAATCACTCCATGTACCTATTCTAAAATTTTCTATTAAAAATACATAAAATTCTTCCAAACAAGATATGCTGATTAGACAAAGCGGGGACATGGTCGATTTTCTCTCTCTTCCGCACATGGCGAAAAAGAGGCAACCGACCAAACCAAGGGCTGCGCCGGTCCCGGCGGCGATGCCGCCCCTGACAATCGAAGAATCAGGAAAGGATATTACTGCGGGTAGTAGTGCTGGAGTGCAATGTGAAGTTTCTCTCGTGAATTCTGCCAAAGGCACTGTTCCATTGGTGACGACCTCGGCTAATTGTTCTCCCATCTCATTGGGGCTGAATGTGTCAAGTGTGAAAAAATGGCCAACTCTGGAGGAATCGATTGGGTGATCACCTAGGTTGACGAATTTGACTCCTACGCAACCAAATCTATGGGGGAATTTCAATGTGGACAAATTGCAAAATCAGGATAACTGCTTGGAATTCATCGAGCCTATTTCTGCTGATGGACACTCGATTGGTTCGGTGGTTCTAGAGGAACTTAAGGAAGAAGTGGAGCATTGGAATTCTGCTTTATTGTGCTATGTCCTTGGGTCCAATCCACCCTCTAATGTCATGAATGGCTTTTTGAAGCGTAAATGGGACAAATTGGGGATGCTAAATATCTGGCAGGTGAAGCAAGGGCTCTTCTTGGTGAGATTCGGCAGTGTGGAGGCCAGGGATAGTATTCTGCAATCTCAGATCTTACACTTTGATAAGAAACATGTCGTTCTGGCACCTTGGACCGAAGACACTCAGTTCAGTAAAATTGGTGTGGAGAGTGTCCCCCTGTGGATTCATCTCCCCCAACTAGAGCTGAAATACTGGGGACCTCGGACCCTAAGCAGACTGGCCAGTTTAATTGGAAAGCCTATTATGACAGATTCTTGTACAAGGAAGACGAAGAGAATTCATTACGCTAGGATTCTAGTGGAGATAAATCTCACAAAACCATTCAAGGATAGTATTCAGTTTCTGAATGAAAAAGGTAAACTAGTGGAGCAACATACGTATGAGTGGAAACCAGTGTTGTGTTCCAAATGTGGAAAGTATGGGCACGAGGAGGCCGTGTGTAGGAAGGACACCAAAAAAGTCTAGCAGCCTGCGCAGGTGCCAGCCCCAAGCATTCCTGTGCAACCTTCTGTACAGCCTGAGGTTACTGATACAATCCAGCATGAGGTTACTGTTGGGGATGTGCCCTCGGAATGCCATTCGAGGATGTAATGAATAGGGCATGTATTTAATAATTGATGTATTATTCGTTATGTATTTGAATAATGTATTCTTATATGTATCAATGGAATTTATATTTATTATTCATTCTTTAAAAGGCATATTATTTATTTACCTATCAAGTTTTACAAGGCATCCGGTAAGACGGTAAATAAATAAATCCCATATATCGTGAGTTTAGTCACCGATTCTCATGGGATGAGAGAGGGGCACCGGTGAGCTATTAGCCTCCGATATTAAATTAATCCATAAGTCTTAGACCTCAGTAGGGTGACTGAGCGTCAATTACGACTTATTTGTTGACGACTCTTATAAGGTTGTGCCAATCATTCGCTTGGGAAGCGGGAGGTCGTAACATTGGTATAAGTTGAATCAGGGGATTAACTTGTACTTGGACACGACTCCAAATCGATGATCACATGGGCATTATCGTTACTCTGGGTAGCGTCAATGATCAATCGATTGACTATAGTAGTGTGCGTGGACCTTAGACCGAAGGGTCTTTGATGAAGTTGACTTTGGAGTCTTGATATGTCACTAGTTTGCTAGGCTCATCTTGTTCGGGGACGAACATGGGTCGGCAGCGACATGCGGTCTTGACAACAAAGGGTAACTGTCGTGCTTAGACTATCGTGAGGGATTCACTGTCTCGTTAGTAACCGAGATATGTGTCCTATGCATATTCGGGGACGGGAAATTACGAAGTCTTCGGCCGAAGCAATAAACTGACTCACGTGGGACGTGGAGAGCAGTTTAGTAATTTCGCCAATCACGAATTAGTCATAGAGTCGAGTCTAGTGAGTTTGACATAACCATGACTCTCACTTGATCGGGACATTTGTGAAGGGTCTATACGTATGACGATAATCTATAGTTGGTTCGTAGATCGAAGATCGTACTCAACACTGGATCTATTCGGTACCGCGGAATTGGCTAGACGCTTACCAAATTCTTTGATTCCTCCCTTGCCGGGTTGAGACGAACCAAGAGAGTCGGGCTTAAAAATGATCACTGTGATAGTGCCTAACTAATATGAGATGTAAATTAATTTAATGGTCTTAGAGACGTTAACCAAATGTTAAATATATATTTTAGAAACTATATTTACATGGACGGAAATTTATGGAACGGAAATGGTGATGAATGAAGCATAAATAGGGATCACAATGATGAGCAAGGCTTATCACGGACGTGAAACCCGTCTGCAAAGTAGCAGTAGCTTCAAAAATTCATATCTCACAATCTAGACCTCGGATTGAGAATCGCTTTGGTCAGAATCAAGATTGGTGAGTCTTTTAACTATGTTAAAATTTTAGGTCAATTGGACATCGTTTACCCCTCGATCAGATCAAAATAAGAAACTACCGCAAAGCTGTCAGGGCTGTCACGGCCGTGACAACCTTGCACGTGGCCGTGACGACCGGCCGTAGCGAGCCAAAATGGTGCCCGACAGTGTCACGGCCGTGACACTTCATGCCCAGGCCATGACAGCCTCCATAAGATGGTCACGGCCGTGACTTAGGCCGTGACGAGCGGCAGAACTCGTCCAATGATGTGTCACGGCCGTGACTGGTCATGTCAGAGGCCGTGACCGACAGTTTTTTGGTCAAATTTGATCCAAATCAAATCCAATTTCGTTCCTTGTTCTTTTGTTAGACTTGTGGGACAATGTCTAGTCATTAGATGACATAAATCAAAGGAATCAAACAAGAAATGAGTCATGTAGGACATGATCTCATTTAATTAAGGTTAAAATCATTTTCAAGGTTGAAAATGGAATTTTATTATTAGGCTTTGAGCTAATTTCGTCCATATAATTATTCCATACATTCTCACACTAAAAACTTGAGTTTAGAGGGTGGTGAGAGCTCCTTAGGTTGTTCTTAGAGAAAACCATAAGTGTGTTTGAGTTTGTAGTAAATCAAGCACACTAAAACACATCTTTATTCTTTACTTCCTCTAGCCATCCTTGGCAAGGTGAAGTTTGGGACACGTCACGGGTAAGATCCCTATTCCTTTATCCGTGTCATACGTGCGTTTTCTTTATTTAACCGAGTATCCTAGGGAAACCGTAAGGGGAACCCGGGAAAAAATTTTAAATTCCGTTGCGTCCGGGGCAAGGCCTCGGGTCACCCGGGTACCGCGGGATTGGCTAGACGCTTACCAAAATCTTGGATTCCTCCCTTGCCGGGTTGAGACGAACCAAGAGAGTCGGGCTTAAAAATGATCACTGCCTAACTAATATGAGATGTAAATTAATTTAATGGTCTTAGAGACGTTAACCAAATGTTAAATATATGTTTTAGAAACTATATTTACATGGACGGAAATTTATGGAACGGAAATGGTGATGAATGAAGCATAAATAGGGATCACAATGATGAGCAAGGCTTATCACGGACGTGAAGCCCGTCTGCAAAGTAGTAGTAGCTTCAAAAATTCATATCTCACAATCTAGACCTCGGATTGAGAATCGCTTTGGTCAGAATCAAGATTGGTGAGTCTTTTAACTATGATTAAAAAATCATGTCAATTGGACATTGTTTACCCCTCGATCAGATCAAAATACGAAACTACCACAAAGCTGTCAGGGCTGTCACGGCCGTGACAGCCTTGCACGTGGCCGTGACCAGGGACGGAGCTATTAAGGGGCTCGGGGGGCCGTTGACCCCCCGGCCGGTCGGAGAACCCCTTAGGGGTATTCCGGCCACAACCCCGCCGCCCCTTTTCTGCTCCAACTCAGCGCCCCCCCCCCCCCCCCCCCCCCCCCAAAAAAAAAAAAAAAATTCCCTTTTCTGCTCAACTCAGCCCCTGGTATTTTAAAATTAGGGTTAGTGATGGGGAAGATTAGTTATGGGGCTGGTGGGCTGCCTAAAAAACGTTTTGGGCCAGTTTTTTATTTCTGTAAATTAATTTATTCTCTACATGGGCCGTTTTATTTCTGTAAATTAATTTATCTCTATGGGCCGACTAATTTCTCTTACAGGGCCTATGAAATTAGTAAATTGGCCTTTAAAGTTTAATTGGTATGTATAATACGAACTGAGGTTTGAAAATAAGTTGAATTTGCTGGAAATATTATGACATTCAATAAATAAGAGTAATAATTCATTTTACTATAATCCTTAATTATTTGTGAAATTTTTACAAGTATTAATTGTTATTGACAAATGAGTATATTAGAAAAAATGAATACAATAATAAAATTGAAATTGGTACTTTGAAAAACCTAAAATAAATAAAATCAGAAAAAATAAATAAATTTTGAAGTTAACATTCTAATTAATTTAAAATTAAACCAAAATGATTAATGTATTCATGAATAATCAAATTTGAAGTAACAAATTATTATTTTATTATTTGGTAGCATCTTCTATCTCATGCCATTGTTCATCTTTTTCCCTAGTCAATTTATCTCATTTCACTATCATTTATTTTCCACTATTTCTATATTTTTATTCCAGCTTTTATTTATGATGCATCATCTTCCTCTTTGCGTTCCTAAAAAATGTAAAAGAAACATAAAAAAAATATATCGCGGGTGAACAGTGCCCCACAAAAGGTAGCGGAGCACTGTAGCACCCGCTGTAAATAGAGTGGCGTTGGGCGGTGGGTTGGAGTTCCTCCACCGCCAAATCCCCAGTGGAACGCCAGCTTTGGAGCCCCCCGACCTTGGAATCCTAGATCCGTCCCTGGCCGTGACGACCGGTCGTAGCGAGCCAAAATGGTGCCCGACAGTGTCATGGCCGTGACACTTCATGCCCAAACCGTGACAGCCTCCAGAAGATGGTCACGGCCGTGACTTAGGCCGTGACGAGCGGCAGAACTCGTCCAATGATGTGTCACGGCCGTGACAAGTCATGTCAGAGGCCGTGACCGATAGTTTTTTGGCCATGACCCGATTCTTTTTTCCACGCTATTAATCAGTGGAGCGCAATCCTTAATGGTGAGGCGAGACGTGAGGAGAGGGACTCCTAAGTAGCGAACGGGTAGGGAACCCATAGAAAATCTCGTGATACCGATGATGGTGGGTGCGGGGGCAGCTGCTCTCTTGGATATGAAAAATTCACTTTTCTGTGGATTCACGGCAAGGCCTGATAGAGCGGCAAAGTCATGAAGTCCTCCATTAAGATCGAAATTGAATGAGCATTTGCATGGCTAAAAAGGAGCACATCGTCAGCAAACGAAAGCATGAAAAGTCCCGTTGTTCTCACATCTCCAATGGAATTGGAAGTTCCCATCATATAGATCTTTTGATAAATAATTCCATAGAGAACTTCCATTACCAAAGCGAATAAGTAAGGGGAAATGGGGTCCCCTTGTCTGATGCCACGGCGACCTGCAAAAAATCCCTCAGCCCTACCATTAATATTAATTGAGTACCTTGGTGTAGTAATGCAGCTCCAGATCCAAGAGATGAATCGTGGATGAAAATTCATTGCTTGTAAAGTAGCAATGATGAAATCCCATTCGACCTTGTCGTAAGCCTTTGCAATATCAACCTTGAAGGTGGTGCGAGGTGGGAGACTCTTGTTGTTATAGCCATGGCAGAGTTCCTGGGCCAGGAGGATGTTATCACTGATGGATCCCCCAGGGATGAAAGCCGTTTGGGTGTACTGGACGAGGTCAGTCAAGTTGCACTTGATGCGATTTGCGAGAATTTTCGAAATCACCTTATAAAGCACATTGCAGCAAGAGATAGGTCTGAAATCAGAGGCGCGACGAGGATGGTCTATCTTGGGGATAAGTGAAATGATCGTAGTGTTCAACTCCAGTAGCATACGTCCCGAGGCGAAGAAATCGTTAATCGCATTAGTAATATCAACCCCAATAATTGGCCAAGCATTTTTAAAAAAGGCGGCTGAAAAACCATCTGGGCCAGGCACTTTATTGTCATCAATAGAGAAAAGAGCTTCCTTAATCTCTGCAGCTTCAATAGGTCGAGTCATAAACACGGCATCACGATCAGAAAGCTTACGTGGTAGGTATTGTCCTAATGAGATGGTAGTTGTTCGTGCTGAAACCTGACCCAGGAGGGTAGAGTAATATCGTATCAATTCATCCTTGACCTGAGTCTCACCCTAAAAAATAATACCATTATCCCCCTCAAGGCTGAAAACACGGTTGGTTACTCGCCTTGTTTGTACTTTCTTGAATAAGTATGAGGTACACTGATCCCCATCTTTTAGCCAGTTAAGTTTAGCCCGTTGTTGCAGGTCAGCTTGCTCCATATGGACCGCCTTAGAATAAAGATTACGGCATATTCGTTCCAGTTGGTGGATAGCTTCGTTATGTGGATAGCTAGTGGAAAGTACTTGACATGTAGTGAGCAAATCTTTAGCTTCAGCCACATTCTGTTGGAGGTTGCCCTTAGCTCTTCTCAAATCATTAACGTGGGGTTTAAGCATCTTTAGACGAGCGACCACAGTATACATAGGGAACCCCGTTATCTGCGTATTCCATATGCTCTGCACTAGGGGTAAAAACCGCGGATCAGAAGTAAGCATATTGACAAAGCGGAATAACGTACCTCGTGGTTGTGTTCTAGAAGTCGACTCCGGGATGAGAGGGCTATGGTCAGATGTAGCTGGAAGTTCGCTTATATATCTAGTATCACCATACGAGTTGAACCAATGTGGATTTGCCACCATTCGGTCCAGTCTGCGCCAGATACCAGAATCTCCACTCCTTTGATTATACCATGTGAACCAAGAGCCCGTAGAAGGTAGAGAGATCAAGTCCGTAAACACCAGACAGCTTCGAAGGTCTTGAAAGTCAGACATGTCAGGGGAGCCACCATGTGTTTCGTTGCGGTGGATGACGGCATTAAAATCACCAAGTACTAGCCAAGGGACTTCGATACGATAAGCTGAAGCGACAACAAGATTATCCCACAGTGCACGCCTCTCATCCCTTGAGTTGAGCCCATACACAAACTCACAAAAAACTCCTCAGAACTTGCACGGGAAAAGACCTTACAGTGGATAGCTTGAGCGTTAGTTCCCTCGATAGTGACATGAATGAAGCGCGGATCCCACCCAATCCATATGCGTTTGCCAGGTTCTGTGTCGTAATCAAAAAACCAAACCCATTGTGAACGAATAGAGTCAGAGATAAAGGCAGCATTAGATTCAGACACCCTTGTTTCGAGAAGTCCAATAAGTAATAAGTTGTATTTCGAAATGAGGTCGGCCACCGCCTTCATATGGTCACTTCTATTGAGACCCCGTACATTCCAAACACCTAGTGGTATCATAAAGAGGGTGGAAAAGGGGTTGCTATAGGACCCCGATTTTGCTTGCCCTCGTCTTCAAGACCTATGAGAGCATTAAAAGGATTAGTATCAATGAATGCGTCAACAATGTGTTCCTTACAAGTGGTTCCCTCTCGTGTTATATTCATCTCCAAATTAGGTGAATGTGTGGGACCCTCTGATGTGGTTGTAAGAGGTTGGGGGAGGATGTGAGCATTCACCCCTTTCACTAGTGACTCTCGTCGCAATCACAGCATCCTTAACTATTTTCCCTTTTTCTACACGGCGCCATTGTGGTTGGGATGTTCTAGTTGCTCGCACGTCTTGAGTATTGGGCTGATTCTTGGACAACAGCTTAGTCGGTGGTCTAGATACCTTATGTGTTTTTGGGGCTCTGGGACATGACGAAGTGGAGTGCCCTACAGTAGAACATAGGGTACACCGAGGTGGTCGCCATTCATATTCTACCGGTATCGTAACATCTTTAGCTTCCTCAGTTGCTAAAACGGGTAGTCTCAACTTGAAGGATTCAATATAGGGCCCATCTAATTGCTTCAGTACACATACCCTTGCGTAAGCGATCCTTTCCATCGACAATGTAAGGGCATCTGGAAATAGTGGTTTACCCACTGCACTTGCGATCAGTCCAAGCCCTTCTTTGGTCCAATATTCGGATGGTAGATGATAGAATTTCACCCAAGTAGGAACCTCCGTGTGTTGCTTGCAGGCAAGAGTCATGCCCATTCGCCATTCTTCAAGGAAAAGGGGCTGCCCGTTGAGCATCCATGGCCGCCTTCGAGAGTCTCCATCAACGAGCTTTCATCCTCAAAGCGAAATTTGAAAAATCCGTTAGATGTGGCCCTAACTTCAATGAGTTGTGGCCATATACTCCTAAAATACCGTTCAACGTGTGGAAAATAAGGTTTCCGTCCAAGAAAGTAACCCACCAATGTATGGGCCCACCTTGAACGACCCATGTTGGCTATCTCAGCTGAGGGCTGAACTACAATGGCGCCATCAACACAAGCCGGGGCTGTGTAACTAAGCTGGACTCTATCACCTCTGTGGTGTCGAAAAGCCGGTCTTGTGCCATTAGTTACTATTTTCGCGAAAGATAACTGTTCGGTTTGACCCGCTTCCACCTGAGGAGCCATGGGCGTGGGCTGTGTGATAGGGGCTTTGACATTCATGTCCTCCAAAGACTTCATCCATTCAAAAACAGGCTGCGTAGGAGTGAGAGTGCTGTTCCTAGTTTGATCGTTCCGCATTGGCCCAAGTGTCGAAACCCTATGCCCTCTTGGGTGCATGAGAGGGTCAGGATTCACAGTCTTTTCCGGCTTAGTGTGTGGTGGCAGGTTACCGGATAAAGAGGCTGCAATAACAGCCTCATCGCTGAACAATTCATCATTAGTATATACGCCAGCTTTTGGAGGCAGAGGAGTATCCGGCCGGCACAAAAACGATTGACGATCCGAGGTTGTTTTGCGTACCAGTTCAGTGACACTAGCAATATTCTGATTCATTCTCTCATTTCTGCGAAATTGGTGAGGTAAAGTCGTGTCAAAAAATCTCGGCCGGTCCTTTTTGGGCTTCAGCAACTTAGGGTTTCCTATCGTCTCATGTTGTGCCACTGCGGAGGTCATAGACACGCACGTTTCGTTGGCATGCGGTTTGTTGCAGTCCCTTGATCCTTTTGGCTCCTTTGAAACATTCCTAGTCCCAGAATTAATTCCAGATTTATCCCCAATTCGGTAAAGTAAGGCCTCGAAAGTGGCTACATCAAAACGCGCTTCAAAATCACGAACGACGTTAGAGATCGCTTCAAAGTCGAGCATGTTGGTCGGGGCTGCCTGAAGTACTGTCAATCCCTGCGAGGTTCGTGGCCCGTTCGTTAGCAACGACGATTCCATCGATTAGTTTTTGAATTGGAAAACCTCTTCGGCTTCTCGAAAAAAGTTGGGAAGTAAACTTCGAACCGTCCACCGCCGTCTGATCCCGACGGCGGGAGGTCCACGGCTGCCGCCGAGACACGCGCAAAACTGCCGGAAAATCAGGTGCAAACGTATGTAAGAAAGAAAAAAATTCAGGCAAGCATTTCTTCGAACGGGTTGTGAGCAGCTGAAAAGGATGGCTTTGGTTGGAAGGCGAGAGAGGGAGGGAGGGAGAGGTATGAGAGGCTAATGGCTGAGCTGCTCCTGTGACGGCGTGGTCTTGGGGAGCCGGCGACAGATGTGACGGTTTCAGCGGGTTGAGGCGAAAAAACAAATGGTTGAAACGGCCGCGGTCTTGGGAGGGTCCGTGCACCCGCCGACCGGCCAAGAGGGTCCGGAGACGGCGGTGGTTGTACGGAAGCGTCGGTGGTTGCCCTGCAGAGAGTGGCGGCTGCTCTTTCTATCACTAGGGTTTTTTTCCTTTGAGATATTAATAGAAGAGAAACAAAAAACATTTATGTGCTTCTAATAGCTCCAAGCCTTTCACTTCCCTTGGTAGGTTTCCTTTGATGCTGATATCTAGTTATCGCGAACGCATGTAATCTACTATATACAGTGAAATGCAAGGTCAAATAAAGCAAACAAAACTCTGTATATTGGTCCACGTCTTTGCCTTTCTCAGTTAAGTAATGGTGGTATGAAATTTGATTTATTTTACGTTGCTTTGTATCTAAATCTATTAGATAGGAATCTTTCCAAAAGAGGGCCTCCATCGGATTCAGTAGGGTTGATTGTATTCAATCTTGTCATTGAAGGGAGCGATACCTAGTGGTGACAATTTTGAAATTAAGTCATTTGGAACATTATACGCGAAACCCTAAATTTGTCGGAGATTGGAAATATAAGTGTTCATGTTGTGCATATCACTATACAAGTAGATTTTGTTCCAAACTCTTTTAAGGATCCATCTGTTGCCTTTTGTCGAATCCAATCTTTATATTATATCCCTTCATATTCTTTGAAGGTTTGATTATATCAAATATTTCACTATATGTGATTTATCAAGTAAACTGAACGATTATCACTAGAATGAAAATAGCAATTAAAATCCATCGCTTACAGAGGTAGAACGTATTATTTTTAATTTTACACTTGATTGATTACCTAGCTGTAAAATCCAAAGCTAGATTTGGGATATTATTCAAGTATGATCGAGTGTAGGAAATGTAATAACTGCGATCTTCTCTTAGAGTCATAAACATGAAATTGACCACATTAATGATTATGCCTCCATAATCATCTACCAAAAGTATATTTGATAGAATAAAAGTCTTCAAAACATATTTACACATGGATTTATTGACTTGCCTTCTTATTTTTCAACAAGGCTTGACAAATTATTTCACATGGTTGGCCTCATGGATCTATATATACATGCAAAAAAACAAAAAAACATACACCACGACCAAAGATATATACCAAATCTAATAGAACTTAGGACGACAACAACAATCAAATGGCAAAGAGTTGTCTTATTTCCCTTCTCCTCAGTTCACTAATGATTGTTGCTGTCTCCGCCGATATGGGTCTGAATATTGGTCAAAACGATGTAAGTCTCCGCTTTTACATATAACAAACGTGGATCTATTCCCTTAACATAATTTTGCTTTGTTCTAGTAATAGTTTTTATTTCTTTATTCTTTTCTTTTTAATGTTACAATTATTATTTAGGCTGGTCAGTGGTGCGTCGCACAATTAACGGCTCCACAAGATAAGTTGCGACGGTTTATTGACTACGCTTGCGGTAAAGTCGATTGTGGGCCCATCCAACCGGGCGGTTCATGTTTCGCGCCGGACTCATTTATAAATCATGGATCATTTGTCCTCAATCAACTCTACATAAGTACCAACTTTTGCAACCCTGACATTGGAACCTTAACAAGTGTCGATCCATGTAATAATATTCCATCCTCATTGTCCCTAACTACTTCTATGGTGTTATCAACTTAATGACTTGTGCATATGTGATTTATTTGATGCAGCGTCTGGTACCTGCGTATACCCATGAGCTTGAAGAGGTGGGGTGGCGATAGGAGATATCGACAAATGATTACATTTAATAATATTATACGACATTCTTGTATTGAAACAAGTTACAATAATAAGGATTTTGTTTTTTTGACTTTGATGCAGCGTCTGGTTCCTTTTGTTTTATATTGTTTATTGAAGAATATAAAACACGAATTACATCAAGAACGAGAATATATATACACTGACGAATGAAAATGGCGATTGACCTCAGATTTATTACTTTTTATATTTATTACTACTTTCATCGACATACGATGTAATACACTTAAAATTTGAAGGTATTAGGAATTTTCACGAATACTATATATGCACGTAATACTAAATTGAAAGTGATCCCACTATGATTTACTAAATAAATAGATGTTCAGCTATAAGCACCTTATTCGAAAACTTCAAATTTAAGGCTTCGAGTGCTACATAGTGAAATATTTTTACAAGTCTCTCTCGAAACTTGGATTTTAAACTACCAACACGTGATTCTAAAGGTTATGTGACAGTATTGATACAAATAAAACGTATTTGCATCGAAATCAATATGAAATACGACGAAAAAAGTGCCTACTCTATCTTTAGATTTGGATTTGGTGGGAAAAGGATTTTGTTGATAAAAATCTTTTTATGTTTGATATGTGTGTATTAATTATTTGGGTAATAATATAAAGAGTGTTTGATACGACTGTTGCAGCCGGGTATATGATTTGTTAAAAATGTTTAAATGACATTTTTGCCCTTCACTAATTTTGCTTTTCTACCCATCATTCCATTCCACGGTTTCATACGGGAAATAGAGCAACTACCAGCAAACGAAGAAAAGAAGGAGCAACCCTAGTCTTTTCCCCCAATAAATCTTTGGGACAATTGAAACGAGAGGAAACGATGAGAAAAAACAAGGAAACCAGTGGTAATGAAGAAAATGATGAGAAAAAATCGAAGCGCTTATGGAGGCCAGACAAGGAGAAAATTCTTATTATCGCATTGAAGCAGGTAGTTCAAGAAGGATGGAGAATCGAGAACGGATTTAGAGCAGGTTACCATAACGCTATATAGTAAATTTTCAAGTAATGGGAACTAGAATATGATATTCGAGCACAACCTCACATCCACTCAAAGGTTCGCCATTGGAAAGGGGAGTATCTGGTACAGGATTTAATAACCTTACCAACATGTTAGATGCATCTGATGAGGTTTGGGATGAATTGCAGAAGGTAGCGGTTTTGCTTTTTTTTTTTGGTTATTCTGTTCTCATTCGAAATAATAATTATTCATGTCGTGCATGAAATTGTAGGGCTCACCAAGATTTGATGCTTTGCAATACAAAACATGGCCTTTCTATTATGATTGGCAACAAATATTTGGAAAAGACAGAGCTACGCTTCTATGAGTTTCACAGATGCATTGCCTAAAAAGAGAAAAGTTGATAATCATTTGGTGGAGATAGAAGGGTCTACAGCTGGAACTGAAAAAGAACATTAGGGATACATGAGGCAATGGACTTCGGACTTCAATCATCGCCTCAAACTCACGACCATCAAATGAGTCTCCATTTCAATGACAATAACCTTGTACCGCGTTTCCAACCAACGAACTACGCTGTCTGATCGCAATTATTGTCAAGAAGAGTTTCGACAGGTGGCATAAATCATTTTGCATGCGCCCGAGACACATCATGTACATTGCATTTGGGTTAGAATTCCGCTCTTGCACTCAAGGTCCCCTCATGTGTTCGTTCTATGCTAACCGCACTATGTATGGATTTTTCGATCACCTTTTAGCCCAAGCGCATAGAAGCTTGTGGGATTCCACTCTAAAATCAATTGGCAATGGGTTAGCCCACGAACTTATAAAGACCTCACAATATTGTAAAATTCTATGTGACTTGGGTATTTGATACCGACAAAAAACAATGAAAATCCGTCCCTTATAGAGGCTAGTGAACAGGGCCATTGTCTTAATTTATGTGGCCTCGTTCTTGTAATAAGATGAGGCCTTAACACGATTTCCTTCCTAAAGTTTGAGTCCCCCAAAATATATTCTTATTAGTTGTACGTGCTATTGGAGCTACAAGTTTGGCTCTAAAAAATATTTTTATTAGGTATATGATATTGGGCCATAAGAATAAGGCCCTAAAATTTGTGCTTGTAGTGCACCAGGAGCATCGGCCAAAATCCGACCATGCTAGTGAAGAACATATAGTTTTTACTTTTTCTTTTGAACTAGATTTGATTTATCTGTATTAAATCCAAGGCAATATTTGTGATGTTGTCAAAGTAATGATCAAATTATGGAATGGTATTAACAGCGATCTTCTCTTAGAGTGTTATTTTAAGTAATGAAGGCATATGTATTACAGATAGATTTTCTTGATTTGCCATCTTATTTCAACGAGGCTTGACCAATTATGTCATATGGTTGCCCCATGGGCCTATATACAGATGACAAAAAAAAAAAAAAACATACACACCACGACCAAAAACACATACATCTAATAAAACAAGGACGACGAACAACACTCAATGGCAAAGATTCGTTGTCTTATTTCTCTTCTTCTCAGTTCACTAATGATTGTTGTTGTTGTCTCCGCCAACGTAGGTTTGAGTGCTGGTACAAACGACGTAAGTCCCTCCTCTTATATAACGAACATGGAGCTATATATTTTTAAAATGTAAGTTTGAGCCACAGTAACTATGTTTATTTTTCTTTTTGTTATGATGCTTATTTAGGCTGGTCAGTGGTGCGTTGCACAAGCTACGGATCCCACTGATAAGTTGCAAGGATTTTTAGACTACGCTTGCGGAAAAATCGATTGTGGGCCCATCCAACCCGGCGGCGCATGTTCCGATCCAAACAGTGTTAAGTCATGCGTCATTTGCCCTAAATCAAATCTATCGAAGAACCAACTTCTGCGACTTTGAAATTGGCGTTCTAACACCAGTCAACCCATGTAATAATCCCAGCCTCTAATCTATCCATCTTCAAATGCACATATATCGTTCTTTATATAAATCTATATAATCCATATCCCTATATACATCAAGTGTGATATTAACAATAACTTGTGCGTATCTGACTTATTTGATGCAGCGTATGGTACCTGCGTATACCCATGAGCTTAACGAGGTGGCTGGCGATAGGAGATATCTACAATTATTAGACTTAATAATATTATACGATTTCTTGTATTGAAACAAATTGTAATAATAAGGATTTTTAGTTTGACTTTGATCAGCATCATGTGTTCCAGTTCTTTCTCTCGATTATTCAACAATTAGTCATCAACGTATTTATAATTATTGTATCATTTTACGACTGTTCCACAAGTGAAGAATATAAGACTGACATAGCGAATGACATCAAAAAAGAACGAAAATATACACGGACGAATAATGACCTAAGATTTATTACTTTTTATGTTTTAATTATTATTTCATCGTTCATCAACAATATTAAAGCATATTCATGAGTATACATGTGTGTGTATATATATATATTAAGTCGAAAATGTTACACCCTCTATCAATTACTACATAAATAGATATTAAGCGATGATTATCTTATTACAGAGTTTTAAGTTGGTTTCGATTACTAATAGTGAAATGTTCTTTACAAGGATCTCTTATATTGGAACTTGACTTTAAAACTATCAGCCGATGTTTCCAAATTCCAAGGGTAACACATAAAATGCGATACAAATTAAAACGTATGCTATGTGCTACACAGACATAAGCCGAAGAAGTCTGACAATTGGGCCCGGCCCGACTTTATTTTTTTACTTCGTCTATTATGGTAATCTTAAATATAACATGCGTAGCGTAGTCTTAAAGGTAGACACAGACATAAGCTGAAAAAGTCAAACTACTCCCAAGAACATAATAGTATTATTTAGCAGTAAAACATGACTTGCTTGACGTTGTCCTTAATCTCCGGCAAAGGCCGAACCTTGGCAATCCTCTCCCTCGTTCCTCTCACTCCGCCGCCGACGCCACCACCACCACCACCGTCGGCGGAGTTGCCGTCGCTCTCCTCGGTCCCCTCCAGGTAATAACGCGCACGAAACGCAGCTAAGTGGGCGTAATAAGCAGGTGGAACTTCATTCCCAGAAACAACGAGAGATACAATTGCATTAATTAAACAGTGAAAGACTGATGAAGAAAGATGTCCAAGATTTTCTAAGGAGGGTGGTAATGATTATAAGATGAGCCCTACCTATGGAGACAGAGCGTGTGCATCGAGCGTAGCTGCCCAAGAAATACAAAAAGGAAGAGATGAAAACCAAGCACAGCGCTCATGTAATGAAAAACAAAGAATTTTCCAAGTGTGCAATGTTTAGGTAATGTGTGTACACTTACGTGTAGCAGAGGTTGTTGGTAAGAAACTGCATAGCATCGGCGGTGAACCCATTCTCATCGTACAAAACGTGGTAGTGCGTTGGCCGACTTGTTCCCTAGATTCAAGAAAATCATTACAATGCATATTCGTGTATATAAAGTTTGACAATTATAGATACAGAGATGATGATGATGATTCTAATTACCTGAATTCCAGCGTGGCTGCAGAGGTAAAAGTCGAACTCAGTAGGATGGCATATCTTAGCGTCGACCACAGTCCCTGACAACAACACAAGCCAACGCATCCATCGACATAAGGCAATACGATCAACTCGGAGAAAACAAAAAGGCGAAAAGGGTGACGGTAATGTCTTTTATTACCGGGCAATATGTTGCCGCTGCGATCAGTTTCGTTGCGGTCGTTGTGTTTTGCGGGGAAGAAGCGCGTGTTGTGCCTCTTCTGTAGAACGACGAAAGTGACCCTTGGCAAGTAGTGTTCTTCCAGCGATTGGCATGCCTGTGAAGAAGGATTACTTTGACTTATTAGCATTTTTCCAAGCATTTCTATAAGGCAGCAGAAGCTTCGAATGAACGTAGTTGTAACTCTACCTTTCTAATCGCTGTCATTTCGTAGAAGAGGACTTGGTTGAATTGTCCTTCACTTACGCCATCCCTGCCAAGTTATGGTGTCATTCACATAGCAAACAATGCATCATTGATAAGAATAATATGACAGAAAAAAAAACCTGTAGAAGATGATCCTGTCGGGCTTGGTCCTTGTTGATTTGTAGTAGGCGATCAAATGCTCTCTGAGAAAATTTAGAAACAATGGTTAGACATATATATATATATATCTAGATGGCGATGATCATCGACGACCGAGCGATGATGAATAAACCTTATCATTCCAGCATGTACGATGCCTTTTTTGGGATCTTCATGTGAGCTGTAGAGTTCTTGGATGATCTCTTCCCTATGGGACTGTGCAGAGACAAGTGCTCTGTATTTTGTCACTTCAGGCCAATCCATTGAAGCAACAACCTGAAGCAGAGCCACTTCTTAATTCTACTCGAGGAAAAAACATCAAACGTCTCAAGCATTTAAAAGGGTATTAGCAACATACAGAAGCGATCGACGGGCTTGAGTCCTCTCCTGGCGAGGGATGGCTGACATCAGCTCCAAAAACAATGGTAGGCCGATCAGTCAAGAGAGGAATCCTCCGATTATGAGCCAATTGGAGAACAGTGTTTCGGCCACCGACCTTGGACAAATCGAATTTAGGACCCATTTAATTCAAGAGAACGAAGCAAAATGCCAAAATACAGATATTGAGAACTTGAGCAGTAGGACGTGGGCATAAACCTTGACATTAATCTTAAGGCAAAGATTTTCCATGTACTGTTTGTTATACTTCATAGCTTGTCGAGGCTGACAACATTGCGACACAATACCTAACTCTGTTTCACAAACTCTCTTGATCGATCTTCCCTGGGAGAGAAAAACGAAAAAAAAAAAAATCAGGTAAAGTATAAGAAGATGCAAATTTTTATTGGATTGCATATGAGATAAGAGAAGTAGCTTAACCATAGGAACCAGTAACGTCAGGCAAGATCACGATGAGAAGCTGGAGTTGCTCTGTGGCCTTCATGCTCTGAAGTCTTGACGTAGATTCAGTGTACAGATCGCAAAGGGCTCTCTCAATGCCTCCGGGATCAGCCAAACGGAAAGGGATAATAGGCCTCGGATTGAATTCCTGGAATTAAAAATAGTGAAAAAGTTTCAGTTATGGTTTCTAAAATCAACCGACATGTTTGTAACTTTAAACGACTAAGAAGCTCTGAAGCAACTAAAACATACCATTCCTTTGCTGCAACACATACTGATCAACTCATTGCAGAATCTGTCTACATTCAGATTTGACCTTGAGAAACTAATGCATGTCCAAAAGTTTACTCTTGCACCATTGACCATTTTCTAAAGAGAAGGGAGGACAAAATATAACAAAAATCCGCAAGCGTATAAAAGCAGACAACGTCTTCAACATATACTACGTGATGATTCATTTTTAGTACAAGACTTTATCTTTCAGCAGAGACACTTAACCTTATCTATCATATTCCAAGCACCAACTCTAGGCTCTACAATGCTCTCACGTCCAGTCGCATGATACATCAGCTGAGAGTTAAAAATGGCAAAGCGAAGTTAACATTTATGCAGAATTTCAAAGACATGTAAGCAAATGTCTCGAGAAAGTTTTTTTCTACCTTTGGAGTTGGCAAAACCCGTGCCTCAATGGAAGCAAGATCAGACCTCACTTGAATGCCAAACTCAGTCACAAGAGCATCACCATTGTAATCGTTCTGACGAACCATCTGCAAGTAAAGAAAATGGGAAAAGATAGAACAAACATGTAATGAGTCCGAGAAAAAAAGAGTAAAATTAATATTAAGTTTTACAAAACACATACCCCCTTGATGTTGTTTTCTCTGTCGCCGGGACGTTGACATGTAGCTCTCAGAAGAGCAGCGACCTGTTTCTCGTTCAGCCTTCTTGGATATCGTTGTCCAGTGACAATAGTGCACACCTGTGATGAAAAGAAGGCATAAACCATAACCGATAAATGAAAAGATCAGCATGCGTTTAACACAGAAATATACATAAAAGAAGCAATGGTACATATGAAGTACCTCCATAGGAAGATAAACTGGCTTTGCATCAATCCCAGCTTGTAATGCAGGCAAAAAAGGATACCTCAGCACAATACTGTACTTCTGGCTGAAGTACTGAGCAACAGATATTTTCGTCCCAGACGCATCCAAGGAGAACCTGACATGTTCGATGGATGATGAAACTCAATTTAATAAACTTTGAAAGAGACAGAAAGAGTATAAATTGATCCCACGAAGGACCTATGTGGAAATCATGAAATTCACTTGCTCATATATGGCGTAGCTTACATCAAATGCTGCACTTGATCAGTTGACAACCCAGTGATCTTGTGTCGTCTAACCCTATCCTGGTGACGAACCTCAACCCTGACCCCCTTTAATGCCCTCTTCAGCTACATTACATAAAAGAAACTTGACCTGTTTAATCAGCTGAAAAAGGTAAAAACAAAAAGAAAAAATAGCGAGAATTCTAAAGCATATTTGTTGGCTGATGGCACAACACCTGAAAAACACAATTATATCCTAGCCAAGTATATTAGTTATCATTTGATTAAATTTAATACGACAGGGAAACACCTTAGCACGTTCTTGGTCAGTCAGAGCCCCCGAAACATTACGGTTGAAGTACTTACAAACGTAATCAGAAACAAGAATGGGCTCATAGAATGCCCTTGCCGAAATATCTGTGAAGTGGAAATCAAACAAATAAACATCAACATCGTACATAGAAATATTGTGCATATGCTATAGCTCGTGTGTCAAATGAATCTGCACTAAGTGACTCAGATATTATATCCATGAATAAGATGCTTCAATCAGTACTATGAAATATTACAGAACAGCTGATACCTATATTAAGTGTCAACCCCATCTGCGTTGGTCGGACACTCTGATAAAATCCTTTGTAGAATTCCAATCCATCACCGAGATCCCCTTTCGGACCCAACAGAGGGTGAAAGAAAGATCTCCCCACGACCTCATAACTTAATTAAAATAAGAAGAAAAAAAAGTAAGAATCACTGACAACCTTTAAATGTTACAGCGGAAACTAGACAAGGTAGAATATCAATGTTACATTTTCGATGGGTTCTCCCTTAGAACCACATCAAGCGCCTGAATCGTTTCCTGGGGGATATCTAGCTGCCTTCCCAGTAAGTATTCCTTAAGGTGATGAAGATCAGCCCGCGAAGCTAATTTAATGGAGACCTTGAATTGCCGCTCCGTTCTGCGCAGAAATCGTAAGAAGCATCAGCCGACAAAAACGCTCTGCCACCTACCTACTGGATATTAACGACTTCAATGCGTTCGACGAAAATACTCTTAACAGATAACGTTACCTTGACGACCCATCTCTGTCGACGAACTTCACCACAAAGTCTTTGGAAGAAAAAGGTAGAGGCCCAGCAGAGTAGCAGCTCTTTCTTCCATCGTAGGCGAGCATTCGTTTTCCAAGCTGTGAGTCCAGGAAAGATTTTACTAGCTGGTCGATTACGTCACGGCAGACTTTCTTCGAAGTAACCTCAGGTGAGATTGAAACCTGGTAAAACATAGCATAAAACGAGCTTGCATTACTCACGAAAGGAAAAAACAAAAGACGAACGGCCACATAGCACACAGTAAAATATCAAATTCTCAGCGGTACAAAAGCAACAAAGAGAGACAGTGAAGCACAAATCCACATCCGTCGTAGAATGTACAATGGTACTTTACCTAGAAGAAGAAAGAAACACACGTATGTGTGCAGAATGGATGTTGATTTGCACTGAGCAACAGATAAAAACTAAACAAGACGACTAAACGTGTGTACATTACAAATCTACACCATGTGTGTATATATTCACATAGCATGCAAAGATACAAGTAACAAATAACCAAAAAAAGGACGAAAAGGCAGAAAATCAAGTAGAGAAACGGAGATAGATATTCCTCACGCACATCGTAGTGATGCAGATCTTGATCAGCAACATTCAGCATAAAATGGTTCGCCCGAATCGTAACCTTCTTTCCCATCGATCCAAAGCCAGGCCTCGTTGGATGCCTCGCCTCTTTGGTCGAAGCAGGCGGCAACGGCTTAAGCACCACCGTGTTGTCAGCTACCTTATTCACCTCATCGATAGCAAGCTTCTTCTCCACTTCCTCTAAAATCGACGACGAAGACGACGCCGGAGCTGCAGCTGCGTAGCGGCCTCTTCCACGACCACCACCAACGCCACCACCTCGTGGCTGAGGTAGCTGCCCACGGCCGCCGTACCCTCGTCCGTCACCTTTAGAAGACATCGTCGCCAGCTGAATCAAAAAAATGGACAAATGAAAAGAGAAACAGTGGTTTTATCTTGCGGCGAGGCTCAAGAGAGAGTGAGAGTGATGAAGGGCGTGAGAACGACGACGGATGTATCTATTTATAGTGCTGAGTGTTGAGAGAGAAAAAAAATAACGAGTATCTATTTAAATAAAAAGGAGAGAGAAAAAATAAAATCTATTTTCTGGCGCGTGCGTTGTGTGTACCTCGTAACGATTATGGGAAATAACGGTAGGAACAATAATTGCCTTGTCTTCTACATGTTCACTTCACGTGCGTTTTACGATTATACCCCTGAGATGATTGGGTGGTTTGCTTGTAGCTCAAGTTAATTTTTTTTCACCGTCCCGCGCAATTCCACTTAACAGATTAATTTTTTTGATTAATTTATTATGTTTTGGGAACACGCATAGAAATCTTATGCTTTTTGTACCTTGTAATATTTCCTACAAAGGCATGTTGGACAAAAATACTCCTAAGAACTTGCTTTCTTAAGATTTTACCGTATGTTTTCATTCAAATAAAAAAGGAAAAAATCTAGCCAACTTGTTCGCCAAAATCCTCCCTAGCCACTTTTCATGAAGAATAAGAAACAATTTCCAATTTTCTCTAAACGAAAGCTTTTTTTTTTAAAAAAAAAAAACCTCGTGAGTTCCAACTTCATAATCTTTTTCCCGTGTGTTTTTTATTTAGTTTAATTTTGTATTTAGTTTTAACTCTCGATCAGGGTTTGTTTGGTTTCGATTGATCAGAATCTTATGTGTCGATTAAAGTTTTTCCGCATTTCAGCGGGTAGTATTTAGGAGTAGCTCAAATTATGAATCTTTTCTAAGGGATTTTTACACATAAATACCCATTTGAAAAAAAAATTTGTAAATCAGTACCCTGTCGGCTTTTTTTATATATAGGTACCTAACAGAATAAATTTTTTGCAGATAGGTACCCGATCCGCAGTAGGTACGCCATACAACACATTTAGGTACCATATATCAACGTATTTTGGTACATCAATACAGGTAGAATTGGTACCCCGCTACAGCTTGCCGCAAGGTACCGTATGTAACGTATATAGGTACCATATACGGGTACCATATAGATGCGTAACGCGGTACGCAATACACATATGAAAAGGTACGTTAACACCAGGAAAATGGTACGCCCAATCGAACGGGTACTTAACTAAAAAAATTTCTGACATAGGTACCTTTGTGTAAAAATTTTATTCAATTAGGTATTTTTCTATAGATTACACTCTTTCTAATTTGATATGAGGCTTTTGTAGTTTATGCTCGGTTGGGCCATTTTTAGGTTAGGCTTTGGTAGGTTTTGCCCGATTAGGGCTTATTCGGTTTAAATTGGGGATTTTTGGTTTTGATCATGCTTTAACGTTCCATATCTATCTTTTTCAAGTATTTCTTAGATCAATTGGAGCTAACCTTTGGTTATGTTATTGTTACATATAATGCATGTTTTTAGTACTCATGTTGGACAGACCAAAACATTGGAAACTCACTCCTCATCCATCATATAGATAACCAAATGCTCCAACTTTAGGCTGTAAATGAGCCGAGCCATTTTCTTGGCTAGAGCTCGTCGAGCTTTTCACCTGGGGGCACGAGCTCGAGCTCATTTACAGCCTGATGACAGCTCATGTAGCTCATCGAGTTCGAGCTCGAGATTTTAATAAAAAAACTTATAAAATTAATAAAGTAATATAAAATTAATATAAAAATAAAAATAAAATAAAAGAAAACAAACTCTTGAGCCTGTTTGTGAGCTTTCGAGCCCACATGATTAAGCTCAACCTCGAGCAACGAGCTCGAGCCGAGCTTTTTTCGAGCCGAATCCGCTCATCTTTCATCCCTAGCTCCGACATATGTCGCTCGGTCATACAATACAGTTATAGTTACTTGTAACATAAAAAAAGTTGTAAGTGATTTTCTTAACAATCCATCATAATTATGAATAACGATAAACACATAGTAAGCTTATACAACAACCAAATAGGCGCATCATGTCCGAAACTTAACAATGCCTATTTATTTTTCATCAAAAGATAGATGATGAACTTCTCTTAATTTTTCATCAAAATGTGATGAAAAGAAAAAGCAAGAAATAGTAATACTTCACATGGAATAAAAAAACTCACGAAAGCTCGACTCAAACCTCTCCATGTGCTCGGGCGGCAGAGAGACCAAAGCATTGACCGCACCGTCAGCATCGGAGAACACCCAACATATGTCTTTCCGGTGGCTCACCACAGGCCCGCAATGGATGGGCTTTCCCCATGGATAAGCCACTTGGTCGAACCTCATTCTGAGCCACGAGCTCACCATGTACTCTCCATATGGTATCCCTTGGTTGATCTCAAGCCAATCCATCACCGACCTAACGTACGCATCGTTCACCCTAATGGGCCCTTTTGATACAATTTCCACGAGCCCAGACCAATTCTCCTCGAGCCCAATAAATTCGCGTTTCGCCGTTGTATAAGCGACGAGCACACCGTTTCCACAGTACGAAGGAGGCAAAGGCGGATCTGCTCTCTGCCTTAAGTCCACCACGTTGAGAAACATGGAAACGGATTCACCGTCGTCATCCTTTGCTGTCGGAAAGAATATAAGATTAAAAAATGATACGCTCCCTTTTTAGGTGGAGTGGTCATTCAGCATGTACCAGAGCTTATGAACCAAAGAAGTAATGGGTACGAATCATCACGACCACCCATATAAGAAAGTACACGCTAAGGCTAGATAGAGCAATCAGCCTAGACGGGAGGGTGCATGTTACAATATAATATATAGTATCAAAAAATGATACAGTCGCTAAAACCTTGGAAGCTTTTAGATTGAGTGGTCATTCAGCATGGTATCAAAGCTAAGTAACCAAAGTGGTCATAGTACGAATCCTCACGACCACCCTTTAGAAAAATAAAATGTCTGAGGCTTGATAATAAAGCAATCAGCCTGGACGTGAAGTGCCATGTTGGAATATAATAGAAGATTAAAAAAATGACTCATTTCAAGAAGCATAAGCTTTTAGGTTGAGCGGTTATTCAACATTACCATTCATCAAAGACATGGCCTTGCACCGCCAAATTAGGGTTGCCACTACGTTAAAGCTCGAAATCCTCGAAGTAGTAGTCGTAGTAGTATTACTAGTCGAGTTCTTGGCCTTTTCCTTCAAGTATTCGATGGCCTCCGAGGTCAGCTTGAAGACCTTGTAGTCGAGCTCTTCCTTGACGCAGTCGAAGACGGGGATGCCAAACTGAGGGATGTTTTCGGGCTTGAAAAACTCGGGGTGGTCGAAATCGACGTGCGGCGTAGTTCTGGCGGACAGTAGTCGGCGGTCGTTGAAGGGGACGGAGGCCAAAGGTCGCCCGTCGTCGAACGCTTGGCTGGCGAGGTTCTCCATGAAGGCCACTGCGCTTATGCCATCGAACAGAACATGGTTTGTGGTCATGCCAATTGCAAATCCACCACACTTGAACGACGTCACCTGTTTAATTTACAAAAAAATATACAAAATCGGGGGTATGATTGTGACAAAGAAAAGCATCGCCGATTGTATTTTTTTCTAACGTTCCTACATGAACTGAAAAAAACTTGGCAATTACATTTGCAACTTTCATTTATGACATGAAATATATGGTGGAAGCAAGAATCAAGATAAACTGTGTGTATCAGACCCAATCTCACATCATATAGATGAAACAAACCTGATCTGTTTATAAGCTTTTAGGTTACTACTTTTTATTGTCAATTTGCTTTTAGAGTGGAGCCCGACAATGCTTACTGATTTGGGCTTCAATAACTCCCTCCCCTCCCCCACCCCCCCAAAAAAACTAATTTCTTCGTAGTAAAACGAAGGAAAAACTTATTAAAAATTATTTTTACTCCAATTCCATTTTCCACAGTTGTTACCATGCAAAGTTGCAAATCTATGTTTTAGTATTTGCGTTCCAATAAATTAATATTGTACCTGAAAAACACACAAAGGCTGGTCCTGGCCTGGTCCCAAGTTGTCTAGGGTTTGGACGGCGAGCTGTCGAAATCCAACATTGGGAGAAACTAAGTCCCCCAAATCATCGAGCGAATACTCAGAAGAAGCTACGACGAATCCCACGCCTGCCCGATTGCATTCGATCTCAAGGCGCCCAACGTCACGGTTCAATTTGAATCTGCCAGCCATGAAATCGTAATTCACCAGCACTTTTCCCAGTGCCGATTTGATCCTCTCAGCCACAATTTCTCGCGGGAAATCATGGCTGGCTTTGAAGAAATGGGCCGTCGGGATATTGTAGTTGAGAATCTGATCGATGGGTGCAAGAAAAAATGATCTCTTCTCAGTTTCTTGCGATGGGGAAACTAAGGTTGATTCATGGAATGTGATCTTAAGATCTCTCAAGGCTGGAATGCTCAACACGGATGCCATCTTGACTTGTAATAACTCTCTGTTAGGTTAAGATTGTTTCACTGCAAAGTAGTATATGTATCTTTAAACCAAGTACTTGAAGGCCTAATTTATAGGACGAACTCTAACGTCGTTGTTAATGGTTTGTGGCTGGATATTCTTATTACATGTAAGGAGTGGAATATGCCGACCGACAATAAATTATTAGAATCAAGTTGGAAATAGATTAAAATTGGCTATATTAGTAAAGATTGCCGTCTGTTGCTGCTAAACAGATTCGTTGCATATACAATTTTTTAAGTCTAACTAACAAAGAGGTATTTTCTATCGAGCAAAAGTACAGCGTTGTAATGCATGGGTTATGCCGACCAACACGTTAAATTAGAATCAAGTCGATAACATACTGCAATATATAATTGCTCTAGGTAAGAAAATGCCAATTGATGCTAGTCAACGGATTCGTTAGAGCACACCAGCAATAATCATATCTTTTTTTTTCTCGTTTTAATACATTAAACAGATGTAAAACGAGTTTCAGACAGATGCGGACAACATAAATATTGTGGAGGACATGCAGACATGTGTGCAACATTGCTAGTTAACTAAAATAGATGTAAAACGAGTTTCAAACACGTATAGTTCTCGCCATGAGTTGGCGTAGTTTGTCGCCGTTCATGTTGAACCGATTTATCATTTTCATGAATTGACTATTTTTTTTTAGTGTGTTTCCCTTTTCAATTATTTTATGTATTTAATTTTTAATGAAATAAAATATAAAATACTAATAAAAAACATATGAAAATACGCTGCCGACTACAGCAATAGTCGGCATATGCAGTACGTAAGACCATCTCCAATGGAATTGAAAAACCCAAAAAATATACTAAAATGACTTTTACCGAACCCAAAACCAATTCCAAAGTGGATTTTGTACTTTCTCTCTCTTCCACCAAATGCATGGATAGGCTTGTCAACGGGGAGGGACTCCCTGTCCCCGCGGGGATTCGCCCCGAACAGGGCGGGGAATCCCCTTTCTTTTTCCGCGAGGCGGGGACCGGGAATTATAGGCCCCGCCCCATTCCCCGCTCTATATTTAAAATATATTTTATACTTATTTAAATAATAATTTCATACACAATTTTATATTATTATAACATATATATTATTTAAATAATACCTTTTTAATCGTATCATTATATTATAAAATAATATATATAATATAATTAAAAACATATTCAATTTATATTATAACATAACTATAATCTTTTTCTAAAAAAAGTCTCAGGGAGCAGAATCCCCGTGGGGACGGTGACTCGGCATGGAATATTTTTTCCCGTCTAGTTGGCGGGATGGGGATGGGAATTCTCCGTCGATGTGGGGTCGGGATAAGAATCTAAGCGCCGCCCCCGCACCCTCGTTGACATCCCTACCTACGCATGGATGTAAATTATGTTTGAGAGTTTTTCTAAATTAATACTAGCAATATTTTGCTCAAATTTAGATGTAATATAATATTTAGATATTGTTATTTAAGGTATAAAATATGTGGATAGTATTAAAAAGTGATAAAAGTTGGTGTGCAAGTAATACTTCGAAAATAGTCCTTTGAGTTTGAGAATGAATTTAACGGTTGTGGAAGAATTATTCCATTTTGAGTTTAAGAATGAGTTTGAGATTGAATTTTTCGGGTGGAGATGCTCTAAATTCCGAGTACATGTGCCGACCATTATTGTAGTCGGAGAGCACATACTAAATGATTATGATGAAGACCCTATTAATATTAGAGCACTAATATATCTTACGAGTCATACACACAACACTAGAGACAGCGAAAGCACGGAAAGGGATACAACGTTTATATTTAATCGAACGGTGATAAAGCAAGGCCAGCAACAGTAACAGATACATCATAAGCCGTGGAAGAACTGACGAAAGCTCGACTCTAATCTCTCCGTTTGGTCATGCGGCAGACAGACCAAAGCATTGACCGCACCGTCTGCATCCGGGAACACGCGACATATGTCTTTACGGTAGCTCACCAGAGGCCCACTATGAATAGGCTTTCCCCACGGATACGCCACTTGGTCGAACCTCATTCTGAGCCACGAGCTCACCATATACTCTCCATAAGGTATCCCTTTGTTGATCTCAAGCCATCCGCCGACCTAACGTACGCATCGTTCGCCCTGGCGGGCCCTTTAGAGACCATCTCCACGAGCGTAGCCCAATTCTCCTCCACGCCGATAAATTCGTGTTTCGCCACCGTATAAGCAGGGAGCACGCCGTTACCACCATACGAAGGAGGCAACGGCGGGTCCACTCTCTCCCTTAAGTCCACCACGTTGAGAAGCATAGAGATGGACTCGTCATCATCATCCTTACCATTCATCAAAGACATGGCCTTGCACCGCCAAATTAGGGTTAACACTACGTTAAAGCTCGAAATCCTCGAAATAGTAGTTGTAGTATTATTACTCGAGTTCTTGGCCTTTTCCTTTAGGGTGCGTTTGGTCCGCGGAATTCGATGCGGAAAAGAAAAGAAAAGTGTGGTCATATGCTCTGAATCATTGTACATTACGCTTCACGTGTCGTACCATTCCACTTTTTCTTTTCTTTTCCACGTCAAAATCCGTAAACCAAACGGAGCCTTAAGTATTCGATGGCTTTCGAAGTCAACTTGAAGAACTAGTAATCGAGCTCTTCCTTGATGCAGTCGAAGACTGGAACGCCCGACTGGGGGAGGTTCTCGAGCTTTAAAAACTCGGGGTGGTCGAATTCGACGTGCGGCGGAGTTCTAGCGGCGAGGAGGCGGCGGTCGTTGAAGGGGACGGTGGCCAACGGTCTCCCATCGTCGAACGCTTGGCTTGCGAGGTTCTCCAAGAAGGCTATCGCCCCGACCCGTCGAACAGAACGTGCTTCGTGCTTACGCAAATGGCGAATCCACCGCACTTGAACGATATTACCTGTTATAATAAACGAAATCAAGCTGATTGCGAATAAAAAACATCGTCTATTCACCATTCTTGAAAGAACTGAAAAAACTCGGCAATCCATGAAATATTGGGTGAGACATTTAATTCCCACCCGAACTGAATAAAGCTTCGCAAGGATTCAACAGTTTTTTATAAGTTGAGACATTTAATTGCCATGCAATTTTGCAAATCTATGTTTCAGTTGCCGATTAGCTAAATTTTTTTAAAAAAAAAAAAAAAAAAAAAAAAAAAAAAAAACTCAAATAGGAGTATAGTAAGTGAAATAACAGAACTATCTATTAATGATATTATTTTGTTAGATATTGATTAAATTTGATTTTTGTAATAGTGAAATTTTAATGGTTGGTATTGTAATGTACACCAAGGTATTAAATAATCATGTCATACTTCATCTCTCAAATTTATTAATAAAATCATTAATCACATTAGTATTTTTTTATAACTTCATAAAAGTGTCGACGAGCTATCATATTTGTTTTGGGGTTAAATTGCCATTTCTCCGTAAGTCCTTACAAAGTTTCAACGGAATTCATTCTAATTTTATTCTGCACTGCGTCGCCGTCCATGGACATGAGCTCCGACAAGGAAGAAGCCTCCAAGCCTCCACGGAAGCTATCGTGCGCCAAATACTTCGACTCCCTTTGGTTTTGCTATTGTACGCGTCACAAACTGGACCCCTAACCTTTTAAATTTTTGCATTCAAGATTAATCGCGGAAGCTTATGCACTCTATTGAGCTTCACGTAATTTTAATATCGGGTTTGCATTATTTCTAGACTGATTGTAGACTTATAGTGGTTTTCTTTAACATTATGTATGAGGTGGATCGATTGTATCGTTGTTTATTGCTTTCAGCTATCCCCAATTAGATTTGAGCATGACTGTTCGCTGCATAGGGAGTTTCGCAAAGCAGTAATGCATTTGTTTGTAATTGGTCGTTAGAAAGCAAGTGTTCTCACTTCTGTTGTAACTTCTATGTTCAATGTTGAAAAGTGAATTCTTGGCGTTATTTTACTCTGTAAATTACTGAACATTGGGTGGATTTTGTAATCTATGGCAGCCCCAGTTCACCAGATGCAACAATACTATCGACTCGGGGCGTTAGACAACTGCTCGGGAAAATGGAGCGCTCTTTACGATTGCTTGAGACTCAAAACCAAACGAGCTTCTGAAGTTGAGGTTTGCTTTTCGTTTTTCCTTTCTTTTTTCTTTTTTGCCTCCCCTGCAATGATCTTTGTTGTTTTCTTATGCCATGACCTCATTGAACTTGAATCAGCTACAAATGATGATTTTGATTGGTTCCATGATGTAAAGATTCTTCAAAGTAGAATGTGTCGATCTACTTTCCGTTACGAGGTTCTTGTTGATGCTATAGAGCGTATCAATCTAATCTACAGAAAGTTTGAGATGAAGGCATTGATGATTAAGTTTTGACCGGTTTAGCTTATGATGTATTTGGAAGCCCTCGGCCAAATGTGTTATGAAGGGGGTTAGAATCTTGAAGCAGTGATAGCCATCTTAGGCTATTTATTTCTATATCCTCATTGATTTTGTTGCTCCATAAAAGAGATGAAACGTTATTTTCAAACGAATTTGTAGGAGATTTTGGAGACCCGCGAAAAATCGGAGCATCACATATGGACTTACAGAACGCCTGAGGAAGCAAGAGCTTATTGGCAGGGGCTCTATGGGCACATGGAAGAAGAGCATTAGTAAGCATAGTAAAATGGATTTTTTTTTTTCTTTTCTATCAGCAGCAAAGATTTTGCGACAGAAGAAGCTCTGGCAGGTTAGGCGATTTTAATGATTTACTATTATTTTTTCGAATCAAATCGAAATAATTTGTTTGGAACTTCATGGATAGCAATGCTATATGCATAATGTTGACGTGGTGATCTTCACTTTCACGCCGTCTTCATACACCTAAATTTTTTTTCTTGATCTTTAGAAGAGCGAATGCATACATTGAACATATTATTGGCCCTAATTTTTTCATAGTCCATTTGACTTCCACGATCTTCTCTCGGAAGGGAAAAACACCTACCTAGAAAGATATACTCAATAATACCATTGCTAAGATGCATTTCTGCATGTTAGGATGAGACCTGAAGAAATAAATTGGTTTCTGTTTGTCACCATGGCTAAGTTTATATACCGTTTTTTTAATGACGTCGTAGGTTCAAATCCTACAGAACGTGATTCCGTTCTTGTTAGGTCTAATTACAATGAAATAACTTAGCAACCTGAATTGATTTGACCTCCTGCGGATTGGATTAAAGAAAGGAGAAAGTAAATAAAAAAGAGATGTTAATTCATCAAAGGTCCAACTGGATTCTAAGACTCGAAATTCCAATTTTCTTTTCAATATTATCGAGTCCCATCCTTGTTGTAGCTAGGTTGAGAAAACTTGGATTTAATAAAGCAATGCTCGCATCACGAATTGCTATTCGTTTATTGTAAGTTCTCTTTCATAGATAGATATTAGAATACTTATTTTATTACTGTACGACCATCCCAACAAATGAAAGGATTTAAAAAAGGGACCTTTACAATTCAGCCCCATTCAACTTTAAAAATCGTGTTCAGCCCCTGTCAGAAAAAGCAATTAGTTTTAAGGACCCGATTTTTCATACCACTTCATCGGTCTGTGGTACCACTTCTTTGTTCTGTAGTACCACTTCTTTGTTCCGCAGTACCACATAATTGTTCTGCAGTACCACTTCTTTTGTTCTGCAGTACCACTTCATTTTTACCGCAGAAAAATGAAGTGGTACTGCACAACAATTAAGTGGTACTGCAGAGCAATTATGTGGTACTGCATAACAAAGAAGTGGTACTAGAGAACAAAGAAGTGGTACCACAGACCGATGAAGTGGTATGAAAAATCGGGTCCTTAAAACTAATTGCTTTTTCTGACAGGGGCTGCACACGATTTTTAAACATGAATAGGGGCTGAATCATAATTAACTCTTTAAAAAAAGATTTTATACAACCATTCCATTTTTAGATAGCATCTAATTGTGCCTTGTGGGAATCTGTTAATCTATTTCACGAATTATTATAACCCAACTTGTCGGACTCACACTTTACCAGATCTCAAGTTTCTAGTCTGAAGCCAGTAGTGTAGCTTATACTAAAACTACAGTAATTTTAGGAATTTGATATTGAATGGCACATGGTTTTGCATTGACAAGCAAGAAAGAAAGGAAGAAAGAAATATTGTTGTCTCACTTCTATATTTATAGAAATTGTGTTGCTGTGTCAGAAGGAGCTATACTCATTCGGTATATACTAGAAGACACCCTCGGTACACAGTTGAAGATCTCACAAAGATTCAATTTCAGTGAATTTCCAATTACTGATCCCATCTTTCACAATCGATCCCCCCTTTCAAAATTAACAATTTATAAAGGGAACGGCACTATTACACAATCCTACAAGAGACAAAAGATTCCCCATATCGAGAGCCTAAGATCGAGTAATGCCAATAGCGATAAAAACACAGAAAGAGAAAAGAAACAAAGAACAATGAGCTCCCTAAACCTAAATTTATTAAAAGAACTAAACTCAGAAAGTAGAAGTAAATGTCAACGAAGAACTCACGTTGATTGGACAATTTACGTTTTAAATCTGCTAATCAAAAATAGCTGGCAAATCCATGATGCCCAACTTTCTAAGACTTGAAACTCGTTTACGATGAGATCGACCTTGTTTGTGTTGCTCCCACTCGTGAGAACCTCTGAGCTCCTTATTATTGCATGCCTAAGCATTAAACAAGGACAAGAGTTGTAATATTTAACTAAGACAAGTGCAAACTACGACTTGTGCATTGTGCCCTAAAACGGTGATCTCCTAACCTGACAAACATATAGAGTCCAAACGTCCCGTTGAGAAGATTTTTTCTCACAAGAGTTTCTTTCCGTTGGTTCTGAGCTCAAATTTTCATCTAAGAAATGTTTGATAGCTTCGGCCAAAGGTTTCACCACTTTTTCAGACCATAGATCTTCCGAAGGACCTGTAAAAATGAAAGAGTTCGATAAATGCGTCATCAATTAGTGAAAGTGATTCTAATTATAAAGTGTTGATTTGGAGAAAGAGAAGGAGAATACAATACATGAGAGGCTACTTGTGACATCAACATAATGTATGTTCCATCCAAACAGTGACTGAAGTCTGCTAAGCCTTCTCCTCTGCCCAAAGGAATAAAAAAAGGTGAATGAAAAAAGAGATCACATACAACGTAACCTAGGAGTTTTTTTTTTCTTACCTGACGACGAACAAGTCTTCGAGTGTTCAACTTGACTTTCTCAATAGCTTCTATCAGCATAGGTTTCATCGAATCCTCATTTGAAGAATCTGTTATATGGTGTATCTCTTGCTTGAGAACATTGGGACTTGAAGAACTAGACTGTGCTCGCTTTGTATTCCAACATTCAAGAAAATCTTCAAATTCTCTCACACCAATTGCCTGCCTTAAACCTCGTGTGTAATCAGCGTTTGACTTGTAAATGTCATAAACTTCGTCAAGGAGACCATTGGAGACCATAGTATCAACTCTTTCATTCACATAATTGTCCAAAACACGGAGAGAAGCATCAACACATATAAAGCAACAGTCGTATCTTAAGGTATCTGCTCTGCCCCAGTTCTGCCCTGCCACGGTTTACCACAAATTGAATAAAACTGTGTGTAATATACTATGTCGTTGCCTTAAAACAGAAATAGTTATAACTTATAACCATAATCTTTCATTTACTTTTGCTATTCCTTTTTTTTTATTTATCTTTCCGTGAGTCAAAGCGAAAACAGATCATGTTTGGAAGATTTCATCGTAATGGAAAAAAAAAACACACTAAACAAATAAACTCATGAGCGAACCTCCATGGGATTTCCCTTGAAAAGCTCACTCGGGGCAACACCCACACGTGAATAAATATTTAAGTACTGATTGATCTGCATAAACAGGAACATAAAAAGAATTACTTGCAATTCATTGTCGTCATAGAGAAGTGTCAAATTGAGCATCCAAGATATATATCCAAAAGGATGGGTTATTCACCTTTCTCTGATCATTTGGGTGAATTCTGTTTGCTGCAGCTGGATCAAGATCTTTAAGACGATTGTAAGAGCTATCACAACTTCCAGTGATGGAATCAATATCATTATCTGTTTGAGTATTCTCCCCTATAAAGAACCAAAACTCATTATTCGTCATGGAAATATGTAAGTAACCAACATAAGCAGAATGAAAAGTTTAAACTAGACGTATTAATACCTGGAAAATTCAACAAGCACTTAGTTTCAAGATCTTCTGTGTTATCGTCTAACAGAAACCGACTTACAAGAGCCTTCAAATGTATGAAACACGGAGAGATGTCAGTTATATATACAAATCAAATCACTTAACAAATATACAGTCAAGCAAGATTGTTTCAAGCCACAAAAGTTAAGAGATAGGTTATATAAAGTACATGGTTTAGGCTATACTACAACAAGAGGCAATGTAATTACTACTGAAAACAACATTTTTTTTTAAGTCGGAGTCAGACCAACACCAACCTGGATATAGTAATTTGTTCCACCAACAATTACTGGCAATCGGTTGCGAGACCATATCTCGTTGATAATCTGAGAGATAATCAGATGGCAGACAATTAGATAATATATATACGGCTATATGTCACTGATGCCACTCTATCAGTTTAACAAAATAATGTAGGCATTCAAAAGGAAAAGAATTTTGAGAAGACACAATCGACAGAAAGATATTTTCCGAAATAAGTTCACATTCTTATTTAAGAGTTTACACATTCGCTTACAGGTGAAAAAATAAAATCAGCAAAAAATTCAGGATATACATAATCAATTTGATTTACGCATGTGCTACAAGCAGAACGACCTATATCGGAAATCTAAGGAACATTTTGCTTTGCTTAAAACTAATACTATACTTGCAATATTAATTGTATCACACGTCACCTACGTTAATATTTTGATTTGACATTTACAAGGATTTAGCTTATAGTACTCAAATGGAGAACACTTCATTATTTGAACTTCCATGAAGGAACATAGAGAAAAATAAGAATCAAGAGATTAATAGGAGGTAGCAAGGAAACTATCTCACATAAGTAGCAGTATCACGAAATGTTTTAGCAGTGAATTCAACATCTGGGCTAATCGTTCCCAGCAAATGATGTGGAACGCCTGCCAACATAAAAAGCATCATGACGAACAAGTAAACGCATGTCCATGCATGATAAAACATGGCTATGTTAAAAAACAAAGTCTAGACTTTAAAATACACTAAGGCTATATGCAATAACAGCAACCATTTCAAAAGGAAAAAAGAATTGAGTGAATGCAAAACCTTTCTGCTCATGAACTGGAACTTTATTGGTAAGAACATCCAGGCCCTGATACACCTAGATGAACCAAACAACAAGGAAACAATAAAAACGTATGCATCAATTACATGTAATATATACAAATATTATTCATCGGTGTAGGCCGTACATTTGGAATTTCTCAAGCGCATGCAAAAATAATTTAGGTTGTGAGTTATTCGACATGATTATGAATTAGCTGGACACAACTCATCAAAAAGCAAACTGACCGACCTTGAGAAACATCATCGCTATCTATAATACAACCTAATCTACCAATTAAGTCTTCTTAGTTCCTATATTGGTCAATCATACTAAATGAATTCACCAGCTTAGTTCAACTCTACCATCCAATTCCTTACTTTGCTGGTAATTAATTGGAATCAGAGATGCAGCATCGACACTTGAGTACGAAAAGGAAAACCTAGAAGGAGGCCAATCTCTTACCTGCATAGAATCGGCGTTGACGATTTCAACGGGAAAATGAGAAGCGAGGTCAACGGCTAGCTTCGATTTGCCTGCACCAGTGGCACCCATTATCACCACGATCTTGGGTTTCGAATTAGAGTTTTCTTTTGGACTGATATAGGTAGTAGCGTTGGGGCTTGGGATTCGTCGATCGCCAAACACGCCGTTATCTCCTTCCATTGCTGCTGCCTCTCTGCTGCAGCGAAAAGCGAGCAAGAGCTACTATATACTCTATTTATGTACTTTTTGTAGTAGTGGGCCAGTAATCAGATATAGCCCAAACAAGCAATGACCCAATTAAAATTGTCGAAATCACATGAGCCTTATTACACAACAACGAATATCTTTTACAATCACAGACATTCAATTCCTCTTATATCGTCTATAGACTAACAATAATAATATACAAACACATGTGCCTATATAAAAGACAGCCAAAAAATGTTGAGTTGAAACATGGATGGAAGAATGGAACCATCTTATCATCATCTCCTCTGAAAGTTGAGGTACTTTATGCCATAAGCAAAGACGAAGAAGAAGAGAAGAACCCAACCCACGTGTGCAAACACCACAGGGATGAGGAAGTCATGGTCATAGCCCAAGTACTCTTTCAAGAATTCGTTCACTCTAATCTTCGCCGTGTTTCCCGTTAGTTCGAGCTCGCCCGTTTGGTCTCCTATTTGGGACGCAAAGATTCCGTAGATCGTCCATGCCACGGGCGAAGCCCAGTAGTACCATCTCCACCATATCGGAATTAGCTTTTATTTAACACCCCCCCAAAAAAATTAACAAAATGTTAGTAGAAGTACATTCATTCCAAAACTATGAGATATTAGGAATGACAACCAGACCCATGAAAGACTCATTGGATCTTCAAATGGATACCAATCCATACTCCGTTAGACCACCCATGCATGTTGGTGGACGCGTCATCCGACCCACATTCTTTATAAGTGGGTCTAGACTCGGATCCATTTGAAGATCGAATGGGTCTGTTTGCCATTACTATGAGTTGAGAAGTATACTTACGGGTCGAGGGATGAGGAAGCCAGAGAACAAGTTCCAGAAGCTGAGGAAGAACGACATGACGATGGCGGCTATTTGGTATCCGGGCGTGAGGGCGACGACCATCATGCCGTACATGGAGAAGTAAGTGAAGCACATGAATATGAAGTAGTAGAAGTAGAAGAACTTTTCGCCCGTCCAATGGTATCCGATCATAGAGTAGAGAAGCACGGAGTAGATGAAGGTTTGGATAGCCACGTAGATCGTCTCTATCGCCACCTACATCGTATAAAATGTGCATCAATATCTTCCTAAAACATGAAATGAATTTAAATTTTTTTGTTGTTATTATTAATCGTTGCGGTTTGTACTTGAGCAAATGCGTAGGGCAACTCCGAATACATTCCGGCGGCTCTTTCGCGGTAGAAGACAGTTCGTTCGATCGCCACTATGGATTGGACGGCTGAGGCATTGGTTGCTCCGAGAAACAAAACAGCTGCGTACGTCGCTCCAAGCAGATTAAGCAAGTCTTGCTGCCTATGTCTGATTGACAAGGAAATAATTAAGGTTTTATGTATTTGTTATCATCTTTCTAGCCATTGAAGTAATAAATTATGTAACTTTTTTTTTTCTTACATTTGATCTCCTTTTTGCCAAAAGATTACGCCGAACAAGACTCCGATGACGATGGTCGTGAAGAAGCGTATAGCGTTGTACTGAGAGTTCCTCCAGTACGACCTGTGTTGCTTCCAGAAACAAGCCTTACATTGGGTTAAGAACGATTGAGAGTACTGCGTCGGGAAGTAAAGGTCCTGAGATCCCGGTGTCGGAGTGCTCAGTTGATTCACTAACTCTTGATTCCTCCTGAATGTTATGCATACATGAAGATGAGTAAGATAAAATAGTTGTGACCTGATTATAAGCTTTTTCCCCCATTGTCAATTGATTTTAGAGTGGAACCTCACATGGGCTTATACAATGCGCATTATGGAATTCATCAGATCCTCAACAACTAACTAATGAAAGGTAGCTTCAATCTAGAAGATATTCAAGTCGTATAGGCTAGAGTTGGCGTAAATCTCCGCAAAGTCCACGTTGAGTTGGGCTTCGACGGCCGATGAGGTCACCTCGAGCATCCACGTAGCTGGATTGTAGCCTTCTTTGATCTTCGGAACACCTGGAACCGCCTGAATGCATTGCGTCGATTTTTTTTATTTTTTAATCTTTGTTATAAAAAAACAAAAAGAAAGAATCGCTTGAGTGCAGCAATTAAAATTGAGACTAATACCTCGAAGTAGTCAATGAGATTCCGAGAGTGGCGACCGAGCGGTCCGGCGTAGATCACCTGCCCTCCCCTCTTCATCAACAGCAGCTGCGAGAAAAAAAAATCCACGAACATATGAAAAATTAAATAAATAAAGCGCTCGGAATCCATATTTTTTGTATTTATTTATTACCTCGTCGAAGGCCTCGAAAATGTCGAAACTAGGTTGGTGGATGGTGCAAACGACGGTCCGACCCGTGTCCACCGTGTTCCTCACGGTTCGCATGACGATCGCAGCGGCTCGAGCGTCGAGCCCCGACGTTGGCTCGTCCATGAATATGATCGATGGGTTCGCAACTAACTCAACCGCGATGGTTAGCCTCTTTCTCTGCTCGGTCGATAGCCCGTCGATCCCGGGCAACCCCACTAAAGCGTTCCTTAGGGCATTGAGCTCCACCAAGTCCATGACCTCCTCCACGAACATCTAACGGTGAATTCAAATATAAATAAATAAATAAATTAGAAGTTTACCCGGTCGAGATTGTAATTTCTTTTTTTTTCGATTATGATTTATTTATTTACCTTTCTCGTGGCGGAATTTACGTCGGCGGCGAGACGAAGGCGAGCGGAGTAAAGAAGGGATTCGTAGATTGTGACGTAGGGCGAGTGGATATCGTTTTGTTCGCAATATCCCGAGACTCGGGCGAAGGTTGTCTGGTTCTTGGGAAACCCAGAGATACTTATGTCTCCTTCTATGTAACCGCCGGTCTTCCTACCGGCCAAGACATCCATTAAGGTTGTTTTTCCGGCCCCACTCACGCCTACCAATGCCGTAAGAACCCCGGGCTTGAAAGCTCCGCTCACGTCTCTCAGTAGTTGGAGTCTGTCTTCGTTGACTCCCTGCGTCTTCATTTCCTGATATAAAAGAAAAGGAAAAAAAAATTAAAAGAATGAATTACCGTTTCGTATTTTTAAACAATCTATACTCTTATATAAAGTAGAGTGGATAAAAACTGTCAATGTGATCTTTCATATTTATTTACAATTACCCATAATTGCTTAATTACAACTCTACCCATGTATTACAAGTTTATCCATTAAAATTTTATTTGTTAAATAACTTATTAGTAATATAAAATGTTCAAAAAATAAAAAATAAATTGACTATTTGCACACACATATCGATGTGCTATACATGCTAGTACGAAGAAAGGCGGAATATTACCGACGGCATGTCGACGTAGTAGTTGACGTGGTTGAACGCGAGAGAAAGCGGTTGAAAGGGCAAAACCATCCCTCTTCTCCGTTCGTTATTATTTCTAGCGGTCATTTCAATTCCTGCAGTCATTTTCGCGAAATAGATAAATATCCGACTTACTATTGGCAAAAAAAATATTAATCATGTATGTCACCTTGAGAAGGCCTTCGGGTCGCCTTTTTTCTGCTTTCTTCGGAGTCATCAGCGGCTACGATGGCTTTGTTATCGCCCAGCGCTGAGGAGAATCGATGATGAGCAAATGCGTGAACGGCGTAATAATATTATTGGCGTTCGTATAGGATACTTACGATTCAGATACGTTAGTGCGAGTATGAAGAGCACGTTGAAGAGAAGGGAGAAGCCGAAGAGGGCGACGATGCACACCCAATACATGGACTCCGTGGTGAACAAACCTCTGTCTTTTAGAAGCGTCTTTCCAACCGTTGGCTCTGAGCTGTTAGTCGGCTGAGAAATGAATGAGACGAAACACGAAAGTAACTACCATTAAATCTCAGGTTGATTTTTATAACCTAAAAATAACAGAAAAACTAACTCTCACCGTGCTCCATCTTTCGGACAGAAACTCGTTTATGGCGATGGCGTTGTGTCCGTACATCATAGGCGAGATGTAGTATCCCCATATCATCCAGCTCTCGATGTTATCTGCGTTTTTTTAATATCGTAAAATATTTCAGTTCCGCCAAAAGGTTTTTTTTTTAAATGAAGAAAAATGACTCACCTTTGGAAACAATGAACCCTCCGAGCACGAAAACCATGAGCAGCGTAAAAGTCCCGAGCGTGTTCGCGACGACCTGAGTTCGACCAACCGCCGCTATGAACCTAAACAAAGACAGAGCCATCTGATGCACTCCGATGAACGCCAAGAGCTGCTTAAAGAACCTGAAAAAGGGAAATAATAATAAAAAAAAAAGATAAGTATAGTACATAAGGTCCAATTTGGAATCAGTATTTAGATAAAAATTCATTTTAACGCCCTAGAATATCACAGTTTGAGCTTGCACCACACAACCAATAATAAAACTAATATTCATCGACCAGATGAAAATGTCTCAAATACCCCCAGAGCCATGACTAGAGATTGGAATTCCAATCCCCAGGCCATTAGAAAAACATATTTCAGAAGAAATGGTGAATTTTGGGGAATGACCTGGCGGCTGACGGGGCGAACCCGATGGTATAGTACGTAAGAACGATCCACAACCCAGACTCCATGACCGAAATCGGAATCCTAAGGACCCAAATCGGCAACGCGAAGGCCCAGGCGGGGTAGAACAAGCTATCCCTCTGCTTGAAAAAAACGGGCAACCTAAACACCGTCATGGCGAGCTCTTGCATGCCGTTGAACATCACGTTGATGAGGCTGAAGAACAACGCCCCCCAAAACTTGGACGCATCCTCGATCCTTCCCGAGCTCATCTCCGTCCTCAAAAAAACGGTCAGAGCAATCGCCGCCATGATCGTTATCTGAGTCGTCTTGAATATGTAAACGAACGAGCTCCTCTTCATCAACAACCATTCCCGGGAAAAGCACGCTCGGAACAGCTCGTAGTTGGAAATGCCGTATTTATCCCTCACGAGTGCCGCCGGGTGCGCCCTCGACTTGTCGTACGGCGAGCGGAGTTCTTGCATCAAGTTTTGGCCCGTGCGGTAAGAACGAAAGGCGTCCGAGAATTCGGACACTGAGACGTATCTATACGGTTGGCTCGTCCTGTGCCAGTACTGTTGTTGGTCTTTCTTCGACGTGACTTCCTGTAGGAAATCGGCGACACCTTTTCGCTCGGGGCATCTAAAACCTACGCTCTCGAAGAAGTCGAGGACGTCCTCGCGCGGGCCCTGGTAGACGATTTGGCCGTCGGATAGGAGTATGACGTCGTCGAAGAGGTCGAACGTCTCGGGGGCGGGCTGGAGTAGGGAGATGACCATCGTCACGTCGTTGATGTGGACCATCTGCCTCATGAACTTCACGATTTGGAAAGTCGTGGAGCTGTCGAGCCCAGTTGATATCTCGTCCATGAAGAATGCCTTCGCGGGCCCCACGAGCATCTCGCCCGTCGTGACTCGCTTTTTCTGCCCGCCGGAGATTCCCCGCCTCATGTCGTCTCCCACCATAATATCCGCGCAAATGTCCAATCCGAGAATCTACACAAACCCCGGAGAAAGAGAAAAAAAATTGCTGAACTGAGAGTTTCTGATCGGTGAGAAATCTCTCTGATTTATGTATTGAGTCGGGTGAAGTTAGTTTTCCACAGTATGATACAAATAAACTCAAGAAAACATAGCGGATTCGAATATCAAAAAAAAAAAAGGAAGAGCAATAATACCTTGAGGACATAATCGGTGATCAAGCTCGTTTCTTGGCCGACGACGGCGGTCGCTTTCATGAACGCGTCGATCTCGGGGTCGGGCTTGATCCCGGCTTCCTTTTCCCTCCTCGAAAGCTCGGCCAACAAATCGTACCTCGTCCCCACTCCCAAGCACCTTCCCGAGAAATCCAAAGTCTCGCGGACGGTCATTTCGCCGTAGTGAAGGTCGTGCTGGCTTATGTAGGCTCCCGTCCTCTGCGGTACGAATTCGTGGAACTCGTGCCCACAGTACGTTATTTTTCCGCTAACCTGCGCCATTTATTATCTCGCATAATAAAGCGCGGACATTCTACTTTAGCAACAAGTAAAAAAGGAAAAGAAAAGAAAAGCAAAAAAAAGCGCACCCTCATATCATCGTCGGCTTTTCCCGCTAAAGCCTTCAGCAGCGTCGTTTTGCCCGAGCCCGGCGGGCCGAGTAGCAGCGTCATCCTATTAGGAGAACGTATTAAGGATGTAAGAAGAAACGTCGAAAGTTGGGGAGAATTTAGTTCTATCGCACTATTATATCATATATCAACCTCGACGGCCTAACGATTCCACTGACGTTTTGAAGGATCTTTACGACCCTTTTCTTAGACGGAGAGAGTCCCATCATTCCAAGCGCGGCCTACATATGAAATCGTCAGAGAAAGCGATCGATAGATCGATATCAAAAGTGTCGATCTTTCTATTCGAACATATGATATATATACCTCCAATGTGTTGAGGGTGGAATTAAGAAGCGTAGGCAGCGCTCTCGTCCCAACATAAGCATCTCCCTCGACGGACAAACCCTCGAACCTAACTTCGATCTTCGGTATCTCAATTCCGACCCTATCAGTTCTGTTCCTCAATCTTTGCAAGAACTTTTCGTTATCTTCTTCGACGACCTTAAGAATACTCTCCATTAGCTGCCTTTTGTCTTGAACGCCTAGGCTCGTTACGTCTGCTTGGTAATGAACTATCTTACCGTTGCTCATAACTTGTCTGAGCATACCGTTCCTTAGGCGATCGTAAGTGGGAAGCCTCTCTATTGCAGCCCATTTTAGGTCTTCCTCGTCGTCGTCCAAAGCTTGTCTCCTCGTACTGTTTCTCATGAAAACGTCGGGCGGGCCATGAAAAACGTCCCTTATGCTCTGCGATCGCCAGCTGCTTCTTTTGCTGCTCATGCTTCGGCCAAGATCGTCGGAGACTAACGACGTAGCCATCTATCGCTTTTTTATCCTTTTTATACCCTGATCTTTTCTTTTCCCTATTATTACAGCCCTTTTTGTTGTGATTGAGTTATGAGATCATAGAACTTGTACCACACCAAAGATGAAAGAAAGGAAAAAAAGGGTGGTTTATGTGGATGAAAGAACTAGCATTGTATGTAGCTTTTTTATCGTTGTGTGAGTCCGAGGAACTATAAATGCGAGAATATGAATTTTCTTGGGATTATTGAACTAAATTGTATAACGAAATGGAATATAAGTGGTAGGTGATTTGTTTCTTGTCTTGTATACGAGGTGGGTTTTGACCTCCAACGCGTGACAAGAGTCAATCAACACAGCCATATATATGTAATAATGTATCTTCATCGCATGAGTTTTGTGGGAATTATATATTATGTATAATATTAATTTTAATAGTGGGATTTACATGGAATTGATATGTATCGGTCAAGTCAAAATTAGGCGATAAAGGTCAGTTTGTGGGGCCACCTTGTGCTTTATATGGGTAATTACACACTTTGAGATATTTAAAGCACATCATTGATTGTTTGGTTGGATCGGATCTTTGCTTTTACTTGACACGAATGAATAATATTAAATTATAAAAATCTTACCAATATGTACCAGAGATGAGAACAATCATCGATGATATATATCAAAGGGGATGATTCCTGGAAATTTATTTATTGTGTGGGGTGGGACCTTGATAATTTCGTCTATTAAAATGTGATGTGTGCGTATTCAGAAGAAAAGGAGTGGCACTAAGAGTTTGACTACTGTGTCCTAGTGTTGTTGTCTTTTGTTGACTTTGTTAATGTAAACGTTCTTATATCAATATGTTAGTTCGTTCTCTTTTATTTTGTACTGCTGCCAACTTCGCCTCACGCGTAATAAACACACATGCGTGTGATTGCATGTTTTATACCTTCATAAACCTATATATATATGTGGAGAGACAATAATTGAAAAGGGGCTTATATACAATATATAAACAATTTATAAAAACGCGGTTTAAGCTATAATAAAAAAATAGGCAACCAACTAAAATGGTATGCTAATAGATATTAATGCAGTTAGTTTAATATAATTTGACAAACGGAGATTGAAAGTCGCTAAATTGAGATATTTTCAACTATTATGAATTTCTTGATTTCAAAGAGTTGGACTTTAAAAGCCTTTGGACAAGGAGGTTCGAGGATTATAATGGGAACACGCTCCTTAAATATTCTTTTCTTCAAAGTCGTCTCGCGATGAAAAATTTGATTCTTATGAATCATACAATGCGGTGGATATTAATAATAACTAGTAACTTATATGCACACTCAAATGTGTGCTATTTATATAAATATTTTTTATTAAATTTTTTTTACTGTGAAATATTTCATAGAAATCATAATTTAAATTTAATTTATGTTATAAATATGTAAAAAGGAAAAATTGATTAATTATAAATTTAAAGTAGGATATAACTAAATATAGTAATTAACTAAAAATTGTACTAAAAACTAAATACTATAATAATTAAAGGTAGTCAGTGACGTTTTTTTAATTTTATTATTTAATTTTATCCCTCTCAATTGACAGACCATTTGACAGTTTATTTTAGTCCTTCACCCGTATAATAAATACTAGTATATACTGCACACACCCTACGTGTGTGAATGAAATAAAAATTGGCAAAGTACACGTGCCCATCGCATAACATAGAAAGTCATTACTACTGGGAAATCGGTGGAGAACCAAAAAGAGGCTTCAATTTGGACAGCATTAAATTATCAACATGACCTTTGATGTGGTGCGAACAGGTTATTTATTATTTTTCATTTTAATTATTCGTCAATTTAGTTTGCATGAGACAGTTTATATAGAACGTGGGTTACTGTATACGGTTTTTCATGATGACGTCTTAATTTAAAAAGTAACTACCTAATTGGCTTCAATTTATGGTGTAATTGATACACCAAATTGATCATAATTTGACAGTTTTTAAAAGCCCCTGAGCATTAATAAAAGAGTATAGATACATAAGAATAGATGGGTAATTGGACAGCTTCAATTACATCTTTTTATACTGGGATGAAAAGTTCATAAACTAATGATGCTACGTGAAACATAAAGAGAGAAATATTATAACGGTCTCGAAAATACTGCCTCTATATTTGTATAGGCTCAAGTTATGCACAAAATTGACAAAAATGAACATATATGTAGTCCCTAATTAATTCAATACCATACAAAGATTACATGAAACGATAACTAAGGAGATGGATGACCTAAACAAATTCATGACTAGGTAAAGGTTGAACAATGCATCATGTCAATTTCGGTTGATGCAGCTTCGTTTAGACTTTTGAAACAAGCTTCAAAAAGTATTACCTATATATATAATAGTTTGTCTTACAAAGAACGAGTCCTTTGAACACACAATGTACATGCAAGTTTTTCATCATTACATCCCTCCAATTATTTATTTGAACGTTAGGTATTTAGGATTCAAATAGAATAGGCATACAATGACAGTCAAATATATGTTTTAAATTGGAGAAGGTGGTAATAACTACCAGTAGTACCCTCAAATGCATATGCTATGATATATAGGTATATAATATTAAATTTAATTTAAAATAATTAATTGAAGTTAATTTCATTATGTATATAATTTATAAAAATTAAAGCTATAAGAATGAACTAAATATAGTAATTTACTAAAAATAGTAATTAAAAGATAGTGAATGATTTTTTAAGTTTTATTATTAATTTTTTTGTATAGCCACCACTCAGGCTTAATTAAATCTATACTCTTATGTAAAGAGCGTAGGGTGGATAAAAATTGTCAATTTGATCTTTCATAGTTATTTACAATTTTTAGCCTTAATTGAATAATTACAATTTACCCTTAATATTTTAACTTATTACCAGTTTATCTTTAAATTTAAAATTTTGTTTGATAAATAACCTATTAATAATATAAAATGTTCAAACATTATAAAATACATTGATATATTGCACACACATCGGGTATGCTATACGTACATTAGTAGAATAAAATAGCTATACGAGTTTTTCTACAAAAGAGTTTTACCAAAAAACATTTTTTTCAAGTATAATTGTTATACGAGAGTGTTGAAGACCGTGCATCTTGTTTTCTGTCGGTTTTTCTTTTTGTTTGGTTGTTTCGTGCTCAGTGTGAGCCTTCGTTTCTCTTCTGAATCGATATTACCGGAGAGACCTCTTGGTCTATTTAGTCCGTGTAGCTTTGTTAATGAAATTTTAGCTATCGTTTCGGAAAAAAAAAAAGTATAATTGTTAATATATGATGAATCCATTATTGAAGTTCACTTGAGGCGTTCATGGGCCAAAACATTTGGGCTTCGCTTAATCAAATATTTGAGCTTATCATATGCGCTTTTATAGTCTATTGAAAAGCTCTGTTATTGATTAAACACACGTAGTAGTCGTCATCATTTTCCTCGCACAATCTGCCAGAAACGCCTGGTAATTTGTTTTGAATCATGTTACCACTACTATTCGTGCTTGTTTTCATGAGCTTTTTTCTGCTGTTACTGCTTGATTTTGATGATTCTGTCTACTACATGCGACCTAGTTCAGTGGTGAAATTTTGTGGCCAGGAACGCCTTGTACCTGCTCGACAATATGACTCGCAGATAAAATATGTTGCTGGACTCTTTTACCTTCGTTTTCAGCGCTTCGGTTAATGGTGCTAGTTTTGTCCCAAAGATTTTGCCTTTTGCCTGAACTGAAAGAATGCAAATAGGGTACATAAGCGAGTCATTAATTTATATTTCACAACCGATACGCTTCAGCAAAGTTTTGAGCTGCAAAGTAAACATTTCTTCATCCAAAGGATCACTTCAGGAACTTGACGTTGGGTACTTTAGTTGTTTGCATGTTCTTTACTACACTGACCTCCATTTTTTATCTTTAGGATTGTATTTATTATTGCAGCGATTGCTTCCTTCTCATTGACGCTTGGTTAGCAGATCGAAGCCATGGATGGTCGGTGATTTAAGTTCAATTCGTTTCTTGTCTTATCAGACATCGATTAGTTTCCCCCCGTTTATATACCTTCCTTCTCCTTTTTGTCGTTTGTGCTTTGTGCAGTTGATTCAAAGGCTACAATGGAGGAAACCATCTTGGTGGGCGATGATCTCATGATGGGCCCGCCCTCACCCATCATTCCACCCGAAATAGCCTCTCACGTTCTTGAAGGCGTTGATTTGTGCGAAGGGATTTTGCGAAATATGTTCCTATGTAAAGCAAAGCAGCAACCCTCTTTACCTCGTTATACATATATACAGTAAAGATTAAGCCTATCATGGGTATTATTGCTTTTGTTGTACCATAGGTCTTCAAATTAACGATATTGAGCCCTTCTGCCAAGACGAGATTGCATTATATAAACAATGTGCGGAGAGGAGGGTGAGAATGCGTTAAATTTATGTCTATCTTGCTTGTTTTTGGTATACTTAGATTATTTTGACTTATGTAGGATAAGGAACTAAGACAACGGCTTCAAGATAGTGAGAAGAAATTAGGGATATCAATGCCTATAGATTTGGCTAAGGAAAGGCTCAGTCAGTTGGAAACAGAAGCTACTTCATTGGAGAGGTACTTTTTTGGCTGCAATATCTATTCTTAAGTTGATTCCTAAATATAAGTTGTGTATATCTATGTTAATAGACGGTTGATATTGGCGAGTGGCGTTGAAGGCATGGACGGGTTTCGACAAAGATGGAGTCTTCATGGTCGACTCACCGATACAAAGTAATGAATGCCTTGATTTAGTAACTATTTTAATTTTACTTGTCAAGACCTTCAAATCGTCGTAATATATTTTGGCTTTGATTTTCTGAAGGAGGAGGCTTGAAGCCCTTAATCAAGGACTGGAAAAGAGGAACAAAGATGAACCAAGTAAGAAGGATGAGCCAAAAGACACCAAAAAGAGATGGTTCTTCTGGTGATTGTAAATAATTAATATCATCATTATTATATCGCTAGTATGAATTATTATTAGTTGTTATTCTAGTCCCAAATTGATTCATATTTAAAGGCTTGTCTTTGCCAACGCTGTAGTACTAAGAAATTGACTTATCTGCAAAAGAAAGAAATCCATACTACACTTTCTTACAGAATGGGATGGATACACCTCAGAAGCCTCTTAATCAACATGCACTTGGATTTTCCAATAATCTTAATCATAAAACAAACGATTTATAAATGGAAAAACTGGCTAAGATAAGATATTTTCTTTACAACCCCAAACCCCTCGTCTATAACATGAGCAAATCAAAAGCAGATTACTTTACATTTTTCATCTTCTAAGTAAAACAACACTTGCCACAAATAATCAATCACCCCCCACCTCTATATTGACCGACTAATCTACAAAGGACAACTAACTGCAAATGTCTGGTAAAAGAAGGAGCTTTCTTAATCTGCAAAAACCAGCAAAAACACATTTGATCAGTGCAGGACAACGACATATGAATAGATCATATGATACAAAGATACAGATAGATGGATATACCTTTGGCAATTATTAGATTATGTTAATTACTCTTTTCTCCGTCTCTACCGTTGAGATCCAAGACCATTTTCTCACAAGTCTTTGCCTTCTTGGCTCTATTCTCATCTTCTCTATCAGTTAGGTCAGTATCAGACTTCTGAGTTTGCTGCAATCTACGGTCAGAGGAAATACCATCTGCCCGATTTATTACAGGGGCGTCAGTGTCCATTGCATCTGTGGCAGGATTATCGTTTTGTGTAATGATGGCTTCGTATTCGGAGATTAGATCAACAAATTCGTTGAGCAAACGCTGGATTTTTCTGTTAGATGCCATGGCTGGAAGAATATCTTCACGGAGGAGCTTGTGCTTGCTCATTCCCTGCCATGGCAAAAGAATTAACTTCCCAGAAAAAAAAAAGGAAAAGCACCAAAAAAACAAAGACAACGAGTAAAGAGCCTTACGAGGACAAATGGGTCCCATGATTGAGTTATTGGATCTGGTCCATGTTCGACCATTCCGCTCGGTGGTCCAAGGAAGCTCTCACAAACCTCTCGTAAACGAGTTTCATCTTCTTCCCTAAATATTCAAAGATCTGAAGGAGTCAGAATAATAATGTGATATGATAGTCATCACTCGATAAGCCAAATAAACAATGTTCATTAAACAGTATATAATATTTACGACAGATCTGTAGCAATAATGGAGAACACAGTTTAAACTAGGAAGTCACAGACCTTGTTAGAAAGCGTATGTAAGAAAGTAGGCACTGTCGATATTCTTTTGGAGATTTCATCGCCAATGCAGATGCCATCTGAGATTCCAAGTGGGCCCGAGTCTGCATACCATCATCAGTTGACCTGCACGAGTAATGTAAACAAATATATGAGTTTTTATCTAAGACCTTCAAACAGACAAAGATTTACCATGCAATAGAAAGGACCAGTGTTTGCAATGTGATAACAATGGGCAAAATAAAACCACAAGAATTTTACAGCGGAAATTGTAGAAAATGATAAATAAGCAGAAACTCTCTTTACATAGAGATGTAAAGAAAAGAAGTACAAGGAAAATAATCTCAGTATTAAGAATAGATCTCTGATCATAAAAAATGTTGGCTCCAACTAAACGATAACATGAGTTTGACTGACAAGAAACTCAAAGTATAGCATATTATTACTTCAGTGAGAAATTGAGCATCCGAAATACCCAAGAAATATGTATTTTCCATACCTGCTCCATCCTGGCTTTCTAGCAAGATATTTCCTTAGATCAATTTGCAACGCAGCGAGCTCACCAGCATGAGCAGAACTAGAGGACCATGAGCTAGCGAAATTTGATGCGGGAAAACAATCATCAGCCGCCCTCAGCCAACACTTGAGGTCCATATCAAAGAGAAACGCATGCCGCGTAGCCAAAACAACAAGGGGAATGCCAGACTTTGATAGTTTTGCAGATATAACTTTTATTGTACCTAGCAATAATAGGTGACGAAGAAAAGAATACGATTCAAAATCATGGGACATTGATTTAATTAGATATGAAAGAACCATTGTCATGACGTATAATCATCAGAACTTACCACTTTCTTTACCATCGGACTTCAGGTCGGTAGTTATCAGTGAAGCCAATGAATCTTGAAGCAGACATTTCCTGTTGAAAAGATCCCATAAGTACATGGATCCTTTCCTAGTGACAAGCAATAGCTTCCAAGATTCATCGCAATCAACAAATGCAGCAGCAGATCCCATCATCATAGTTGGCAAAGCGCGCCTCCCACATTTTGTGTAAACCTTTCATAAGGGTAGATATATGATTCAACAAATGATAATAGAAGCAATAGTTCTGAGGATGAAGGAAATGAAATAACAAGAATCTCTCATAATTGTTGCATTGTTTACAATCTGAACGCTGAATATCCCACAGCAAGAACATTGGGTTTAACCACTTTTTAGGTTAGGTATTTTCTGTAACTTGACATATATAACAAAACTGATGCTTGCAAAAGGAAGTTCAATTTAACACTAACCTGTAATGATCCATCTTCACAACCGACCGCCCAGAAGTTCGAATTTCCAGCCAAAACAGTGACCTTACCAGATATCCTTTCAGACCACAGATTCTGAGAATCCTTTGAGCAAAAGAGTTCGGTTTCTTTAACCAAAACAGTGCTTCCGATGTCAGTAACTGCACGCTCTTTAGGTCGAGCTTCCAAGGAAAGAGGTATCGCATCTTCCCCTAACTTATCAAACACTCTTATCGAAAGAACGCTCCCAGAACCTAGATAACAAATCTGTTCAACATTTCCTTCTCTACTCGTAGCAGACGCTGGAACCTTCTCAATAACCAAGCTCTCACTAATAGTTGCACGAGCTGTAACACCTGATCGTTCCTTCAAATCAGCGTTCCCACTTATTACCTTCCGAGCAGCACTAGGATCAACAAGTGTGGTCATTTCATTACCACCTTTGTTGCTCCCATCTAAGGCTTTTGCAGGGAATTCTAAAGGTGAGTTAGAAATAATGGGGGATATTATTTCCTGCTGGGCAGTTGCACCAACTGCTTCAGGTATTATCCTCTTACGTCCATCGGGTCGTCTGTATTCTTTCTGCTTTACGGGACTAGGAATTCGAGCAGGCACCACTTTGTTTGAAGTGTCACTTATTGCAACCTCAGCTTTCTTACCATCGTTATTAGAACTAACATTCTTCGTCCTTGAGGTATCTAATGCATTTGTTTGGGGTTTCGGATGCCCATCGCTTGATGGGGTGGCTACTTTCAATTTCTTGCTCGATGTTTGCTTGGCAGCTGCAGCTTCAGCTTCGAAGACCAATTGGGCAGGAGTTTCAGCTAAGTTTCCTTGCCGGCTTCTTACATAACCATATCGACTTCTTTTCAAGTCATCAAACTCTTCATCAGTTAACTTATGTCCGATTTCATTTGCATCAAAATGGAACGTTGCTATAGTCCCATCCAAAGAACAAGCAAACAGTGAATACCCATCGGGGCTCCTGCAATCACAAACAAAATATATTTGCGGTCAGATTTCACAAGATGTGTGTTACATATTTAATGAGATTTATGTATACCTATTGAACAGAACATACCCTTTTATCCTATTCGTTTAATCCTCAGATACTAATCGAGAACGTATAAACAAGAATTTCACAGCATGTATATCAAATGATGCCAGAATAAGAAACACGCTGAAGGGAAATTACCATGATAGGTCCACAACGCTTTGAGAGAAGAAATGCTTCGCCACATACACAGGACGAGGACTCACAGTGGTCCACACAGTTATCGTACGGTCCTGACTTCCCATTGCAATAACATTATAAGGTTGTTGATCTTTTCCTTCGCTCTGCTTCAAAGAACCATTCGCCCAACCAACTGCCGCAGCTTTAACGCCCTTAGACTTGGATCCACTCCTTCTAAACATCGAATGATTGAACTTAGCGACAATAATCGGTGCATTATGCCCTAAAAAGTCAAAGGTCGCTGACCATTCCCCTCTCTCAAGAACCGGGGCAGAGTGCCTGGGTTTCTGAAACCCATGAGTTGTCGTAATAAAATGTCCACAAGGAGACCAATCGAGCCTTCTGAAGAAGGTGGATCCAAGCTGATGCAAGAATTTCAAACGAACAGTTAGCTCAGGGAAGAACACACAAAGAATATCAAAGAAAACCTATTGTACTCACAGACTTAGCCCAGTGACCATCAGTTCTATGAGCGAGGCTCCAATCAGTCGTATGCCAAATCATCACAGTCTTGTCATCTGATTGGCTCGCCATGAACGAACCAATGGGATCCCAAGCTACACCTTTGACCAAACTAGAATGACCACGGAGGACTGCAACAATTGTACCATTAGTCATATCCCAGACATGAATCGTATTGTCCAGACTACCACTAGCCAATGTCGAGTTATCAGGGGACCAATTAAGATCAACCTACGCCGGGCACAGAAAAGAAAAAACAGGGAAGATCAACAAATATCACATGCAAACTATGCTGTCTAGAACGGGCAAAACAAAGCAAGTGAAATCATCAATATTTGGAAAAAGGATCGTTCGAAATACCACATCAGCTGTATGGCCTCTCAAAGTCATAGAAGTCTTCCAATTCTCGATATCCGGCGGCTCGCCGCTACCAAACTCGGTGGTCCCCAAGCCAGGCTTCCTCTCGTGGACAAGAATGACTTGATCGTCTGAACCAGACGCAATGTACTGCCCGTGCTTAGACCATCGAACACAGTTGACAGAGCCGTAATGATCGCGAAGAGTTGCAAGGAGTTTGGATGCTGATACGTCAGCGTGTAGTTCGCGTCCAACTACTTTCATGTTCCATATACGAACCTGGGCCCCACACAAATATATAAACGAACTCGATTAATGAATGTGAGAATCAACGGTAAATTACTAACATATGTAACCAAACAATGTAAACCGTTTTTAAACCGTTGAAACTGCTGCACCAAGTTATTCTTCGCCAACTCGGTGCAGAGCATTTATTACATTTACTGAACAGCAGAAATTACGCATGTGATGAAAATCGACAAGAGCATGAATGAATTCACGTTTGTGGTGGCAACTGGCAGGAAGATGACAATAAATGCTGAACTCTCATTCCTAGTTTAGTCTTTTCCAAATTCTCAAGTTCGTATAGTTCTATTAACCTAGAAGTGTTTAAACATAAGCTAGTTCCCAGTAAAATCCATCCTCATTTGGCAGCTACCCTTAATGTTAGCTCCAGCATATATTTCAAGATTTATGTAATAGTCTTAGAGCATCAAGCAGAATCCATCTAACAAGAGTGTGAAATATATCACCCAATTCAACAACAGAAAGTTACAACATCTAAGGCACTCATGAAGCCTTAATCTTCCTGCGATATACTCCATCTAAAAATTCTATCAAACACCAAAATAAAATAAAAAAAACACAAAAAAACAACGAAAAAATATTTGAGCAAAATTGAACAAAAGTACAGACCTTATGATCACCGCCGCCAGTGGCAAATCGAAGCCCACCAGGCTGAATGTCAATTGAGAAAATCTGCGTGCCACCATGCTTAACCCACGCAGGTTTCTCAGTATACATAGTGAGAAAAGTACAGAATTCCCAATTCAAAAAGGTACAACTTTTAACTTTATTACGAAATTGAAATCCCCAGACACACCCGAAAATATCTTCAAGTTCGATATTTAAACGCCTCAAACGGGAAAACACAGCAAAAAAAAAAAGCAAAAATTAAAAACGGACAAGCCAATCCAGAATCGGAGATAGGACACGAGGCTGGGAATTGGATCTGAGAAAAGGAGGAAGGGTTTAAGAAACGCAGAAATCTTCCCACGGATTAGAACCGAAAAATCGTACGCTGATGAAAACAAAATTTTACACCCAGGAAAAAGTTAAATTTGAAGAAAAGGGGGTAAAAAATAAAATATCCAAGGAGCTGCCTGATTAAATAATATAATAAAAAAACCCTAGTGTTCTTGTTACTTGTAAGGGGGATGTGAGGAAGTCTAAAGCTTTTAGGAACAGAGCAAAATTGTAACTGAAATAAATCAATCGATATGTTCTTTTCTTGGACATTTATCGTAGTAACCCTAATCACAATTCGCATATAACAATGAGTAAATATTGTCAAAAAGGGTATATGAATTTCAAATTCTGCAATGTTTCCAAAAGGTGTTAAGGGCGGTAACTGAAACAGTCACTTCTAAAGGAAGCAAGTGAAAAAAAATTGAATTATGAGCAGCATAGATGCAAAGTCTCCACAAACTTTGTCATTACATAAAACTAGATTATTAAATATTTCTCATAAATTTCTTAAGAGATTAGAAATTTAAAGAACAAGATTATTAGTTATTTCTCATATATTGCTTAATATAATCTATTCTAACATATACTCTCTTATATAAAGAGCTTGGGGTGGAAAAAATTGTCAATTTGGTTGGTGTCGCTCTCTATGTAATGCTTTATGAAAATGTTGTTTTTCGGGAGCATCATTCACAAATTTAGTGTTTCGCCTCGATTTTCGCAAGTCCTTGTACCATCCCTTTATGCCGAAGCAATATGAGACTTCGAAAATTCAAAAGCCAAAATTTAACAAGGGCAGGGGCGGTGCAGAGAAGACAGGAGCGGTGCAGAAAATTCAAAGGCTGGCTCGTGGCTAAGCATAACAGCTCGGCATCGACTACAGAGAATGTTTGCCCCATTTGCACAAGTAGATGCTATAGACGCGGTAATTGCCCCAGAAGGGATCGAAGCTCCATCAAATAGACGTGAAATCGACATTTTTAAATGGAGAATAAGAAAATTTAAGTACTTTGAACAACATGATTGAAATGAATAATTTTGGGCTGCTAGGTCAATTTATTGGCATGCATATTTATTAACATGAAGGTGGCATTTTTATGTCAAAGTCAGTATGATAAAATATTCTTACGAAGTTCGGCATGCTATACATCAAGTCATTATCAACTTCTTTGGTGTGAATGAGAAGTTTGTCGAAGATAATAGTGCTAAAACTACTGAGGCTACTCTCTTCATATATCTTTTGAGAGGGTGCGAGTCGGAGTGTGATATAAAAAGAAGAGTCGGTGAGAAAGTTTCTATATTGTACTCCCAATTCTCTTATTAATAAAACAGAGCTTTCGTTGATCCGTGGAGTTGTCCCAATTAAAGTGAAATATAAAAAGGAGAGTTGGTGAGGAGGTTTCTCTTGTACTCCTAATTTTCTGATTAATAAACAAAACTTTCGTTGGTCCGTAGAGTACCCAATAATTAGATTGAGATATAAATTAGATTGAGATATAAAAAGGAGAGTTTTTGAGAAAGTTTAAATCTTATACTTTCAATTCTCTTATTAGTAAATGGGACTTTGTTGGTCCGTTGAGCAGTGCCAATTCTCTGAATAGAACTTTGCCAATTCTCTGAATAGAGCTTTACTCGGTCCGTGGAGTAGGCTAGAAAAGCTAGTCAAACCACGTAATTTTGTGTTCAATTTCATTTCTTTGCAGCAAATTCGATTCTTTCGATTCCAATTTTGTGTTCAATTTCATATCTTTGCAGCAAATTCGATTCTTTCGATTCCAAGATCATCGATCTTGATCTGTTTGATACTCACCCACCAAAATACACCAAGTTTCGAATCTAAAGTGACTTTTGGAAACTCAACAATGATAAATGAGGGAGGAGACAAACCTTCCGCCTAAAACATTACCGCTTATCCTCAAACAATATCATTACCGCTTATTCACAGATCTTCCAGAAATTGTGTCTTTACCAAAACAACTCTACAGAGTTGCAGCTAAACCCTAATACTAGTTTTACATTACATCATAACAGGTCATTACAAACACACTGTCTTTGCAGCTTATATACAACCGTCCATTTCATACAAAACACATCCAAAATCAACGCAAAAGATATATAAACTGCAAACACATCCGTTACAACACAAACCTACCTAATTCTAACTAAAAAGCTTTCCTTCTGCTGCCCTACCTTTTACTCCGATGTATCATAGACAACATCTTTCTCTTCATACTTCACACCAACCAGAAACCTTATGCTAACCTGTCATAACCAGCCGATAAAGAATCAAATATCAGATAAAGAACTTATAACTTTCTTTACACATTAGCAGATCAATTACTCCACTGTTATTACCAGCTTAGGATCATATACGGCGTACTCATTGTACTCCAGGGGACTACTCTTGTGCTCAGATGGAACTATCTTACCGCAAGGCACCTTAATGTCATCTTTCCATGTAATATGCTCTGACTCGTCCGTCTTCTTACGTCCTCGTCCTATTACGCCGAGCTTCTTCTCTTCCATTTTAGTCGAGTCCTCGGGAATATTTGTGACTTCTGTTACGTTTTCGCCCAACGATGCAACTGCTAAGACAAGAAAACCCTCTGGCCTATCTATGGCTGTGAAGCCATACCTCGCTGCTTCTGCCGCGGCGTCTGAGCAGACTATCGCTTTCCCAAACTTCAAAACATATACGTAGGAAGTAAATATTCGTGTAAGGAAAACGCATAATGAAGATGGAATCCATATGCGCTTTTACACGTCTGTTCTTACCATGTACCCTGGAGCAGGCAAAAAGCCTACTGCTGGCATGAAACCCTTCTGAAGATGCCTCAGTAAATTCGAACTTCGAGTGCCTATAAGGTTAGCGAAATGCAATTATTCGATTGTTAAATTAAGAATTGAGGAGTACTTCCTAAAACCAATAGGTTATGAGGAGATAACATATTTGATATATTAGGTGAGATTGAGAGCTATTGATCTCATCAATAATGTGGGGCAATATCCACTTTTTTAGTAATCTCAACAATGTATGTTCGGTACTAAAAATTATGAAAAGGAGAACATACCACACCAAAGAAGAAATTTGTTTGGGAGCTTCTTGATCTCATCAAAGGACGGACATGCACTCACTTCGACGGCAAACACATTCTCAATGCTCACCCCATAACTCTATATATAAACACACAACAAAAAATATCAGACATAAAGCGTAAACGTCTTCAGATGTTAATACCAGTGGTCGAAAACGTCTTTTCGCTTACAATTTCGCCAACTTCAACTGGTTCATACGTCTTCTCGAGATAGTTCTCGACCATCTTATAGTCGTCGGTGTCTTTCTCGACGGGGGTTATGGAGCAACCTAATTTCTTATACCGATCTAATAAAGGGTCGTCGAGGGTTGATCCCGACATGTCTCCTATGAGGCGCGAAGCTGCGTTTATGTCCCTGATAGTCTCATATACAGAAGCTACCTGTAATATAATAACAAAGGAGATGCGCTTATTACATGGTTTACCCTTTCTTAATTAGTCGACTACTACATACATAGTAACGGACTTACATGATCAGCTATGTCGCTATGATCTCTTAGAACGTAAGGCCTAGTGGAAGGCAAAAGTGTGAATACTTTCTGGCTAAAATCAGACCATAACGCTTCGCCCTTCATGCCCGTCTCCTTGCTGACCTTGAGCTTGTGAAAGAAATCAAGGAGAACTTGTTCACCTGTTTTTTTTTTGTTAGTTGCCTTAGAAAATATATCCATGCGCGAGACTTAGAAAATTAACGATCATAAGTATGATCTTACATGTGTTCAAGTGGAAATCAGTGACCATACCCAACGGGATATCGGGAAAATCTAAGCCCATCTCCATCAGAGCATACCTTTGAAACACAGAGTGGAATATAAATTGATGAAAACAAGTATACTTCCAGTAAAATCTGAATAATGTACACACCTGTAAATTTCTTGGCTACATAGAACTTTCATGAGATTAGCCACTTTGGGCTCGAGATTGCTATGCGCCACAGCGATTCCTAGCTGCCTAAGCCCCAAACCACCGCTCCTAACCTCTACTCCATCGTCCTACAACGTCGAAAAATCGAACATAAAATAAATCATTTTTTCATTCCATCACAACATAGCGTTAATAGCATCATTAGAATTTACGAAACGCGGTAAGTGATTAGAGCACGAACTATGTCAACGGGGAAAAACTTCAGAGACTTCTTCTGTAGCTTTTTCTCTCTCTCCCACGGCTCGAAATCATTCCCAGTCAAATCTTGAAAATGTTTGGCGAACTCTTTGATGGCGTTTTCGACATTTTCACACTCGTCTAATCTCTCTTCTGCGCCCCCATCATCGCCAATCCTACCCCTCTTGTAATACATGTACAACTTATCTTCGGGGACCGTAATGAGCTGTATAATGCAGAAGCTGTCCAAAAAAAATTTTCAGTAAATATTGATTTCAATAAAATTACTTCGCGTTTAACGAGAAACTAGTTATAAGAGATGTCTCACTCGTTTGAGCCTCGACCACGGTCGCTATTAGCGAAAGCGCAATTATACAGAATCCCGTCCTTCTCGAGTATTTTCCCGCCTTGGTCCTGCAATTTGCTGTCCTTGTGGACTCCCCTTTTCCCATATACCTTAAGCTGATGAGATATTAAACTTAATAAGAGGAGGGCTACCATGAAATAACATTTGATAATCAATAATGAGATTGAAATGGGTTTTCGTACTTCAGATGTAAGAGTTTCGAGGGCTTCCTCGGTCTTGTCGAGATGATACAAAGGGATGCCTTTACCAGCCACCCTAAGATCACTGACAATATCGTAAGCTTCTAATGGTTGTGCCCTTTTTTTCTCGATGCTCTCGTTTAGCCAAGCTTCTCTAACTACGGGGATTCCACGCTCCCTAAATTAGAACAATTTGAAGTCGAAGAAATCATCGTAAATCATAGTAGACGCACGCACATAATGGTTAAATCCTTACATGGCTTCGGTTATTTTGGAAGATCCGCCGCGGTCTCTCTCAGCTGGAGAAGTTACAACACAAGTCGCACCTGCAAAAAAAAGGAAAATCCTAAGCCATAATTCATGTGCATTTTGTCGATCATTAAGGTTATTATCGGTACTAAGAAGATTAAACTTTATCTTCCCAATTACGTCAAATAAACTACAGATCACCCAGAAAAAAGATATATATATATTCGAAGTTCATAGAAATATACCAATTACAGAGTTGGCAACTTTGCCTCCATTCTTCTCTATCTTGGACTTCCAATAATGCTTCGAAACATTTAAACAAACATTTAAATGAATAAAATCCGTGTAACATTAATGTTTGCAAAAACCAAGGACAGAGCGTTACTACACATACATGTGTTCCGCTTAAACGACCAGACAGCGAAATCATAAGTCCTTTGAAAGGTTTATCCAATAAAGGATCTTGGCGAGGCCGATCTTTGGGATCTTGGTGCTTTCTCAGCAGCTAAACGTAGAAATTTTCACGAAAATAATTTCAGTTATCATATCAAGGAACTAAGATAAATTATAACAACTACTTAAACAGTTCATTACATCAGCCACGCTCGAGTCTTTAACCGATTTGGGCAACTTGAGGGGCTCGAACTTCCTCGGAGGCTCCGTAGTGTTGAAAGTGCAACTCGACCATTCACTATATGTTCCTTTGCATGAGTATGACTTATCAGTGACCTCCAATGTTCCATTACACACAGGACATTTACCAAGAGGACCATAAAACAAAATGTCTTGGCTGCAATATACCAAGTTAAAAAAAAAAAGAAATTATAAAACTAAGTTAGGTACACAACAATCGAATTGAAGGACATACATGGACCATGGTAAACACTCATCTTTTTTTTTCTTGCACGGACGGCATTTATTTTTAGGTTAGGTTTCAAATTTAGACGTCTAAGAGCATAATTTTATTACCATCTAGGGACAACAGCATCGTCTGAACCACTGGCATCTTGACCATTCGCCTCGAGAATTTCGCGCATTTGCTTAATGGAAAGGTGTTCGCTAGTGGCTTTGCAGAACTTCTCGAACTCGGCTTTGATTTCTTCCTTAGACTTACCGTTAGTACTTTCTTCGCCATTATTGTCATCATTATGACTATCTAATTCTTCCTCGGTTTTGGCTTTCTTACTTGGTGAATGGCGATCAACGTCTTCTGTTTGTTCAACTTTGGATTTGCCTTCCGCTTTGTGTTTCCTCGTACCAGACATCTTTTCCTCGTCACTAGCATGAGAATGTGACCGTGTCACGTGAACCTTAAAATGAAACAAAGCAGCCATAGAAAGATGGTTTATATTAGGGCCCACCTTAACTCATCACAGATATATCTATACCATGTGTATGGAATTTGAAAGAAAAACCAAAAGAAGATTTCAACCACCAACCTTCATTTTCGCACAAGTTGAACTCTTGTTCCGAATCGTGCTTGCATTAAACCAAAAGTAGTTGTGATATAATCTCAAGTCGAAACGATGAGTGCTGATTTAACAAGATTTTCTTTAAGAGGTGCGAGATGTAATGAAAATATAAAACAAAAGCAAATGAAGGTTCTTTTTTAATCTGTGTTTTATTACGTGAGAACATGTGTCCTCCGGCTTATGCCACGATTGCGGTGTGTTGTGTTAGCTTCATGACATCTGTTCTTTTGTGTAAGACCGATGTTCAGAATAATTAAATATGACCTCCTTATCGGCTATGTAGATGTAAATTGTAGCTTTTCAGGTCACTGTAGAATATAATTTAATACTATTTATTTAAATATATATGCTATGCATCCATAATCCGAATATTTAAAACGGTTAATTGGGTAAGGCTCTAAAACATATTTTTAATTAAAGATGACATATATAAATTACATTTAGAGGTAAGGATCAATTTAACTTTCATTTAGAAATAAGGACTCATGTGGTATCACAGACCCACAAAGTGGTACCACAGAACAATGAAGTGGTACTTCCACTAGTACAAAACAGGGAATCGCCGCCGATTGTTTTGCCCTACGGGGTCGGTTTCTAGGCGACGCAAACCTCACCGACGCTGAAACTATTGATTATGGTCGTCGGTTGATAAAGAAACAGCGCCGGTTTACAGAACAACCGACGCCTATTCACGTATAAGCGTCGGTTGTTGCCCAACAACCAACACTGATGACGATGAAAGATCGGTTCCTCTAAGAACCGACGCTGAATATTTGTTAGTAATTAACTTAATTGGAGTATAGACGTTGGTTGTTTCTAACAACCGTCACTGGTTATGTTTTTTTAACATATTATATTTATTTTTTTCGAACCCTCCTGTACAGTCCAAAACAAACCAAAAACTAAAAGTTTTCACGAAAGTCATGTAATAATAAATATCCAACGTAAATATCCACTAATCCAACATAAAATAATCAACTAATCCAACTAATCGAACATAAGTATCCAACTACACTCGCGTTTAAAAGATAAACAAAAATGGACTACAACAATCACATCACCGGACAAATTTCCTTGAAATATTCTGCCCACAACTCGCAAATCTCTTGAATCGTTGCACTGTTGTAAATGGTATATTGTAAAACCAGTATCATTGGCCAACAAGAAACGAATCATTAAAATAAGACACATTATTTGAAAAGCTATGTAGATGAAACAAATTATCATACCTTTATCAAATTGGTTCGGTCTTCTCCGACGATTCGTAAGAGATCAAACATATATCGCATGACATAGTATCCACACAATTCAGTATTGAGCGGTTGTCGAGGGCACTATATTCGGAAAAAAAATAAATATTATAAGAATCTAAATAAAAAACTACTTTCAAATTGTAAAATTAATGTGTACCTTGCATGCTTTCCAACTAACTGGGAATGTCTTCTTACTTTGAACCGCACCAACGAACGTTGCCGTCTTTATTGCCCTGAAAATCAGAAATTATGTTACAAGATAAATAAACGATGAAGAAACTATAAACTAGAACTTTCCATAACTTATGCGTTTAGACGTTCATGGATATCTAACTTTCGTAGGCCCGCCTTTGGTGCCAAAGGGTCGAACACAAATACGGTGTTCGCGGCAAAGTCGATCACCAACAATACCCAATGACTCCTAAAACTCGTAAAAACATAAACTTAATCACGTATAAAGTAAACCACTAAGATATATAACATACAAGGTAAGTAGAGCATTCTCACCCTTCACGATAAGGTGCAAAACATAAGTACATGACTTGTACGAATTTTTGAATGCCTCGGCCATGTAGTCAGCCAATCTCTCTACCGGCATTCTTATCACCAGCCATCTCGCTTAAACGACTCGGATTGAAGCAATGGAACTCCGATGCCTCTTGACGAAGATATCTATAACGATTACATATATTTAATAAATCATGCTTATAAAAATCTTATAGAAACTACTAACTTCAACGATAAAATAAAAATACCTCAAGAAGACCAATGAAGTGGTACCACAGACCCCGAACTGTTATTGCAGACCAATGACTGTTACTGCAGAGTAATGAAGTGGTATGGGGGAGCCATGAAGTGTTTCTGAAGAAAATTTTCTTAAAACTAATGCATTTTCTGACATGAGTGTGAACTGTAATTGAAAGATTAAATGGGGCTGATCCGAAATTTGCCCTTAAAATAATGGCCTTGGACCCAGTCAACGTTAAAAATATAGCCCAGTTGCTTTTCTGTTTTTTTTTTTAAATCAACTTAAGGGTATTTGCGTCATTTGACAAGTTATCTTTTTAAAAATAGCAGGAGGTCCTGCTATATAGCACAGGTTCACTGAGCAGGGGACACGTGCTACATAGTAGGGGACCCCGCCCATCTGGTGCACAGCATGGGCGGGACTCACGCTGTGTATGGGGGGACCCCTAATGTGTGTGCGGGGGACCCGTGCTGTGTGTGCAGGGGACCCCGCCCATCTGGTGCGCAGCATGGCCGGAACCCCTGCTGTGTGATTAATAGCCCTGTTGTGGGGGCGGGACCCCTACTGTGTGGACAAGACCCCTGCTGTGTGGATGAGACCTCTGCTGGTGTGCGGGGGACGCGCACAATCAAAATCTACTGTTTTCTTTTTCCGAATTAAAACTAGAGCTGTCAAACGGGTTGGCCCGCCCCGTCCCGCCCCGCTTCAACCCGCCATTAAACGGGGGGCCAGCCCGCCAACATAACGGGCTACTAAACTAGTAGACCGCCCCTCCTCACAGCGGGTTGGCGGGCTACCAACCCGCTAACTCTTTTTTTTTTTAATATAGAAGTTGTGTTATTTTGTTGCGAATAATAGTTTTATTAATAATGTATGTAATAATCAACGAAAATCCATAAATCATTTATGAATTATGTAAGTTCATAATCAAATTAATTATAATTAAATACTAGTAAAAATTATTTATTAATATTTAGCATACAAAGATGTATATAATAGATATACATAATAAACATATATAATATACATTTACTGGCGGGCCAGCCCGCCCCGGCCCACATCAACCCGTGGCCCAAGCTGGCTAGCCCATTACGGCCCGCCTTTAAACGGGCCAGGAATTGATCAAGCCACCCTCAATTTTTCATGGCGGGGCGGGCCAACCCGACGGGCTCGGCCCGTTTTGACAGCTCTAATTAGGGGTGAGCAAAAATATCCGGAAACCGGATTCCGATCCGGTATCCGATTTTCAAAACCCGAAAAAACGGATATCCGGTTTTAAAAACCGGATCGGATATCCGATCCGATTTATTTTAAACTAAACCGGATCGGATACGGATAGTGGTTTGTCTAAAATCCGGATATCCGGTATCCGGTTTTATATTAAAAAAATAAAAAAAAAATAAAAAATAGTCCAAAAAGAAAATGAAGGTCCAAAAAGGAAAAAAATCATCAAGTAGAATATTTAAATTTATATTATTTTTATTATTGCAAAAAACTTTGTTAGAGAATTGAGATAAAAAAAACATAAAAACATCGAGACTCGAGTTAAAAAATTAATGTGAATTTGTGGTATTGTGTTTATTATTTATTATGTAATTTTGAATCATAAATTCACATATTGTCTCAATTAATATGTCTAGAAATTCTTATATTAAAAAATACATTTTTTTTATTGTGATAAGAAATAAAAAATATGATTTTCAAAAGAAAATAATAAAAAATATAAGAAAAATAAATTTAAAAACCGGATGCGGATATCCGGTGTAAATATCCGGATAAACCGGATATCCGATTTCCTGATATCCGATTAAAACCGGAGCGGATACGGATACCATTTTTCGATATCCGAAAATCCGGATATCCGAATTTCGGATATCCGAAAAACCGGATATCCGGTTTTGCTCACCCCTAGCTCTAATACAACTTACAAAAAGTATCTAGTAAATGCAAAAAAAAGGTGATTAATAATTGCAGGATCCAAAATCTACACTCCAACTATAGAAGAAAAATTAATTAGAGACAAGACTACAAACAAAAATCACATAACATGAATGTTGACCAACCAAACAAAAATACTTGATCGGGAAATCCAATTAATTATACTAACTCAGCATTACTCAACATTATTCAAAATCATTTATTTCACCAAACCTTATCCATACCAATTACCCCCTCCCCTCTATATAAACATGCACAGGGAAGTCACAAAAAATACTCACAACACCACCACGTATCAAAAAAAAAGAACAAAAAAAGATAAACCCTAGCTGTAAACAGTACCTTTTTCAGAAAAATGAGAAAGAAAAGAACACTAGCATACATCACCAATGAAAAAGACAGGAAAGCTTCTTACAAAAAACGAAAGGGTGGACTCATGAAAAAGCTCAATGAGATCTCCACGTTATGTGCAATCGACGGCTCTTGCATTCTATATAGCCCATACGAGGCCGAGCCAGTGGTGTGGCCCAGCCCAGATGGGGTTCAAGCTGTGCTCGAGCGGTTTCAGAGTGGCTCGCTAATTCAACGTATACAAAAAACGGTTGATCAAGAAACTTATATAAAGATGAGGATCAACAAGAGTCAGCAGCAGCTCAATAAGGTCTTGGGAGTGAACATGAGGAGAAGGCTGGAACTTTATATGTTTCAGGTCATCAATGGTTTAATGAGCCTTGATGTTTTCGATTATCGTAATGCTGCATGGGAGATGAATTCGTTCATAAAAGACTACTTGGGGGATTTGGAAGTTCATATGAACAAATTCAAAAGGCTTAGTTCTGATGGTAAGAAACCCTAAACTAGGCTTCTATGGTACGATCTTTTGATGTTTGAAAACGTTGTGATATTAATTGATTCTACCATTCTTTCTTTCAAGGTACTAACACCAATGACATGGATAAGGATGGTGGGCTTCCACTGTCGGCCTATGAACATGGGAGTTCTGATCCAAACGGTAATGATAGCGTATCTTCTTCATCTAATGATACTGATGAAGATGACAAGGAAGATGGCGGTGATGATCATGAACAAGGGAGGAACTAAAAAGGAACTAATGATACGTGTTTGTTTACATTTCTAGTAGTACGTGTGGCATGTAAAATAATATAAGTTGTCACAGTAATTTGCGGAATCGTTATCTAATTATTTTACATAAAGGCATCGATAAAATTGCCACCCTGCATATGAGAAGCCTAACGAACTATGATTAGGCAAGTAGACAAGTTAAGCGAGAAGTTACCAAAGCAGTTATACTAAATTTGACAGTGATTGACATTAGGGTTTGTACCGATATAGAGAAGATAGAAGAGATGAAGAGAAAATTATGATCTGAAAAAATATTGAGTTATTTTTCTTCTATAAACTGCGGTTTATCAACGGAAAAACAACAAGGTGTTTATACTATACCAAAATCTCGTTGTTGCTGCTGTACTTATAAATGCTATTTTAGTTCCTGAACTCTGCAAAAAATTTCATTTTTTTGTTCTTTTACTGGTTAATCTGAGGTAAGTTATCTTGACGAAATGCTAGTGTGCTTCCTCCAAAGAATATTAGATTTGCACACGCACAATACCTGCATTTTGTGAGACACAACGACTATATAATGTTCTATAAAATAAAAGTCAACTGTTATTGATTTTATGTGATTCAATGACATATTTTGATATTATTGAAAATATAAAAGTTTGCACTCACATTTAATTTTATGCCATGTCCTATAATATATTCCATTCTAATATATTTTGGAAATAGTTTTATGTGTTTTGTTGACTAAATATTCAACCTTGTAAATGTAATTAATATTCATTAAATCCATGACCTCAAAAAAATTTCAAGCTGTGAAAATTTATGTTAATGTGAAGAATCCAAAGCTTAATCCTATCAATTTTATATGTTATTAACTGAAAATCAATTCATGCAGATTATATAACACCAAACAAGTCAACTCAAAAAATGAATATGTAATAACAAGAATTGACTATTCGATATCTAATCTTAGTAAAATATCCTGAACTTATATTTAAATCTGATTAACTAAATGGATCGTAATTCCTTATAAATCCGATGTAACATTTGAATGTTAACTATAATATAATTATATATAATTATGTAAAAACTAACAATACAACAATTTATACAAAATAATATATTGTGTTGTGATTGTCCAAGAACATTTGTATGACTGTTCATAAAAAGTTACTTACCTAGTGCCACAAAAAAAAAATTATATAAACGCGAGCTTTGTGGTTCGTCACGTCACCAACTAGTTTTTGCACTGAACTGTACCCTTACAAGCTTGTCTGCAATCTGTAATTATTCTTCTCATTCCAACATATCAATTCTGAGATGTCTCATATTCATTGGTCTTTTTAATTAACTAAAAAAAATCGTAAATTCCGTAAAAACAGAAATAAAGTTGAATCTTTATGCGTTACCTTTCTATAGGCATGCTACAGATAGTTTCTGCTAATCCTTAATGTCTGTGATGAACTAGCAAAACATCACGAAATGGAGTCATTCCATTTTCTGAGGCTGTCATTTCAGAGCTCCTAATCAGGCCGGAAATGGTTTTGTGACAGATGAAAATGTAGATTTAAATTTTCATGGAACAAAATGATGTAATAACACTACAAAATCTACATCATTTTGTAGATGTTGATTTATTTTGATCTAAATCAAAATCTACATTTTCATCTGTCAAAATAATGTAAATTTTTTAGTGTTATTACATCATTTTGTTCCACAAACATTTAAATCTACATTTTCATATGTCACAAAACTATTTCTGGCCTGTTTAGGAGCTCTGAAATGGCAGCATCAGAAAATGCAATGACGCCATTTCGTGATGTTTTGCTAGTTCATCACGGACATTAAGGATTAGCAGAAACTGTCTGTAGCATGCCTATAGAAAGGTAACGCATAAAGATTCAACTTTATCTCCGTTTTTCTTTTTTGCTTTTGCTTTACGGAATTTACGATTTTTTTAGTTAATTTATGCGCTTCGTAGTGTTCTTTCCTTCTCTATCGTTACCCTTGGTGGAACTTTTGATGCATTAAGTGATAGATCTGAGTATTCTATGCCGATATGAAACCTTCCTATTCAAATGGTATTTAAGCATTTCGTCAATACCGCTATGCTATTACAATTCGAAGCACAAAGTATCATATTGTTCGGTGCGCTAACTTAATTTTCAGCCGTGCTTTCCACATATGTACTCCGCATCAAATGCAGCTTAAATGAATCTAATGAATATGGATTCGTTTGCGCTTGTTGCTCATTCATCGTCACATGTGGGAGATCCTTCTTCTGCGATCTCCAAACCATGAAACTTTAGGCGCATGCCGTTAGCGTCAAGCTGCCAGCAATTAGTAAGTTTTTTTAATCACGTATACAATATATCTGTGAATATATTACTATTCGTAATTTCAGTAAGAAGAAATATTTTTTTTATGTTAAGTTTTTTTTTTTGCAAAGTGGTGGCAGCCGAGGAGATGTGCGAGATAACATGCACAGTTGACGACATCAGTTTTGCATGCACAGCTGCCAAAGGTAGCTTGCGACTTTGAACGAGTTCAATTTTCGAGAATGAAGCAATGTGCGCGGCGCATGGCACAGTCTGTACTCGTAGAGAAGAGCACGGCGCGCATAGAAAGGTACAAAGAATGCAAAGGAAAGGCTAATTTTGCTCGAAGGTAGTTGCAATAAAAAAAACTGAATAATTAAATATTATGGCTCTCCAATGCTACATATTTATGATTTTCTTTTTCTTGGTTGGTAGGGGTTCTAATCTCTTTGGTAGTTGAAATTCCATGCCGAATATATATATATATATATATATATATACTAGTTTTTTGCATGTGCAATGTACTATGTTAACTATCTGTAATTACTATATGTTAATAAAAATTATTAAATTTATGTTGATAGTGGTATCTATTGGGGATTAACATGTGGGTGGTGGAATTTTTTGTGATTTATGTTATTTAATTTATTCTTTAGTTTACGGGACATGTCGCATAGCATATGAGAACACATATATTTCTAATTATATAAGAAAGGTACTCCTTTTATTAAGACTTTGAACTTGGTATAACCTGTCAGATTTTGTTCTGTCGATTTAGATGTAACAAAAATAATGTTGTTATTTAAAGACAACACTAAATTTTTCATTGTGGCATTTTTGTATTCTCAATATTGCCTCTCTGTAATTTATTATCTTACTATTAGACGTTTATAGTTTATAACACACGAGTTTAAGTGTGCACAAAGAATACTTGTAAATATTAAAATTTTCATACGAATCCGTCATGAGACCACAACCGAAAAACCCATCCTCAAACTAAAAACGCATTAACAATTCTCCAACCGTCAAAACAATTCTCAAACTCAAATGCACATTCTTGTAATATTCTCTTCTATATGATTTTTTTCATATTAGCTATATAATTTACGACTTTACAAGTTAGACCACACTAAAATTCGATTTGAAAAAAAAATATCATAAAATTAATAATAAACTCGATATTTTTTTCATATAAAAAACATAGAAAATATATTTATTAATAACACGAGTCCTTCTAATTGTTTTTTTTTACTTTTTTTATGGTGTACTTTAATAATTAAAAAAACAAATGAATATTAAAACTCATTTTTTGGAAAATATCATTCAAAAATGCATATTCGGTTTAAAACGAGAGAAAAGATAAACTTGCATTTTGAGTGGAGATGCTTTGAATTCGAAGCCCAGGCCCAGTTTCTACTCTCGAAATTACAAGAATACCCTTGTAACGAAATAAAAAATGCTGGAAACATTTTGGGGTCTTCTATCATTTGTTTGTCCGACGAAACACAGATCGTGAGCTTCGACAGCAATTTGGGTCAGATAAACACGAGCAGATTATCGGTGAGTTTTTCTTTACTTGGTGAGTTTTTCTATCTCTCTTTATCTCCGCCTGGTTTGAGTTCATCGTTCATTGTTTTGAAATGCTAATCTCGGTAACAAATTCTGATCTGATGGCTGGCTTACAATCCGATAGCTATTGAGCACAATCATTTGCTCATAAACCGATCGTATATTTCTTATCGAAAGAGTTATGGGTGCGTTTGATTTTGTGTGCCGATGGTTCGATTTTCCTGTACAAGATTTGCAAATCCCTAAATCTCGTTGGTATTCAATCGTTTTAGTAGGGCCTTATTTTCTGTTTTTGTTAATTTACATGATCTCCACACATAATTGTTTTAGTGTGTAAAGAAACTGAGTTTTATAAGAATGTGAATTGTATCATGTATGCTTGCTGAAATTGGACGTTTAATGAACTGCCAAACTTTCATTTTTGAATTTTATTCTCACTAAATTTAACGGGCTGTCCTGATATTGCTGGTGTAAGCTCGTCGCAAACAAAATCCAACCTGTCTTGAATCTCACGTACACATCCAAAAACTGATTATCACGGTTTGTTCGTGGATTTTAGGATTTCGAATTGAAACATGGAGTCCGCAGCTAAACGCAGAGGTGGGGGGATGTGGGAAGGAATGTACCGTATGATAATGCGCCGTACGCCTGTCTATGTTACATTTGTTGTCGTTGGTGCATTTGTCGGTGAACGAGTATGTAACAAATTTATTTGTGCAAAACTATCCATAATGTTTTGTAGTGATTGATACTTGTGTAATCAGTGAATTGTGTTGGATCTGGGAAAGGGGTATTCTAATTTTTCGAAGTTGGGCTTCGAATTTAATTTTAGGTCCATTGTGCTATTACATCGTGTTTATACGTTTTTTTCCTTCTCTATTTCAGGCCGTAGATCGTGGTGTGCATGCTCTATGGGACCACTTCAATGCTGGGGTATTGATTAAAAAATTTATATGATTAACTTTTGTTCTACTTTCAGCTTGTAGTTGTGGTATTGTCATTGTGAAAATTGCATGCAAGGAGCTACTTGTCCGCTGCATATTTTCCTTTAGGTTTTGGTAATGAGGAAACTATCACAGGTTTTTAGGTGATTACTTTCTTTTGAATTTCTCGATTGCGAAAATGTCATGAGTTTATTGTGGTTCAATTTAATGTAACTGGCTATTCTTGCTGGGGTTAGACCACACTTTTGTGGTGTGTGATGTTACGTGTTTGTCTTTTGCCTCATCTCATGTATCAATTTGCTTGAACCCCTGATGATTTGAGGATATTCTAGGTTAATGGAGTTCTAACCATTCTTTTTTTTTTACTTGCCTCCTATGGATAACTATGAAAGACATTCTGCTGAATATGATCTCTTCTGTAGACATTCTTTTGTGTGGTCTCCTACGAAGTTTGCTGACAGTTCTTGAATTCTATTAGTGGACTTACTTGAATGTTAAAGTTCATTGAAAGAAGTATATAGTGTGCCCTTGTGCTAGTTTTTTTCTGTGTCACACAAACACGCACACATATGTTGTACATGCATACATGTAAGGGTTGTCATAAAACCTCTGTGCTATCAACTTTGTGGAACGACTCTTGGGTCAAAACTTAAAGGTCTTTACACTTTTGCGGTAATTTATCAGATTTCACATTCATGTATTTCTGACTGTTGTGATATTTGAAAGAGTGTGAAGCAACACCGTTTTTTGCATGTTATATGTGCGGAACTTGAACAAGAAGGAAGACTGTGATCATCGATCTTTAACGATATTTTACGTCTGGTTTCTGCAGAAGAAGTACGAAGACATTCCAGTTTTGGGACAGAGGCCATCCGAAGAGTGAAAATGCTCTCTCCCAACTGGCCATTGAAATTTGCATTTCCCAATAATCAGTGCATTGTATGCTTTTATGAACATTTTGCCTCTTTAAAATTATAGAAACGGCTGCAGCACTTTTGCTTTGTGACAAGTTGTTTTGCAGAATGGTGTTTTTTTTATGAACATGATATTGATTGTCCGCTTAGACAACAAGCTTGAAACATTTCATCAATTCATGTAGTTAAGAAAACCCTTTTTCAGGCTGTAAGATAATAATTTCCTTTATTTTCACAAATTGGACAGCTTTTTAACTAAACATTTCTTGCATGTTCTTGTCTTTTTTGTTTGATTGAATCATTTTTTCTTTCTTTGGTGGCTTTTGAACTTTTACTGAAAACATTCGGTAGCCACACAAGGAGACCGACTCGTCGTCGTTGTTTTCCCCTGTGATTAATCTTAATTACGGTGGTTTTCTTTCAATTTGTTCAAAATTGATAATTAATATGATTGATGAAAACTCATGGTCATCCATCCAATGATCCCAACTTCTTGTGAAGTTAGTCCCCACTATCTGTACCTAAACCCCCACAGATTACGACGATCAAGAAGTTGGATATATCACTACTTATTAGGCCCGGTCAAAAATTATGATGAGATTTTATTTTACTTTCTAGGAATTAATCTTATAATTCAACTCGTTAATGAGGCACAGATTTTCGGATTAAAGATGGCTAAATAGCATGTGGTTTAAAACATAAGCATCGAAACCCCTGTGGTTCGTAAATCGTCTGACCGTTATATTCCAGCTTTACCCTCGTCTACATGTAACGTAACAGAGATGCATCATCATCGCCGTTCAACCCTAATCGCTTGGAAGCAACCTCTGATGAAGGTCAACCCTCGATCTCTTCGAACGGATTCTTCCAGATGGGAATCTCCAATGGTGCTGCAAATTTCAAAAAATGGGGTAAAATTTCTCCAATCGACATCAAAAACCAAACCCAAAATGCGATTTATACATTCTCTCTCCTCAATAAATCCCATATATGCGTTCTACTGGAAAAGCTGCGTTTGTAATTACAAAATTGTTTCTAAATCCTCTTTTTATTTCTAACTACATAAAAGTCCCCCTTGGTCAGATTCACGAACACAACACAGAACAAGTTATCACTATTGCTATGCTTTGACCATAAATCTCAGAAACCTAAATCAGCCCCAAGAGTAATTATCCAAGTTGGTATGGGTTGCGAACAAGAAATCAACCCCCAAGTTTCTTAACCCACAAGAAAAATTATGTTGCGAAAGCACTTGTTAGTACGGTGGATCATTTGGATTCTGTGGCTGATAAGCTTAATAAAATCTTGGATTAGCCTTTCTTATCCAATTGCTTACCTTTACTGTTAAATCTTCTTATATGGGATCTTCTTTGCATCTTCTCGAAAAAAGTATGTAGCTTTTTAATTATACGAATAGTTTTTTTTATTTGCAACTCAAAATTATATTTTTTCCTGTGTTATATAATTTTCGTGTTTTTGATAAAATTTTATTTTGATGTTTTATATGTATAAATGTTTTATGATTGGTTAAATTTTCTCTTGATCAAATCTAAAAAAATAATATTGTAGTCTAATTTGTAAAGTTGGAAAAATGTGGGTAATATTAGAACTTTCTAAAAATTATGGTGGAAGAGAATATTGCAAGAATATTTTTTGAGTTTGAGAATGAGTTTAACGGTTGGAGAATAATTACTGTATTTTGAGTTTGAGAATGCGTTTGAGTTTGAGAATTGGTTTCACGTCGGAGAAGGTCTAAGGAAACAAATTACATTAGACTCTGGAAACTTCTACCTAGAGAATGACCAAAGCACTGGAAATTGTCTCTTGCTAAGCTTTGACTATAAACATCCCTATTACCAGGTATGAGGTGTTGTAATAATTTTACTGGGCCACTTAGCATAGCTAAGTGGCTCGTTCTGATTCGTCCATGTAATATAGCTATACGGCAGATTCTGGTTCGTCCACGTATGCAGCTACGCGGCTCATTCTGGTTCGCCCACGTATACAGCTACGCGGCTCATTCCGGTTCGTCCACGTGTCTAGCTACGCGGCTAGCTCTGATTCGCCCGAGCCTAAAACCTTCAGCTATAAATAGGCTAGCTATAAGTCATTGTAAATCATCGAAAACAATAACTTCTTCTTATATTCAGTATATACAAGTATTGTGAGGAAAAATATTTAGAGAGTTGGTGAGTCTCCTATTGTAAGAGAGATAGAGCTAGTGTTCTCCTTACGGTAGAGAGTTGTAACTCCTAAATTACCCACAGTAAAAATTCCTTACCTTGCCCGTGGTTTTTCACCCCGACTTTGGGGTTTTCCACGTAAATTCCTGGTGTCCCCTTTATTTTTACTGTCCTTTTTACAACAAGTGGTATCAGAGACAGGTTGGGTGTTTATAATGTCTACTTACCGTATGCTCTGTGGTTGCCAATAATATTGGATCCTCCACATCAGAAAGTTTGTTAGATTATTACTATTCATCCATTAAAGTTTCTGGGGAGGGAAAAAAAAAGGAGAGAAAAAAAATGGCAGCTAAGCATGAGATTGAGAAATTCAACGGGAAAAATTACTCCCTATGGAAGGTAAAAGTCAAGGCAATTTTGCTCAAAGAAAATTGTCTGGAAGGTATCACTGGCAGGTCGGAAAGAATTACAAGTGATGCCAAATGGAAGAAGATTGATGGAAAGGCTACTGCCAATATTCATCTCGCATTAGCAGATGATATATTGTCGAGCGTCGTAGAGAAAACTAGTGCAAAGGAAATCTGGGATCACCTTGATAAGCTATATCAAGCCAAGTCGCTTCATAGCCGGATTTTCTTGAAGAAGAAATTATATGCTCTAAAGATGGATGAATCTTCTTCAGCAACAGAGCACATCAACAAAATGGTTACTCTGTTTGGCCAACTCAAAGACTTGGACTGCAACATAGAGTCAAGCGATCGTGCTGAACTCCTACTTGCAAGTCTGCCAGATTCTTATGCTCATCTCGTCATTAGTCTAACCAACAACCAAACCGGCGCAATAACACGGAGAAGAAGGTGATTACACCCCATCAAGTAGAGGCGCTGACTGTGACGAAGGTAAGATCTGGAGAACGTGGTCCAAGTGGGAGCCGAAAGCGGATCAGATATGAAGAACGTGGTCCTAGTGGAAGTAAAAAATCGGTCCCGCAAAATAAGAAGGCTATCAAATGTTATCACTGTGGCAAGAAGGGTCATATGAAGAAAGATTGTTGGGGTCTAAACAGAAACCCCAATGCTCAAGGAAACGTGGCCAACGCTCCAGACAATGGATTTGTTCTAGTATGTGAAGCTGCATCCACCATCGGAGAAAAAGGAAGATTTGACGATATATGGCTTCTTGACTCTGCAGCTACTTTCCACATGACCTCAGAAGGGAATGGTTTCATCAGTACAAACCTACATCTGGAGGGTTCGTGTACAGCTGCAATGATCAACCTCTGAAGATCGTCGGGACTGGTACGATCAAATTAAAGATGTACGATGGCACCATCCGTACCATTCAAGCTGTGCGACATGTTGAGAGTCTGAAGAAAAATCTATTGTCTGTGGGGCAGCTAGATGATCTTGGTCTCAAAATTAAACTGGAGAACAAGGTCATGGAGATCTTTCAAGGAGCGCAAATAATAATGAAGGGAGAAAAGATCGCTGCAAACTTATACATGCTGAAGGGGGAAACTCTACAGGAAGGGCAAGCTTCTGTGGCCACTACAAATTCAATCGAGAAGTCTTCGATGACTTGGCACAAGAAGCTTGGTCATATGTCTGAGCAAGGCATGAAAATTATTGTCCAGAAGAATCTACTTCCTGGTCTCACAATCGTGTCACTGCCATTTTGTGAGAATTGCATTGTAAGTAAGCAGCATCGCCCGAAGTTCAGCCCGTCAAAATTCAGAAGTAAAGAAATTCTGGAACTACTGCACTCTGACGTTTGGCAAGCACCGGTCACATCCCTGGGGGGAGCAAACTACTTCGTGTCATTCATCGACGACTATTCCAGAAGATGCTGGGTGTATCCAATCAAGAAGAAGGACGATGTATTTCCTACCTTCAAAACATACAAAGCGCGGATCGAACTTGAATCCAGTAAGAAGATCAAATGCCTGCGGTCCGACAATGGAGGAGAATATACTGGCAGGGAATTCAATGAATTCTGCAAAGGTGCGGGTATTAAAAGACAGTTCACAACGGCATATACTCCACAACAAAATGGGGTGGCAGAGCGGCTGAATAGGACCTTGTTGGAAAGAACGAGGGCTATGCTGAGAACTGCAAGCCTAGACAAGGAATTTTGGGCGGAAGCGGTCTGCACTGCCTGCTATGTGGTGAATCGGTCCCCATCTACTGCTATAGAGATGAGGACACCGATGGAAATGTGGACTGGCAAACCTGCTGATTATTCAAATCTCCATATATTTGGAAGTCCTGCATATGTGATGTACCACAATCAAGAAACGACGAAGTTGGATCCAAAGTCCAGAAGATGTCTATTTCTGGGGTACGCTGAAGGAGTAAAGGGTTATCGTTTGTGGGATCTCACTGACCACAAAATTGTTATCAGCAGAGATGTTAATTTTCTCGAAGATAGCGACCACGAGCAAGTCAACCATGATGGCAATACGACAAAAACTACACCAATACCGGTGAAGAGAAAATTGGAGCAAGATGATTCTTCTGAAGCCGAACCAGCGCACGAAGAGCTCAACCCAGTCGAAACTGAAATACCGAACGTCGGGCGATCAAAACGAATTCGTAAGACGCCTATTTGGTACTCAGATTATGATACTGAGAACAACATTGCATACTGTTTTCTAACTGAGGATGGAGAGCCAACGACTTTCCAAGAAGCACTGAAGAGTTCAGATGCGAGTCAGTGGATTTCAGCAATGCAAGAAGAAATGGAAGCTCTCAGTAAAAATAAGACATGGGAATTGGTGCCATTACCGCAAGGAAGGAGACCTATTGGAAACAAATGGGTGTACAAGATCAAGCGGAATGGTGATGACCAGATAGAGCGATATCGTGCAAGACTGGTTGTAAAGGGATATGCTCAGAAAGAAGGGATCGACTTCAATGAGATATTCTCACCGGTGGTTCGACTTACAACAGTCAGGGTTGTCTTGTCAATGTGTGCCACATTTGACCTGCATCTTGAGCAACTTGACGTCAAAACGGCCTTTCTCCATGGCGACCTGAAAGAAGAAATATATATGCTTCAACCAGAAGGCTTTCAAGAAAAAGGAAAAGAAGATCTGGTTTGCAAGCTAATCAAATCTCTTTACGGGCTCAAGCAAGCACCACGATGCTGGTACAAGAGATTTGATTCATTCATAATGAGTCTCGGCTACACCAGGCTTTATTCAGATCCTTGCGCGTATTTCAAGAGATTTCACTCTGAAGATTATATCATATTGCTGTTGTACGTCGACGATATGCTGGTAGCAGGACCCAACAAAGATCGTATCAATGATCTGAAGATTCAACTCGCTGGTGAATTCGAAATGAAGGACTTGGGACAGGCAAACAAAATTCTTGGCGTACAAATCTCTCGAGACAGAAGCAATAGGAAGATTTGGCTTTCTCAAAAGAACTACTTGAAGAAAGTCTTGCGAAGGTTCAACATGCAAGAAAGCAAGCCGATATCCACTCCTCTTGCTGCTAACTTCAAGTTATCTGCCGATATGTGTCCATCTAATGAAGATGAGAAAATGGAGATGTCTCGAGTGCCGTACGCATCCGCGATTGGAAGTTTGATGTTTGCCATGGTGTGTACAAGACCGGACATTGCCCATGCAGTGGGAGTGGTGAGCCGATACATGTCCAACCCCGGTCGGGAGCACTGGAGTGCTGTCAAGAGGATTCTCAGATACATAAAAGGAACCTCTGATCATGCGTTATGTTATGGAGGTACGGATTTTACTGTCCATGGTTATGTTGATGCTGATTATGCAGGTGAACTTGATAAAAGCAGATCCACAACCGGATATGTGTTTAATCTTGCTGGCGGTGCGGTAAGCTGGGTCTCAAAACTGCAGTCGATTGTTGTGACGTCAACGACGGAAGCAGAATATGTAGCAGCTACGCAAGCCAGTAAAGAGGCGATATGGTTGAAGAGATTGCTGGAAGAACTCAGCCACAAACAAGAGAATATTGTTCTCTATTGTGATAGCCAGAGTGCATTGCATCTTGCAAGGAATCCAGCATTTCATTCAAGAACCAAACACATCCGGGTTCAATACCACTTCGTTCGTGAACAAGTGGAAGAGGGAACAGTGGATATGCAAAAAGTTCACACTGCGGATAATCTGGCCGACTTCATGACCAAATCAATCAACGTGGACAAATTCATGTGGTGCCGTTCCTCCTGTGGTTTAACCGATCATAAGTGAAGATTGATTGAGTTTCAATCAAATCTTCAAGTGGGAGAAATGTTGTAATAATTTTACTGGGCCACTTAGCATAGCTAAGTGGCTCGTTCTGATTCGTCCATGTAATATAGCTATACGGCAGATTCTGGTTCGTCCACGTATGCAGCTACGCGGCTCATTCTGGTTCGCCCACGTATACAGCTACGCGGCTCATTCCGGTTCGTCCACGTGTCTAGCTACGCGGCTAGCTCTGATTCGCCCGAGCCTAAAACCTTCAGCTATAAATAGGCTAGCTATAAGTCATTGTAAATCATCGAAAACAATAACTTCTTCTTATATTCAGTATATACAAGTATTGTGAGGAAAAATATTTAGAGAGTTGGTGAGTCTCCTATTGTAAGAGAGATAGAGCTAGTGTTCTCCTTACGGTAGAGAGTTGTAACTCCTAAATTACCCACAGTAAAAATTCCTTACCTTGCCCGTGGTTTTTCACCCCGACTTTGGGGTTTTCCACGTAAATTCCTGGTGTCCCCTTTATTTTTACTGTCCTTTTTACAACATGAGGCTCAGTTGGGACAAGAAATCGAGCTGCGCAGCCCTGGACTTGGGTGCTGTAAGATCAGAAATTTTATTTTTACAGCAATTTTGAGGGGCTTTCTTTTCTGCAATTTCGATTTCGATTTCTACCGTAATTTCAATTTCGATTTCGATTTTTTGCCACAGTTTCGAGTTTGATTTCTGTTGCAACTGGCTGCGGCGGTGGGTTTGACAGTAGTGGTATCGGAAGAAAACCTCATGTCATGTGGTTAAGGCGAAGACGACTTTGAGGGGCAATTTAGTCTTTTTATGTAGAAAAATATTGTGAAATCTTATTGCAGTCGCAGACCAGGCGCGTGCGATACATTTTCGTACAGAAAGTATTGACCGAAGGGGTTTGGTGCCACGTTTTTCAAGTAAAAAAACCACCGCAATGTGGTAATGTGCATTTAAGTATAACCACAATGGAGAATACCATATTTTACCCATTAAAGATTTAATTTAAATTAAGTGTATGAAAACTTCTCCTCATTCTTTGAGTAAATAGCATATAACCTACCCGTGGTTCAACAAGAAAGCATCAAAACCCCTGTTGTTTAGATATAGGCTAAAACGCCCTAGTAGTTTGAATAATTTTGCATACGCTCCCAATCCGGTCAAATTTGGTCCAACGGTCAGAAAAGAAATGGAATTCCCATTATACCCTTGTCAATACTTAGAACGGACACTGTCGCCGTTCAAAACCCCAAACGCCTAACAATGTCTACCAGTCTCCAAAATCAAAGAAAAAATTGCCCAAAGGATGAAGATGATTGAGGGTTATTCCAAAATTTCTCCATATTTACTTGTTTGTTCTTCTAACTGCTCGTTAAGACCGTGGATCTCTCTATTCTGCCGCTTGGGTCCAGCTCCATCGCGGTGTCGCTGCGGTCCAGCTCCATCGCAGTGTCGCCGGCGGCTGAGGGTTCTTGTACTGGTTTGTTCGCCGATGAACAGTTGTCCGGCGAGACTTCTTTCGTCGCCTTTGCTGTCTGGGAAATCGATCGTTAGTCAACGGGCAAAAAACCCAGGTAACTCGATCAGCAGCCTAGACGCACAGATCTAATGGAAGTAAAGAAAACATGGATATGTCTTCAATTGGAAGCAAAAAAACACGAAAATAAAGGGAAACAGTGAAGGGTTTTTACTCAATCTCCTCCCTAATTCCATCTTCTTACCAGAATCGCCGCCTCTGTTGGTCAGAGGGTAGACCAGTTTTCCGGCAGCCGGAAGGTAGTGTTTGAGGGCCCGAGAGAGCGATTCTTTGAGCTTGGGAGCGACTGTCTCGAGGAAGAAAGCCTTGGACGTCGGCCGCCGCGGCTGCTTGCCGGCAGAAGAGAAGGCAGCGGATTGGGTGTGGGAATATGGTCCACGGCATGTCGAAGAAGGTGAGTCGGACTGTGATTTCTTCAGACTGATTTATTCGCCGGCAGTGAGATGAGAGAGGTTTCAAGAATGGTGACCATGGCGTTTGTGATGGTTATTCTTTCTGACAAGTCACTACGTCAATGGCCAATTAGAAAGATTCCTTGTAAGTGGTGCGAAGAAGATGAGGTTATTTCAGTCATTTTACTATAAAAAATTACTTTTGTACCCATCATAAACGCAATAACAGCGCGTGTACAACAATCTCGGGCAGTATTAGCTGCCCTGGGTGTACCGTGCAATGTTTTTTAAAACACAAGGGACACGCATGTAATAAAACAATCATGAGGTATATTGGTGAAATTCGATGTAACCACGAGGAGAAAAAGTGTCATTTACCCTCATTCTTTTAACATATTGCAAGAATAATAAGGAAGTCGAGATATTCAACAATGAAAAAATTGACTAAGTGAGACATAAACACGAAATGATAGGTCGCAGTCATCTAATAGCACACAGGACAATACTAGAATCCTAGCAAGTAACATTTGACAACTCTCTCAAGGATAGCTTATCTCACTCGATCATGTTTTGTTTGGGGTGTGAGAAAAACACACTCGAGTCCCAACACAAAAGTATTTATTCAAGCTTGCAAATATATCATAGCTCGATCACAAAGTAGAAAGCATGTACGAATCGGAGGGATTTGTATCACCAGTTTTTATATCATACCTCATTTTTTTTTCCTTAACTCATTTCCTTTTATTCGCACAAGGCTAAGGTTCCTTTCTCTTCTCTTTAGATATTTCGAGTGATCATCGAAGAAGTTCTTTGATTCTTAAAAGGTGATCGGAGTTGGTTTCTCTCCAGATATATAAAGTGATTATTGAAGAAGTTCTTTGATCATTAAAAGGTGGTTGGAGTTTGGTTAAACTAACTCTGTGTGCACATTTTCTTAATTTTTAATTATGAACTTAAGATATTCTTTTCTCTCTTTTTTGCTTCGATTGAACCAACATAAGACTATGTTTATCCATGACCCGGATAACCGGTTGTGGATTAAAACTAAATAAAATAAATCAAACAAGTAATTATTTACCACAACCTCTCACAACCCGGTTGGTGGACCAACCTGGTCCACCAACCGGTTGTGCACAGTTTTCGATAAACTGTTTTTCTGATTTTTATTAATTTTATGTTATATTTAATTATTTATTAAAATTTTAATTTTTATTTTTTTACCAAAATGTAAGTTTTTTTTTTCTCTATAAATAGAGACTAATTTTGATACATTTTACAATTTAAAATAACTATAAAATACAAATTTAATAAATAATTAAATAAATAAATATCATGGGTTGTATTGGTTGATAAAGTATGAAAATTATTGAGGTGTAGATTGTGTATGTGGAGGAAGAGAAATTAATATTTTATTATGATGACCGGTTGTTCGAGTCATGGATAAATATAGTCTAAGACCTATATTTCGTTTTCCTTGAACCAAACTAACTGTGAAGTAACATGCTCCAATACATATATTATATATTATAAATGCGAATGGTAGAATGAATAGTAAGTTTTCGTCGTAATCTATACTATAGCGCAATGATACCCTATTAACCTACAATTTCTCATGAGAATAACTTATTTGTACCGTGGAGAAACTTTTTGTCTTATTATATGAAACGACGTCGTTAGTGATCCTTGATTATTTCAGTAGTAAATCAATATGAAATTATGGTAAAAACTAAAAAGTATAATTTGCACGGATAATCAAGCAACGAAGTTTGTCTAATAAAATACTTAAAAGATATAGCCCCTCTAAAACGTTAGAAGCCTTTTTACTATTTTTGCAGATTATTGGGTAATTTAATATGAAGAAATTATGGTTTTGGTAATATTTGTTAAACTATTCAATGTAAAAATCCAGATATATATGTCACATGTATTTCAATGCTTACCGTTTTGTTGGATTGTCAACATATTTATAACGGTATTGTTTTTTTAAACCATATTTAATTGTGCTCTAAAACAAAACACAAATGCAAAAAATGCAGTGAAAACGCTCCAACAGTACTGCAAACGGAAAATACGTTTTTTTTTTTACTTCTCTCCCTTTTTTAATGCAAATTTGCATCTTAACGCAAAATTGCATTTGTTGTTTAAATTACAAATAAGACCTTTTATTGCAAAATATAACATAAATAAAAGTATATTAAAGAAATTGGAAATTGTATACTTATATTTATAAACTATAAATTGCATTTATTTTAACATTTACACTTTAGTTTTAGTAATAAGTTTTTAATTTATTATTTAAATTTTTATGTGTTTAATATTTAATATAGTGGTTAAATATTGTTTGTAGCGCACATATAGAATTAAAAAATTATTATGAGATATTACGTTAAAAACATATAATTTACAATACACATGTTGAATTAACAGAACAACACCATGATATTAATAGTTATATTAAAAGAATATTCTCTTGCGTTTAATGCATGTAGCTGTTGTATATCTATTATTGCAAAATGCGACATTTACTATAAAATGCGTTTGCATTTGTGGTTTGCTTTAGATGGCCTTGTGTTGGCGTTGTCTAATAAAAGATACAAAGACTTGTACGTGAAAGAATAATTACTTTATATAATCGTGTTATTTTATAACTTTACCCTTTATATATTCCAATGATAATAAAAATATGTTCTTTTTGTAGTTTACAACTTGGCTAATTTTTTCTGATTTAATACATATATAAGCAAAATATGGGTATTTAATTTTGCGCCTTATGTGCAGCTCCAGTAAAGATTGCCTATTAACCTACTATATTGATAATGTTATATATGTCACCACTTCAGAAGTTAGGTCAGGTTTGGACTAAGCTAGAGCTCCCAGCCTTCGAGGACTTAATCTGGTCCATGACGACATTACTTCTCTTATCTCTATTCCAAAAGAATCTCGCTATTTCTCTCCGACATCCATACTATTCACTTAATCATAAGAACTACAATAAACGGTCGTGTCATTCAATCAAACTTCGATCCTTTAACACACAATCAAAGCTAACCTGGGCATTTATCGCCGCGCCTTGGCGCGGCCTCTAAATTTCTAGTATATTTATATACATATACAGATATCATCATATATATGATGGCGCCGTGCAAATTCGACGCGCAAAGAGCAAGTACACAGCAACATAACCACTCCTCGAAAGAAGTATAGTTTGATAACAAAAAGATGCATTTACATCGGCAACCCAAAAAGAGAAGACTTCTATTTCAAGGTCAAGAAGTCTAAAATTAGAAAACTACTTCGAAGATCATTTTGATTCCAGTAAGGATCTGCACAAGAAAGAGGATCACAGTCAAAGCATTCAGAGCGACATGAAGATTCCTCGCGGTTTTGCTTCCCTTGAGCATTGCAGGTGCTAATGATGCCGCTGCTGCCCATAGAACTGCCATAGCTGTTGTAATAAAACCAAGGTATTAATATGGAAAATACAAATCCGAAGACTAAAATCTTACTTAAAACAACGAGAAAAGAAATAATCAGGCATATTTATTTGCCTTATTACCAGTTCCAGCGAACAAATGAGGGCCAACAAGTAGCTCTCCTTTTCTAAACCACGTAATCAGCCCTCCATAGACAGCTTCGAACACGCCATACCCGAGCACTATGGAGCCAGCAGCGTAGTGTCTATCTCCGTATGATCCTTTTCCTTGCATGAGCTCCTTTCTTTTCTGAAGAAACATAAAATGTAAACATCCATTATTACCACCAAGTTCGTAATGTTGTTGCAAATATTTATTTGCAGTACCTCAGTAAGTTGCTGAATCTTTGCACTCCGCGATTCATCAGCTGATTTACCGCCAGCGGGCTTGACTTGTTTCTTCAACTCGTCGATTTCTTGTTGAATATTCCTAAGCCTTCTCACCTTCAAACCGAGGGAGCCAGTGTACACGGTGAAGAGGAAGAGCCCAAGCATAGTAATTGGATGTATAATAGCAAACGGTTTACTTTCAAGTATCCCAAATTGCCCGCCAACGGCTTGTGCACCCTATTGTTCATAATATCACTTTAACCATCAGTATCCAGAAAAAAAAAAGAAAGAAAGAGAGAAGAAATCTTCACTTGCCTGTGGGCAGAGAAAGAAAGGCAATGTGAAGGCTGCAAGAGGGATTGACCCTGAGTTGAGGAGCTTTTGAGGGCTGAAAGAAAAGAAATCTTTCATCATAGGGTTAACAATGTTTTGGGATTTTGAATTGATACGGTGTTGATGAGGAGGGGATTGCTCGTTAGGGAGAGAAGATCGAATCTTGGGTAGTTTTATCAGAGGAATTGTGGTGAGCGCAGAGGAGGAGGACATTCTTGCAGCGATCATAGATAGATAGGAGCTTTAAGTAAGTTCTGAAAGCTCTTTTACTTCGCAAGAAGAATAAATCTTGTACTAATACCGAATCTGGGAAGCAACAACGGCTGTGAAGTCACAAGTTTATGACAAGTGTCAGCTTATGTGTTAGAAGAGGAGCGAAGATACGTTCCAACATTCTTCGAGACGACGACTTCCCAAATTGTTCTAATATCTTCGAGACGATTTCTAGTCACACGACCGCAACAAACTTACTTTTGTAGCTTACATTTGTTAGTGGATTGTTGGAATTGTTGGGCGTAGATCAATTGGGCCGAATATGGGTAATAAACACAATTAATAAAGATGTCCCAAATTTAATGAAATCGGGAAACAAACCTTTGAAAGATTACGAATCTAATGTCACATAGGGAAACTAACGGGATATTGGGTGAATGCTCCCCCAATTGGCCATTTGGGAATTTTCATTTTCGAATAATTTCTGCATATTATATGCTCTTATGACCAACAAGCTTGAAACATTTCATCAAATCATGGATTAAGAAAATCCTTTTTGAGGTCTTAAGATAATAATTCCTTTATTTTCACAAATTGGACAGCTTTTTAACTAAACATCTCTCTAATGTATTTCGGCTTTTTTGTTTTATTGAATGTTGCTTTTGGACTTTTACTGAAAATATTCGGTAGCCAACATAAGGAGACTGACTAGTCGTCGTTGTTTCCCCCTGTAAAACTTGATTAATCTTAATTACGGTGGTTTTCTTTCAATTTATTCAAAATTAATTATTAATATGATTGATGAAAACTCATGGTCATCCAATGATCCCAACTTGTGAAATTAGTCCCCAATCTGTACTCAAACCCACACAGATTACAATAAATAATCAAGAAGTTGGATATATCACTACTTATTAGGACCCGTTACAAAAAGTTAAGATCAGATTTTATTTTATTTTCTAGGAATTAATCTATAATTCAACTTGTTAATTAGGCACAGATGTCGTCATTTCATCTTGCATATAAATGTCTAAACACAAATTCAATGAAGGTTCCTCTAAAGGTTCCGAGCATGCCAACTTTGGCCGCATTGATAGAGTGGTATATGTTAAAGAATTAATTGCAAGGGTCACCTCCTCACACTGTTACTAACCAAATAACCAATATTAAAACGGAATGGTACACTACTCAACTTAATTAACCCCAACACAATAATTAAATCAACCAACAATAAATCTACATTCTGATTCAGAGTGGCTTTCGAGGGTTATTTCGGTCATAGGTGGCTCTCGAGGGTCACGAGCGTCAGCACTCAGCATAGAGGAAAAGGGTCAAAATTCTGATGCGGCGCAGGCTTGTAATTGAATTGAGTGTAATATTAAAATAGTACTTATAATAACAAGAAAAACTAATATTTTACTCTTTTATTTGTTAGTTTAGCTGAGCTTATAGGGTCGATTCGAAACCAGGCCCCGTTAAGGGTTTGATTTCGAATTCAGGCCCTACTCAAAATTTTTTTAGGTTAAAGGACCCATTTTGTGTGGTGTAAAAAAAGTGGTATGAAAGATATATGAAATGATCGTTTTGTGTTACAAACTTTCAACATAAAATAAACTGGTATGTCAGAGCAATGAAGTGGTATTGCAGAAAATAAACTGGTATCAGATGATCATAAACTGGTACCGAATTATGGTTTTGTGGTACAAAATTTCAACAAACTGGTATGTAAGAGCAATGAAGTGATACTGACAGAAAATAGATCCTTAAAACTAAATTTTTTATCAAGAGGCCCTGAATCCTAAATGATAGTTATAGTGGGCCTGAAATGAAAATGCCCCTAAATATATTTGTTAGGTTAGCTTAGCTTACATATATACAGACTATATTAATCATTGATCGTTTGTGTTGTTGGCCGCCGCATTTGCGAAGGGAAGAGCTAATCATCAAAGCCTTAGAAAGGTCAGGTCGGTCGTCTCTCACGGCTCTCAATCTTTCTCAAAGGACATATCTTTCGCTATATATAATATATTTGATGTGTGCGTCGATGTGTGTTCTCTAATTCGTTCATTTAACTCTCCCTAGATATCTCCGCCCGTCAATTTTTATTTTCAATTTGCCAATTTTAAGGAAAGAGGAATTGATCCCATAGATTATATCTAGCATACTCAGATCTTGAATTTCTGTAAGTAGCCTCAGGTGCTTTTCTTGTTTGTTTCATGAATTGTTGTCTCTAGTGTTTTTGTAATTATTCAACGCTCTCTTCGGACCTTATTTTACAATTTTGATTTGTGGGGTTTTCAGAATTCAAGCTCGAATTTGAGGTTTGGGATTATATGGTTTGAGTGTTTGTCTGTACAGATCTTGATCGTGTGATGCTGTTCTTCGTGTGTTGGGGTGTGGTGTAAGATATTTCTATGAAAATGATGCATTTTACACCAAATTACTCGTTGAAAATCCTTTGTAATTGATTGTTTTAGATACGCTTTCCCTTCTCATTACGCTCCAAACATATCTAAATCCATGGCCCATCTCTCTAACTAGCAGACATTTCCCATCCTTGCTCTTCCCTTTATTTCCCATCTATTGCATACATATTCTTGAAAGATATTTGCCTATCGTTGAAAATCTAGATTGGAACATCTACGCATGCCTTGATATTCTTCATCTATTCATTTTCTGACATTCTTGAACATGGCCTTTTCAGCAACATTTCACATCCTTGGTCTTTCTTTTATCATTGAAGATCTAGATAGCAACATCTACGCATGCCTTGATATTCTTCATCTATTCATTAACTGACATTCTTGAATATGACCATTTCAGAAACAAGCAAGAGACTAGAAAATGGCAACCTCAGCTCTGCCCACCATTTGCTCCCTCAAACCCGCCCCGCCGGCCCGACCCACCAACAACTCAAGCCCCTTTCTCAGGACCCCGTTGGGCTCTCTCAAGAACGTAAGCAAATCCTTCGGCCTGAAATCTAATAAGGCCAACTTCCGAGCAACAGCCATGGCAGTGTACAAGGTGAAGCTGATTTCTCCCGAGGGCACAGAGACAGAGTTCGAAGCGCCCGACGATTCTTACATCCTTGACTCAGCCGAGAACGCTGGGATCGAACTGCCCTATTCTTGCAGGGCGGGCGCTTGCTCGACCTGCGCTGGGAAGATAGAATCGGGCTCAGTGGACCAGTCTGATGGCTCGTTCCTCGACGACGAGCAGATGGATAATGGGTATCTCCTCACCTGCGTTTCTTATCCCAAGGGCGATTGCGTGATTCACACGCACAAGGAGAGCGATCTTTATTAGTGTTTTTGTTTTGGGCATGTTTGAAGTGAGGAGAATGGTATCGGTGCTTGGTTAAATGGTGGTGTTTGGATTTTTGTTGTTTTCTTTGGGTTGGAGGTTGAAGGTGATTGTGTGTGTTTTTGTGTTTTAGGGTAATAATAAGATGTGTTGTGCTGTTGTTTCAGTTGAACCATAAGCAAGACGTTTGATTTGAGGCGCTTGTTGGGTTGTTATTGCTTGCATTTTACGGTTTGATTTGAATATTAACTAGTACCAATGATTAGCCCGGGCAATTATAACCCATGTTCATATAACTACTCGAGCCTATTTTAAAAACTGGATTGCTATTCACCGCCCCCTTTTCCTAGTTACCGCCCCCTAAAGGGCTTGAAAATGACCTTTTTGCCGTTATGATATTTAAATTAATTTAAAAACAAAAAACTAACTGAATATATAATTCTGGTACGAAATACTGAAAACTACATACACAAATAAATTCGAACGATCGATCGATACGAAAAAAAAATTTGATTTAACATTTTAGGACCGATCGATCGATATTTTCGGACCGATCGATCGATATTTTCTGACCGATCGATCGATATTGTCGTAAAAATCATTCGTACGTAGATGAATTAGCGAACACGGATCGAAATAGTTTGAAAAAGTCCCGACCGAAACACAATTTCGGTCGCCACAAGGCACAACCGAACAGTAATTTCGGTCGCCACAAGGCACGACCGAAACAGGATTTCGGCTATGACATGCGGCGACCTAAATTGTGTTTCGGTCGTGCCTTGTGGCGACCGAAATTTCGTTTTGGTCGTGCCAGGTCCGACCGAAATCTTGTTTTGGTCGTGCCAGCTCCGACCGAAATCTTGTTTTGGTCGTGCCAGCCACGACCAAAACAAGATTTCGGTCGGACCTGGCACGACCAAAACGAAATTTCGGTCGCCACAAGGCACGACCGAAACACAATGTCGCCGCATGTCATAGCCGAAATCCTGTTTCGGTCGTGCCTTGTGGCGACCGAAATTACTGTTCGGTTGTGCCTTGTGGCGACCGAAATTGTGTTTCGGTCGGGACATTTTCAAACTATTTCGATCCGTGTTCGCTAATTCATCTACGTACGAATGATTTTTACGACAATATCGATCGATCGGTCCGAAAATATCGATCGATCGGTCCTAAAATGTTAAATCAAAATTTTTTTTTTCGTATCGATCGATCGTTCGAATTTATTTGTGTATGTAGTTTTCAGTATTTCGTACCAGAATTATATATTCAGTTAGTTTTTTCTTTTTAAATTAATTTAAATATCATAAGGGCAAAAAGGTCATTTTCAAGCCCTTTAGGGGGCGGTAACTAGGAAAAAGGGGGCGGTGAATAGCAATTCCCTTTTAAAAACTAAGTCGTTTTAGAATTTGTTCTTGTTTCTAAATACAATCGTTTTTACAATTTTCAAGATAAAATATCTTAATTATTACCTAATTTATCACTTATCTTAAAAAGAAATTGTTAAATTAAATATGATAATATAATTTACTAAAGGAATAATTGAGATTTTATTTTATTGTAATATCATTAAACGACTTGTTTTTAAAATAGAGGGAATGGTATTTTTTGAACACCCTATGTGGGTCTAATTAAATAAATTATTTATTAATCGACGGTTTAAAAACAAATCAAACAACACACAAAAACAACAAACAAACAAATAAACAAACCATTGAAAATGAACGAGAAAAAGACGAACACACACACAACAAAACTAAATTCTAAACTAGCATTGCTCCCCGTCCAAGCACCTCCATAAATGAAACAAGCAATTCAAATAGTTTTTGGGCCATCTTCACAAACATAATTCATGCGACAAATTCCCCAATAAATGATAATACATCTCTGTTTCATACCGTCCAAGCATCAAAATAAATGGAGCAACTGGTTAACTTTCGCTCCACCTCATGATCATTTATCAAGTTCTTCCATTGTTTTAACTCCTTGTTCAAGAGTGAAGCCCTAATCATGTGGTCGCTCAGAATTTACAAATTTGGCCCAAATAAATCAATGGCATCGCCCATCTCTTCAAAACACCGCAATTTGATGAGATTGAACGGGTGAACTAGTTTGTACCAACACCGAGCGATCCATTGATGGAATTTGCTTTTGTCATAAGCATCCATTTATACTAGCTTGCTTTAACTTCTCCTTCTTCCTCTTGTTAATGGCCATCTCGGGCAATTGACAATGTAGATCCATGGGACCTTTCATCTTGCCATGGCGTATTTTTAGTAACATTGTAGTAAATCTTGAAGACATATGTTCTAGTTTAGTAGTATGTTCCGGAGTTTTAATCTAGATTGTATCTGTTTCATAAGTTTCTTAGTCAATATTTTAAATTTTTCTTTTGGAGTTTCGTGTTGTGTGAGTCTTATTCCAATAACGTAGAGCGAGAATTTCACTTTTTGATTGTCTCCCATATAGGATTTTTGTCTCCTTTTAAAGAGTGTAGTGTTCTCTTTAAAGTGTGTCTTCCCTCCTAGCTTGTGATATGATCATATGGAAATATAGGAATTTTGGACTGTAATTTTGTTTATGACAATCTATCGTTTTGAAAAAAAATTACAGAGTACTACTTGCTATTAAAGACGTAAAGAAACACTTGCTTAAAATCAATAACACAGTTAGATCTTATTTGATATTGAACCATGTTTGCAAATATTACCGAAAACTGAATTCCAATCTAATATCGGTTTTCAAATTCTAAAGAAAAAACAGATTTAAAAGCCAGATTGGGTATGTGACCCCCTTTATCTTATGTGATGATTTATGTGCACACTTGATCGGTTACATTATCGTGTCTCGTGTTTATTATTATTTCCAATGCAATTGTAGGCATATATATTTTAATTGAGTTTATGCGTGCTAGAATTTATTACGTATAGAAATTTTTTTAGATGCTATATCAACTTTGAAAAATAACAATCAGCTATAAAAAAATGTTCAAGTCTACTTTTAACGGAATGGATGTAATCAGTGTGATAAGAAATAGGAAACTTGAAAAAAAAACAACGATCAATTATAAAACACAAAGTTCAAATGTACATTTAGTAAAATGGATAGATATCAGGTTTTAATTCGGATAAATCGAATATGAGAATTTTTAATCTACTTGGATGTATGTGGCTATCATTTTTAGATATTAAAAAATCGGATATTCGAATTTGCTCATTCTGTTTATTTTTTATTGGGCCTTTATCTTTCTTATCTATTGGGCTATGTTTTGCGCAAGTAATACCGAGAAGCTTGGATCAAATCGGAAACAACCCAATAACATTTAAAAGCATTCATAAGTTGTATTTTATTTATGTTACAATATTATAAATTGGTTTTATCGCATCATTGCTGACCAGCTCTGGCTTGACTCGGTTTATTAACAAAACATCTTATTTATATGAAGATTCGGAAAACCTTATGTAAGAAACAGACACGTCCTATCATGTTCATCAACTTTTTTATGCTTGGAGCCGTTATTAGATTTAGGTTCAATCACTCGGTCACTTTTATTAAAATATTTATGTTGGTTCATTATTGTATATTAGCGAAACTGAACACAGTTTGTGCGTCACTTTCACACTTTGTTGGAGCATTTTTGTCAATTACTGTAATAAACTTTCGTATTATGATTCATAGTCTTTTATTTACTTTACAACTAAATAAGATATATTTTAAATCTCGTGCGAGAGCGTAAAGGGAAATGTGTCGAACAATACAAATTTAAGAAAAGGTACATGTATAAATATACATTTAGGTCATACTATGGCATCTAGTACATGGAATAGGTCGCGATGTACGAGCCTATTATTATTATTATTATTATTATTATTATTATTATTATTATTATTATTTATTACTATTATTATTATTGTATTTGTTATTATTATTATTATTGTTATTTAGCTCCAACTTAAAGCCAGTTCGAGCTCAGCTTCATTCTAGCAGGGACAACTCAAACTTTCACCCATAGACTAATACAACATATTTAGTTCTAAATGATACATATACCAATATGTATTTGAAAGAAAATATGCATCAATTAAAATACACGTAACGAAATGGCTCGAAAAATCAAGTGATCAAAATCTTAGCAAGAATATTCCATCATCAAAGAATTAGCATCCGTTTACATTAAATCACTAGAGACTTCAATTGTAGATAAATAAATTATCAACTTCATTAATTTAGAAATAATTAAAGGTATATTCTTGTTGCATTCTTACAACACAAAACAACCATAAAACGATAAAAAGGGGACTCTGGCCATGCTATCAGATGACGCCAAGATCTACAATAAATTAAAATGAGCATCTAATATAATCTTTTCCTTTATATGAAGGTGTTGTGTTGATGAAAAGAGACAGAGGAGAGAGTCAAAGAGAGCTAAGTGAAAAAACAAGTAAAATAAAAGAAAAAGAAGAGTGAGTGTGCCCTCATTTTCATGTATTTGGATGATCCCATGCACCCAATCGCGGGAATCTCTTGGGAAGTCATTTCTGTCTCTTTGTTCCTTTGTCTCTCTCGCCTAGAATACTCTTCTGTTCTCTTCAAATTACCCATTGCTCTCATCTTTTAGCTCGCTCTCTTTTCTTACAAATATCATATATACAAGAAGAAGAAGAAGCTCCGATCAATATGACTTCTCTCCCTCAACCATCCACCATTTTTCACGGTGGTTTTACATATGTGATTCCTCGTTCTTTAGGCGGTGGTGGTAAGATCATAAGTAGTACAACATGAACATCTATGCACATAAATACTGAAAATTCTTCTCTCTTTTTTTATTTTCTTGAAATGGATAAAAAGAGTGAAGACAGCCTTTTTTGCTTTGATGATTGGCTTGAAGCATAGAGAGGAAAAAGTACAATAACAAGGCAGTCGTCCATGGCACTTTCTTTTAACTTTTTATAGAATGGAGTGATCTTTATTTTTTGTTTTATTTCTTGTACTTAAGCTACACGAGTAATGTGACGGAAGCATTGCATCAATTATTATTCATATAAATTGCAGTCCAATTATTGTCGTCATTACCCATTCCATTCCCTCTAGCTCTTCATCAGTCCCTTGCTTCGCCATATCAAGACCTCGTACACATGGTAATTAATTAGTTAATTTACCAAAATAGTTTTTCCATGATATAAATCATAAGACCCTTCATGAATATTTTAAGGAAATTCCTTTTGATGCAGACTATATGGATGTGATTCATCACAATGGTTTACCGCCCGTCACAAATTGGCAAGATTTCGTGGAGGGTGACACCGAAAATGATGTGCATAAGGTGGGAAAAAACATTATTCAAAATTGAACAACTAATAATAACAGTTGAATGAAAGATTATTTCCTAAGAGCATCTCCAATGGACACCCATTTTCCAACTCAAAATAAAAAAAATACTCCAATGGATACCAATACCCATACCCAAAATGGGTTTGTACCAATAACTGTCAGCAATAAATGCATGTATGCGATTTGCACATCCATGAAAGCATATCTTTCTCAATATTAAAAGGTGATCCTAAAAATGAATAATTCATTATTTTGGCTTGGTGTTAGTTATGGGAGCATTCCTATGATAGTTTCAAGTCACGGGTCTGTCATCCAACTCTAGTTATATGTATAAACATATTTTTATTATCAAATTTTATTAATTTTTTCCTGGTCAGATCTAAAATATTATTTTTAGTATAATTTGGAAATTGGTAAAATATATGAATAGGATTGAAATTTTGTAAAAATTGGTCTAGAAGTAAATATTACAAAAATAGTCTTTTGAGTTGAGAATGCGTTTAACGGTTGGGGACGAATTACTGCATTTAGAGTTTGAGAATGCGTTTTCGGTTGGAAATGGTCTAATTTGTTTATACATTTGAAATTAAAAAGGAGGTGGTCTTATCAGGACTAGTGAACACTATTCGGTCAATGTTGAAATCTATAGACGATGGGGAGATTAGTTTGTCACCGTACGATACGGCATGGGTTGCACTCATTGAAGATATCAACGGCGGTGGTGGCCCACAATTTCTCTCGAGCCTCGAATGGATTTCGAAAAACCAACTCGAAGATGGCTCGTGGGGAGATTCTATTTGCTTCTCTATATACGATCGAGTATTAAACACTCTTGGCTGCGTTGTTGCGTTGAAATCATGGAACTTACACCCTCGTCAAACCAACAAAGGTATGTATATGTAGCTTTTACAACTCTACCTTCATTGTTACTTGGGATATTTGATTTCTATGTATATATGATCTATTTTTGGTTATAGGGATCAAGTTCATAAAAGAACATATGAACAAGCTTGAGGATGAGAACGAAGAGCACATGCCGGTTGGATTCGAAGTGGCACTTCCATCACTTATCGAGATAGCAAAAAAAGTTGGACATAGAGATCCCATATGATTCCCCGGCCTTGAAACGTATCAATGAAAAAAAGAGATTTAAAGCTCAAAAGGCATGTCATGTTCATATATATTTGCGTGTGTGTTATTTATATTGTAAGAAAACCCTTATATGTGGTGTGTGTGTGAATAGGATCCCAAGGGACATAATGCACCACGTGCCGACAACACTATTATACAGCTTAGAAGGAATGTCAGAACTCAATTGGGAAAAGCTTTTAAAGTTGCAATCTTCTGATGGTTCTTTTCTTTTCTCCCCATCTTCAACTGCCTTTGCCCTACAGCAGACTAAAGATGATAATTGCTTCAAGTATCTTTCGAAGATCGTCCACAAGTTCAATGGTGGAGGTAATAATTATTATTATTCTTGTTTTGGGTAAATTTAATATTAATATTATAATTTACTGTTGAGGAAAAAAACATGACGATGATTTTTGTTTATGTTTTTAGTTCCTAATGTGTATCCTGTGGACTTGTTTGAGCGCATATGGGCAGTAGATAGGCTCCAAAGGCTTGGAATTTCTCGGTATTTTCAAACTGAAATTGAAGAATGTATTGCTTATGTTCACAGGTACTTAATTACTTATTTATATGCCTACGTATACATGCAATTATTGTAATACTGACGTTGGAGGTTCAGTTTGTGGACCAATAAAGGAATCTGCTGGGCAAGAAACTCCGAGGTTCAAGACGTTGATGACACAGCAATGGGGTTTAGGCTCCTGAGATTGCATGGCTACGATGTTTCTCCAGGTAAATAAATAATAAATTAATTCAGTCAGACTCTTACATTATTTTCTAAGTGTCCCCACATCGTAAATGTTAAAGAAGCACACAGATTAATTATATGAATGCACGACGTACTATGTAGTACACTAAAGTACATGTGATTTGTACTTGCTATGTTCTAAACTTGCGCTGTCAAAAATCACATGTATAGATGTGTTCAAACATTTTGAGAAGGGCGGCGAATTCTTCTGCTTGGCCGGGCAATCTAACCAGGCAGTCACTGGAATGTACAATCTATATAGAGCTTCACAGCTTATGTTTCCCGGCGAAGATGTATTAGCAAAAGCCAGCAAATTCTCAGCCACTTTCTTGCAAGAAAAACGAGCTAGGAATGAGCTTCTTGATAAGTGGATTATTACCAAAGATCTCCCAGGAGAGGTAACAGTAATAAATAAAGTGCCTTTGCATTTAGAAATCAAGAAACTGTTCATTTATCTCCTACTTTCTTGCAAGTATATAAACTGTTCATTGGGTTTTTCGTTTCAGGCCCCCACATAAGTTTCAATTAGAGTTTAGACCACTGTTAGAAAATTCGTAATTTTAAGATCCAATTTTTTCAGAAACACTTCATGGTTCCACAATACCACTTCAAGGGGATGTAGTAACACTTCATGGGTCTGTGGTAGCACTTCATGTGTCCGTGGTAACATTTCACGGGACTGTGGTACCACTTCATGAGTCTGTGGTAACACTTCATGGGTTTATAGTAACACTTCATGGATCTGTGGTAGCACATGGTCATTTTCTCTAAATGAAACTTAAATTGGGTCTTTATCTATAGATGAATTTATATGGGTCCTAATCTCTAATTGAAAATGTGAATTGGGGCCTGAAAGTAAATTAACCGTTTATTTTATTTTTTATTTTTTTGAAAACTGGAATCAAGTATATATCTGCTGCACTTTAAAGCTAGACACGACTTCTTGACGAGAGGATATTTTATCCCAACTTGTAGTAATGATACTTCTACATACGACTTAAACTTCAACTAGTGTTTTTGTAAGTGCTGGCCTCACCACACGCGCACATAAATAATATATATCAAATTTGGGGTTTTACAAAGAAATGGATGTGATGTAGCATAGTGTCCAAGGCACTAAATACAAAGGAATCGTGTGTGCACATTTCATATTTCAGTTTACCTTTGGCATTATGCTCGATTATGATAAGGTTTAAGATTTTTTTTTCCCTTTTTATTCATTCAACTACGAATGTAATGATGTGGGTCGAGATAGTTAATCGTGTATCATTTATAGCCTTCAAATAATAAATCAATAATTAAAAATAAATGGCAGGTGGGATATGCACTTGACGTGCCATGGTATGGTAACTTACCTAGGCTCGAAGCGAGATATTATCTGGAACAATATGGAGGAGAAGTTGATGTTTGGATGGGCAAGACTTTGTACAGGTGACATTTTTAATTTAATTTTGTTATACTCCCTCCGTCCCAAACGGTTATGGACATTTGTGGTATAAAACGGTTTTTAAGAAACTGAAATATTTTAATAATATAATACAATTAAAAGGTGAAAAAGTGTATATTTTGGCGTCCTTTTTTTAAGAGTATTTAATATTATTATATTGATTATTTGTGGTAGTTTTTTGCTATAAAAGGAAATGTACAAAGGGGAAATGGACGTCCTATATAGTAAAATGTATAAGATGGTTTGGGACATGGGGAGTATATAGTATATGTTAATATTCAAATAAGAGAATGAATGGATGATATTCAGCTCTTGAATTATAATGGGTTTAAAACAGTAGTCAAACTTTCATTCTGCAAGCGAGTAAGGCTGTAAAAATCACTAAAACGGAAAAAACACAGAAAGATAAATCAGTTAATCTTCTATGCCTATCAGTCCAAATAAATCTAATTAGGATCAGCACGAAGCCGCAAAAAAAAACAATTTTAAATGTTCATCTTTTATCTTGTTCGTATACGTGTATATAGATATTGTTTAGACATTAGTATTTGAGTTGAAGTAGTGCTCTGATGAGGACGAGCTAAAGTATAAGCTTACACACAGCTTTGACCTGAAAGAACCCGACATTTATGTTATTATTTACTTGCTTCAGTTCTCTGAAATAACATGAATTAAAAAAATGAATTGTTTGTCTTTTATTCGAAATTTTTTCTTGGCTTGTTAGGAATTGTAATTTTGCGTATTACAGATTAATTAGTGCGGATGTGCGAGAGTTATAGTTAGTTTGATCTCATGGGTATCATATTCCTCGTAAATCTAGTTTATTAAAAAAATTCAATATATTTATACGAACAAAATAGCATATAAATCCTTTGAGGCTTTGGATTATTCGCAGGATGCCAAATGTGAACAATAGTATCTACCTCGAGCTCGCAAAATTGGACTACAACAATTGCCAAGCTTTTCATCAGATGGAGTGGAAAAACATTCAAAAGTATGGCATAGTTTATATTATTTCACGTAATTTAACATTTTAAATTAAAGGCAAAATTATAAAATTGGATCACTAAGTATACCATTTTTTGATTTTGGGTCACTATGTTTGCCAGTTACGAAACTAGGTCACTAAGTATGTATATAGTAACAAAATTGGGCCACTAGTTACAAAACTAGGTCACTAATTATGTACTCCCTCCGTCCCTTTATCATATTTTGCCATTTTGGGCGTCCCACTAATTTTATCACCTTTCCTTATTTAGGAAAAAAATTTCACAAATAATCAATATAATAATATTAAATATTCTTAAAAGACGTGTCAAAATATACACTTTATTACCTTTTCATTGTACTATATTATTATAATAATACCACATTAAATTACGTGGCCGACAACTTATGTGATAAAGTTACCGGGACGGAGGGAGTATATAGTAAGAAAACTAGGTCACTAAGTATGTATATAGTTACAAATTTGGGTCAGTAAGTATGTATTTGTATATAATAAGAAAAAAGAGGCCAACTCAATTTTGTTACTATATACATACTTAGTGACCTAATTTTATAACTGACAAACATAGTGAACCAAAATCGAAAATTGGCATACTTAGTGACCAATTTTTATAATTTTTCCTAAATTAAATCGCTGGTAAATCGATAAAACTTATGTCATTTTTTTATTTGTGATAGATGGTACAGAAATTTCGATCTTGGAGAGTTTCGATTAAGTATGGCGAGTTTATTGAGAGGGTACTACTTGGCTGCCGCAAATGTATTTGAGCCAGAGAAATCGCGCCAGCGAATTGCGTGGGCACAAACAGCGATTTTAGTGGAGACCATAGAGTCGCAATTTAAAAGAATATGCGCCTCAAGAGAGAAGAAACGCGAATTTGTCAGAGAATTCGAACATGGAAGCATCCTTAATTACACCAATGGAGTCAGGTAATCGTTTACTTTTTACTTTTATCATTTTAAGATATGTCCCAAAATCTTCAATAGCAAGCGAAGATTCCTCTATTATTAATTATCTCCAATCGTAGGTACAAAACAAGAATCAGCCTAGTGGGGACTTTGGTAAGAACTTTGGATCAGCTCTCATCGGATATTATGTTGGCATATGGCACAGACATTCATCAGAAACTCAATCATTCGGTAATAATAAGCCCAACATATATCAATTCATTTATTTCTTCATGCATCATACATGCTATTTATATTTCAGTGGCTAAAATGGCTAAGGACATGGGAACAAAGCGAAGGCGTTGGTGAAGGAAATGCAGAGCTTTTTGTCAGAACGCTAAATCTATGCGGTGGATATAAAACTGAGGATTTATTATTTTCTTCTTCTCATCCAAAATATGAGCAACTGTTGACACTGACCAATAGAGTCTGCCATCGGCTTCGTTCGTTTCAAAACAACAAAAAGGTTAGTCAAATTCATGTTTCATGATTTGTTAATATATTTATATTAAATTATGTTATGCGATCGAGAAAATTTTATCTAAGTGAACCTGAGATTTTAATCATATCTATAGACCGGATATAGAGTTTTCTACAATTAGTAAGTTGGTACTTTGGGAAAATTAAATTTATTTCTACGTTTACGGTTCCGTAAGAAAGTACATTTGATTATTTTCTACGTATATAATTTCCAAATATTCAAGTTTATTCCCGTTCTGTCAATGTTGATAATGAAAATTAAGAAATGGGGTCAAAAATTTATACCAGTTTTCGAATTTGGGTCAATGTAGATAGTGGGAAGTATGGGCACTGAATTCATACGTAAGAATAAATTTGAGTCACGATATGTAAAGTTATTAACTTATTTTGCGTGATCCGAATTCGAGAGTCGGGATATTTATTGATCAAAATATGTTATTTTTGCTTTCTAACTAATTATTCTATGGGCACTTGACTTTAATTTTTACGATGAGATTAAAGTCCCTTTTTTTTCTTGCTTGATCCTCACAACCAAACGTATATTTTCTTCTTGTTCCATGATATGATATCACTTCGGCTCCCATAGGTTGAAGGTCTTCTTTGGGTATTGAGTTGATGATCTCATACCTAAAAAGAAAACTATATCCTTAGTATTATTTAATTCTTTTTTTTTTATTGAATATGAACAAACAGGCTATTGATGAAGGCAATGGGTACATAGCTGACAAAGGAGGCATAAACATTAATTGCCAAATCAATTCAGAAATGCAAGAGTTGGTGAAATTAGTGCTCACCAAAGATGATTTGGATTCTGATATTAAGCAAAGCTTTCTTACAGTAGCTAGAAGTTTCTACTATTCCGCTCATTGTCGCCCTGAGACAATGGATTCCCATGTCAACAAAGTACTCTTTGAAAGAGTACTATGATCGTGACCATGTTATTAGTGTTAGAGTAATATACTACCCAGTGTTCCAACTTAATTGGATATTTTCTACTAGTAAAGATAATTTAGGGCTTTTTATTAAAATAATGCATTTTAAATTTAAAATTAATAAAATAAGGTTATTGATAAAAAAAAATTTAACAAAATCGTGTAAATAGCAGGTATTAAATGCGACGTCGCCTCTAATGAACGTGGCGCCACGAGTAATGAGTGTGATGCCTGTTTTTTAATTTTTTTATTTAAGTCGCTCCCATTAGGGGCGAAGTTCTCTTTTCCTTTTTCTTTTTATTTTTTATTTTAACTTATTACATATATATTAATTCGATCCGGGGTGGACCGGGTTCAGGCCCGAGTCGGGTTGGGCCAAATTTAATTTTAAAAAATTAAACAAAAGAAAAAAAAAAATATTATATTACCGGGTGGGTTTGATTCGAACCCATCGGTTTCGATCCGGGCGGACCGAATTCAGACCCGAGTCGGGTTGGGCCGAGTTTCGGGTTCAGAAAAGAAACTCATTTCTTTTTTCCGAAAAGAAACTCATTTTAAATTTGTGATTTATGTGCGGTTGAAGTCTAGTTAGCGCATCTTTTTAGTTTTGGGGTTCAATTATTGTTGGATTAATATGATTGTGGGGGCCTTTCCTTGTATGTTTACATCAAAGGGTCTCAAAAAAAATTAGTCCTAAATCAAAGGCTATGACCCATATTTGGATCGCATATTTTGTAAGTCAAAGGCCAACCAACCATCTTGTATCCGATTACCAGTCATATTTAAACGTGCAACAAATTATATCGAAAACATAGTCTTCGATGCTTGTATAGTATTCCACATTGAAAGGAAGTATCGGAATTGGACTAAATTATACGACCTAGTTGTTGATGCTAACTTTTTTTACTGAAAATATAATTACAAGATCTTTCTCTTGGATATTATTATGACCTTTCTAATGTTAATTTGTCATTGATTCCAAATTAGAAGTGGTCATAAATAGTAGACCTAGAATATATTATTTCAAACATAGGGATTTTGATATGTTTTCATTAAATTTGGAATACTATTACAGACGTATATAGTTACCCTTCTACAAACTAAGATGGACCAGATAACTTCACCTTCGTTGGAATCTGAATAAAGTCTATTCCACTTGCAAGATAGTGTATCTTACTACTTACCTTTAATTAATCAATTTTCCTTTAAGAGGCATTGAATGAAGGTCACTTAATTTTCAAATTTCGATTTTAAGACACATTAAAGAAATAAGGAAACATGTTTTTATTTTTAGAATCATACGCGAAAAGCGAAAAAAAACAATAAATAAAATAAGGAATAAGAATCGGCAACTTACACAGCCACAGCTTCCATATATTTCTTCGTTGCAAGCTAATAAAAGCATAATTTTTTTTTATATAATTTTTCAGAGAAAGGCAAAGATGCTATAAAGATACATACCCATACACATGCAATATTAAAGCCGAGGGGTGGCGATCGACATAATAGTGATAATAGCTTTAGTTCGGAATATAGCTAATGGCCACCCTCCTTTTCCGAGCTCTTGTTCTCATCCTCGCTTTTTCAGGTTCCTCTTCTTCTTCAATTTCTTTCTTCCAAAATTTGTTTGATTTTGTTATCACTTCACATTCAGCTGTAAGAAGACTTGTGTTTGTCACTTCAATTTCACGATCACATCGTTAGGAAAATTAAGGGTTTTGAAATTGTGGGGTGTGTGTGTTAAATTTGTCATGATTTGAATCTTCTGAGAATTTCCCGTCCCCATTCTCTCGTTTAATTTCTTGAATTCTAGCTTTTCCATGGAAAAAGATGATGTTTGTATTGCATTTTGATGCTTCCTTTCTTTCTCTAAACTAAAGGTTGCATTTTTTACACTATACAGAATATACACCCATCCCCGCCCAAACCCTAGGCGGCGTAGGAATAAACTACGGTCAAATAGCAAACGACCTCCCTTCGCCCGCCCGCGTGGCCCAACTCCTAAACACCCTCAACATAACCCGAGTCAAGCTCTACGACTCGAACCCAACCGTCCTATCAGCATTCGCCAGCTCAGCGATCGAATTCGTCATCGGCTTAGGAAACGAGCACCTAAAAACCATGGCCGACCCGACCCAAGCCGAATCGTGGGTCGAAAAAAACATCAAACCCTATTCCCCCCTCACAAAGATCCGCTGCATCGCAGTAGGCAACGAGGTCCTAACCGCCAACGACTCGCAGCAGATCGCAGCCCACTTACTGCCCGCCATGGAGAACGTAAACGCCGCCCTAAAGAATCTCGGGCTGACCAAGGAGGAGGGCATATACGTCACAACGACCCATTCTACGTCGATCTTGGGCAGCTCTTACCCGCCTTCCTCGGGCAGTTTCAGGCAAGACTTGATCGAGGATTTGCGCGCCATTCTCGATTTTCATAATAGGACGAACTCGCCCTTCCTCATCAACGCTTACCCTTTCTTCGCCTACATGGATAGGCCGAAGGAGATACCTCTGAACTACACGCTTTTCTTGCCTAATAAAGGCGTGGTAGATCAGGGAAATGGATTGCGTTACGATAATATGCTGTTTGCGCAAATCGACGCTGTTTATGCGGCGATTAGGGCTTTGGGATATAGGGATGAAATTAGGGTTAGGGTTTCCGAGACGGGATGGCCTTCGAAGGGTGATGCGAATGAAGTCGGGGCGAGCGTGGACAATGCGAGGCTGTACAATGGTAATCTGTTAGAGAAGGTGATGAGAAACGAGGGGACGCCTTTGAAGCCCTCGGAGCCCGTCGATGTTTATCTTTTTGCGCTTTTTAATGAGGATTTGAAGCCCGGCCCGTCTTCGGAGAGGAATTACGGGCTTTATTATCCTAACGGGACGGCGGTGTATGACATTGGGTTGGAACGTTCTCTTGATCCTCAGATTGGGTATTCGGCTTTGGCGTCTTCGGCTTCTGGGATTGTTGTGAGTAGACTGTCATGTGGATTTTTTCTGGCTTTTTTTAGGCTGCGTTTGGTATGCGAAATTCGGTGTGGAAAATAAAAGTAAAAGTGTAATGGTACGCATCCAACCATTGTACGCTGCGCTTCGTGTGTCGTACCATTACACGTTTTTCCCTTCTGCATCGAATTGTGCTTACCAAACGCCCCTTAGTGTTGCTGAATCGTTCTTAAGTTTATTTGCCTTCGTTTTATTTTTTGCAGGTGGTTGATCTGTTGATGTTTCTTCCCATGGCTTTGTCGGTGTTTTGGATTTCGCCAAGGGAATGGTAATGTTATTACATTGGCAGAAAGAAGACGTGGAAGGGGGTAAAATTCTTTGACGAAATAAAGTAAAAACAGACAAGTCTCTATTTTATTTACCCAACTATTGAGCGTGGGAGATTTTGGGGATTAAGGAGTTTTAACATCTCTCATGAGGGGTTGGTTATGTTATTATCCATCCATCCACATTATTATTACTTACAATCTCTTGCATTTCTAATTTGATGAAATCTCCGTTATATTGCTTATGCATATCTTCATGCAAAAGACGCGAATGCACCTACACTACAGTTGAGGCTTGATAATATATTACCATAATTACGATAGATTCCTGCATTGAAATCAAAGCCTAATGCATGTATACTCCCTCCGTCCCAAACCCTTTTGGACATTTGGGGTCTTGCACGTGTTTTAAGAAATTGAATATTTTAATTGTATAGTACAAGTAAAATGTAAAAAAGTGTATATTTTGACACGTCTTTTGATAATATTTAATATTATTAAATTGATTGTTTGTGTTAGTTTTTTACTAATGTACAAAAGAAGTGGGACGCCCGATATAGTAAAATGTATAAAATGGTTTGGGACGAAGGGAATATTTTGAAAAAGGAGCAAAACTCGATTCATTTACACCCCTAACATACAAAACACTCTAATCAATAGAAAAGCAGAGGAAAACAGAGCACATAGGTCCAATTACAAACAGAAAGGCATACAACCAAATTTTTACCCTAAAAGCGAAAAATGTATACACACATTACAAGCACCTCTTTTATTTTTTCTATATAAATAAAATATGTACATAGAGGGATATGGATCAGTGTTACTCTGAGGCGACGAATGGTATGATCATGGACATGAACGTATCATAGCTTAGAGTTGCTGATCCTCTGTAGTATGGGTCCTTCTCCTTGAATTTTTCGGTTAAACCCTAAAAAGAATCGAAATCATCATTGAGATGGATATATAGCAAAACAAATACTATCAATTAAAACCGATTAGGAAAATATTGACTCACCTTAATGATCATTCCGCACCTGAAATAAGGATTCGTTAGCATAACGAACTGGGATATAGAACGAAAACTCGCACTATCTCTGTTTTTTCGAATAGAGAACTTACTCCACGAAATTATCGAAATCCAACTCAGCCCTATTTCCATCGTATATGGAGATCAAGGCTTGTAATACAGAAGGAGGTAATGCGTATCCTAGACTGTACAGTGCTTCCCTCAATTCTCCACTGTCCATTTTGCCGCTCCGATCTCTATCAAACCTTTCGAAGATTGCCTGATTCATTACAAGACATACATATTCGAGACTGAAAGGCATTATCGAAAAAAGAAATGGTTCAGAGAACAATAAGTAGTACTCACCCTCCACTGGCTAAGACAATTCCAAATTTCTGTGAATTCTCTTGGTCCTATAATAAGCCTCAAAGAAAAGGGATAGGAAGATTAGTATAATCACATTCAATAAAGCTTCAGTCATAGTTAAATATGATGGGGATTAAGCTCTTACAAGTTACAACATTTGCAAGAATGGAAATCATAACTAACTACTCAAATAATGGATCGCAAATACATCAAGGATTTTCGAATAAAATTAATCTCTGTCACTCAGTAGCCATCTGTGCTTGCATACAGCTGAATTGCACCCCAAAATTATTAGGGCACAAATCTTAGTTCGAGCTAGAAATTGAAGTCGATCGAGCTTTCTACGAGCCAATTATGCTTCAATCGAGCACCAAAACCATCAAATAATTCACGTAGGATAGGAATAAGCATTTGATAACCATCAACCATATCCAAACACCGATAAACGTCTCAAGCTTAAGTCAAACAACAGAAATCATTAACAACACCCAATCGAATTTGTAAAGCCGAGAAAGGGCGTACCGATCCTAGAAGAGAAATCCTGCGAATTTCTGAAGAGAAAGATGAGCAAGCGCAGAGTCCTCAGGCTAAACCTACGGTAGGTCGTGGATAGCGCTCGCTGGAGCTCGTTCTCCTCAATGTATCCGTTTCTGTTGGTATCGACCATCTGAAAGCTGCGAATCACATCGGCGCTCGTGCCCGGCGGAAACGAACCGTAGCTTTGGGGTTGCTGCTGGTGGTAATAGTTGTTGTAGTAGTAACCGTGTGGTGCCTGACCCGACCCGCCGGAAGAGGTCTCCGCAGGGTAATAATATGGATACGCAGCCCGAGGACCGTTCGGGTCGGGCGCCGGCGGAGCCGATGGGTTGTATCGTGAGAAAGAAGACATTTTATTGATGTCGGCGTAGTAAAGCGGCGTTTTGCTGAATGAAGAAGTAAGATTGACGAGGTTTGAAGGAGGAGGAGATGTGCTGGCTTTTATAGTTCGGCCAAATCCATAATATTTTCTTTTTTAGGTGATACCCACACTTTCAAAAATTATTATACTAATCCTCAGATAATTCAGATATGATAAAAATATGTTTCATATCCATCCAATTATTCCAATATCAAATATCGACGGGAGTTTGATCTCATCACCAAGGTTCAATCCCACTGAGACTTACCAATTCATCATTTCATTTGGAATTCGTCAACAACTTGCACCTTAACATGATTTTCTTTTTATGCATACAAATTATTTATTTCTCGAAATTTCTTGTACAAGAAACGAAAATACACTTTCTTTAGATCAAAAATCAGAATGAATGATTGATTATAGTGGCCATTCCACGGCTTTCGATCAATATAAATAATTCAAAGAACTTTCGCCACATCTGATGCATAAGCCATAAACCATGAGACGCCAACGAAAGATTTTACTTCCACGATGTTCGGCTTGTCCAAAAAGGCATAGCCACGTATTCTCTACGAACAAATTACATACACTCTTTTACAAACATATGTTTAAAAACTGTCATATTTTATCCCTAAATTAAAATTTTACTCTGTACATAACTTAATCTTAGTATGTATAGCACACCTGATATGTATGCAAATATATCATTTTTATATGTTGAACATATTATATTATTAATAAGGTATTTAACAAATATAATTCTAATTTAAGGATAAACATGTAGTAAATTAAAATATTAAAAATTAAATCACAAATAAGTATACAGACAAATTAACAGTTTTTATCCACCCTACGTTCTTTATACTAGCACATTTAATGTACATGCAATATATTTTATATTTTGAAAATTTTATATTATCAATTAAGGTATTTAAAAATAGAACTTTAAAGTGATGATTGTAACAAACTAAAACATTAAGGGTAAAATGATAAAAACACTTCAAATTGGTAGTTTTAGACCCCCTACGCTCTCTTTAGTTCTCTTGCACACTCAGATGCATGTGCTATTATATATAAATATATCATATTAACTATTTTAATTTAAATAATTAATTGAATTATAATTTAAATTTAATTATATATATTTATAATTAAAAGTATAAAAAGTAACTAAAAATAATGATTAATTAAAAATAGTAATTAAAAAACATTAGGTAATTTTTGAAATTTAATTTTTAGTTTTTTTTATAGGGGTGGCAATGGGCGGATTCAGGGCTGGTAGTGGACATACCGTCCCCATATCAAATTCTCGTTCTTAAAACCATTCCCACTAATTCACCGTTTAGGATGAATTGGTTTGGGGATTGAAAATTACAGTTCGGGAATCGAGTTTCGCCTAGGGGATTCGGGTTCCGCATATTCTTGTATATGCAATAAATAATTTTTTTTTGCAATAAAAACATAAAATAAGTAATATAGACAAATTAATATGTAAAATATCATATAGGGGTATAAAAATATAATATAATATGTGACTGAAATATGCGTGTATTATGAAGAATATATATGGAGAGTTGAATTGTTTTTCTTCTAATTACGATCTTCAATATAAAAGGATGATCTATGAAAAGCGTTGATTCAAATTGGTTTTTAACATTATTTATTAATAAATCTATTCGGGGAATGATGAATCGCCATTTGACGCAAACGGGGCCGGGTTCGAGGACGGGAATGGGTGGGAAACATGATTACCATCCCATCCCATTCCCAGTCTTTCACCGACGGGAATCACCGTCAATTCCCCATCCCATTTTGACAATTCCCCGTCCCAATAGCGTTCCCCACGGGATGGTTCACCGTCAACTCCCATCCCCATTTAGAACAATTGTTAAGAACCAAATCATAAAAGAACAATGTAAATAACAAAAAAAATGATCTCAAACACGTTAGATAAATCACAATTATCCATAACAAGTAAGTAACTTACTACATGTCTACTAGTGCTGCAACTTTTGCAGCAGCTTTCCGACTCTAATTTTCTGCTGCGCTGCGCTTAACGACTCGGCTTGAATGAGAGTGTTTGAGACGAGAATAATAACCGAAGGATTAGCAGCATTGACCCAAACACGGCCGTTCAGACCAACGGCAATCTCAAAAGCAAGCTTCTTCCCAAGACCCTCAAGAATCGGACAAGGTGGATTACTCAGCAGCCTAACGTAGAAATAAATTTATTAACTTTGTGTAAAATCACATACAGATTTTGACAGAGAACATAATACTATTTTACTCACATTCTTGACAATCCCGTCGACGATTCGAACATAAATCCTTCTTTAAGCGGTCCGTAATCTGCTGCTTTACCACTAGCTGCAGAGAGCAAGTGATTCAGAAATTTTTCGTAAGTTTGGTTTGAGAAGCGAATAAGATATGCACCAACCGACCATCCATGCATGAAAGCTCGGGATTCATGCCAGGGTTCGCCTTAACAATACGTACGTAAAGCAAAGTGCCCATCTGTAAAGAAATAGATGAATATTGAAGCATGCAGTAGTTTATATTAGTCAACCTTCAACTGCAAAATTGTATAAGATATAGACCTCGAACTTTGGTATGTTTCTCCTGGTACCGCCTTCAAAAGCAAGCACGGGCAAAAGTGCCAGTATGGGGCCTTTTATATCCACGAAGAAATTCTGTCGTAAATTTAAATAATGTGATTGAATGTAATGTTGCGACTAATTGGACGCACAGATGAACGAGTAAGGGGGTCAAAACTACATGGTAAAACAAAATTCCCAAGATGTCAGAAGGCCCAGGATGAGAATCCGTGGAATTCATATATTGAAAACATGACCATAAAGTGGCATTGAAATAATTTCGTCTAGAAAAAAGAATACTTACATCTGATCTTGCATCGACCACAATTCCAAGGACATTATCCCCAACATTTGGTACGTACTGCGAAGAACGACAGATGAGAAAACTAACTTCGTCTAACATGATGTAATAACGACTTAGTTAATAACTCACTCGCTTATGGGAGCTTTCAACCCAATACTTGTTTGGCTTCGAGAATCTCAATGTCCCTGCCTTCAGAACTGATATAACATCACCGTCCTGCATCATAAAACCAATATTGCACCCTAAAACCAGACAATTCTATTCCTAATATGATCAACAACTAACATCTTGAAAAATAATTCAGCTTTATGCCGTAGGTAGTTATGAACAATACAAAAGAACTACAAATAACACCTTAAGAAATTGTCACACCAAAGGAATGAAGTCTCAGTAATAGAAACTTGACAGAACATTAAAAAGAATTCAGCTTTTGGAGAATGATATCACACTATACTAATTCTCATTTTTTTTTTCCTTTTCATAGCAAGTAAGGCGCGGCCACATTGAAAACTGAGATTGAGAGAAACGAAAATCTGTGGAACAAAACCTGCAGAAGACCACTGCCGATCTTAACGGTCGAATTAGCCATTTTGGACAAGTCAAGCACCACATCACCCGGAAACTAGTAAGAAAACAGCAAAGCGAACTTTGAATGTTAATAATGGCGTAAGAAGCATCAGTTTCATACATAAATCAATTACCACTTGCTGATCGACGAAGCTCGAAAGAGAAGACGAGGATTTTGCTTCCATTTTTCTCTCTCGCTCGATAGGGTTTATTGCAGATAAATCGATGATTTAACACATTACTAATGGGCCGGCCCAATTACCAGACGACATAATCCGAATTAGTTTTAGGCCCAAACTCAGTAAAGGAGAAGTGAGCGCAGAATTCAGCTGTTTCGTTAGTTAAAACTAAAATATATACGATCTACAATGCAAATTGCAATGGTTTGCGGAAGATTTTTCACTGTAATCTTCCGTAAGATTCGCGGGCTTCCTTCTCTATCTTCACGCGATCATACTGGGTCGACTTGCCTATTTGGAACATACATGAGGATGCCCGGGTTAGATTTTAGTCTAATAAAGAAGATTGAAGATGCTGTTGCCTTATTTGATCACATGTCGTTCATGAGACCTATGCCCTCTGTCAACGACTTCTCGAAAATAATGAGCATTGTGGTCAAGATGAAGCGTTACTCTGACGCCCTCTATATGTTCGATGAAATGCGTGGCTTAGGCCTACCTGTGAATGTGTACCATTTGAGTATTGCGATGAACTGCTTTTGTCAATTGCGTAGAGTCGCTTATGGGTTTTCTGTTTTAGGGATCGTTTTCAAGCTTGGCTTCAAACCCGATGAACTACTTTTGTCAATTGCTCGTAGTGCTTGACGGGCTTTGTAAAGCTGGGAATACACTCACGGCTCTTGAGATGCTTAAGCATTGGAGAAAACGAGTTGGGAACTTAACGTGAAATGCTATAGCACGGTAATTGACAGCTTATGCAAGGACGGAATGGTCGACGATGCTTTAAGTCTCATATCACGTATGTCTGAGAAAGGCATTTGGCCAGATGACGTGACATATAGTTCCGTAGTCAAGGGCTTATGCACTTTTGGTAGATGGAAAGAGGCGGAAAAAATTTTAACTGAGATGGAGACTCTTAAGATCCCTCCTAATGTTGTTATGTATAATATATTAGTTGATTCATTTTGTAAGGAAGATATGGTGAAAGAGGGCGAAGATGTTATTCATATTATGTCTCGTAATGGTATCAATCCTAATATCGTGACATACAATTCTTTGATCGATGGATATTGCTTGCGTGGAGAAATTGACAAAGCGAGGCAAGCATTCGATTCTGGACTACGTTCGGGGCTCGAACCTACCGTAAATACTATAGTATTTTGATGAATGGGTACTGTAAGGAAGGAATATAGACGAATCTTGGCATCTTTTTCACGAGTTTCCACGTAAGGGGTTGGAGTACACGATTGTTTCTTACAATACCATGCTACATGGACTGCTTCGTGCGAAGAGATATGACGATGGTTTGAAATCTTCGAAGACATATGTTGGAAGGTTGTCAACGCTAAGCACGTGGACCAAGCTTTGTCGCTTTTCAGTAGGATGGAAGAAACAGGAGCCTTTACCACTATCAGGACATATAATACAGTCCTAGGTGGAGTTTGCAAGAATGGAAAGCCAAAAGTTGCCAGGGATGTCTTCGAGAAACTTCCTTCGAAGGGTTTAATTTCAGCTCAATATTCGTACTTATAACGTTCTCATTGGGACACTTAGTCGGGAGGGGAAGGTGAATGAGGCGAAGGAGTTGATAAAGAAAATGGAGGAGCGTGGCATCAATTACTCACCTGATAATTTTACCTACAACGTCTTCTTACAGTGTCTTCTTGTAAGGAAGAAATATGACCAGGTGAATTAATTTTTAGAGAAAATGAGTGTTGATAGATTTTCAGTTCATTCCGCTACAGATACTATGAAGAAAGATGCATAGGTGAGATTGAACTTTCATTAGCCTAGCATGGCTTTGATTTGGTCTCTCTCTCTCTCTCTCTATATATATATATATATATATATATATTCATATATATATATATATATCTAGTGTAGACTGTAGATCAGCAATTTTTAATGCCACCTTACTGAATTTTTATGTTAATGTATAAGAGCTGTTGTGTTCTGTGGAGATGTATAGGAGGTTCTCAAAGTAGCTACGTTGAGTGCTTTGAATTGTATTTAGTTTTTTGGTTATATGAAGAGATATTAATATTATATATTTGCTAGAGATATACTTATACAAGTTATTTATTTGACAGAAAGAGACCTTGAGATTATCTTTTCATGAACGGATACGAAAGGCCTTCAGGTAAAGCATTACATATGTATTGTGATTTACTAATAATTTTGTATTTGTAGACAACAACATATTGCATACTTCTTAATGGGATGAAAAATGAGCTGAGTCGGCTTGTGAGCTCGATGAGCCAACTTAACTGAAATTGTTTGTAAAGTTGACTACGTGAGTGATTGAGAAAGCTCTCTTATTAGTTTGTTTTAGTTTCATTTATGCTAATTGCCGAGCTTGAGTTTAAATAACTACAATAGAACTTGGAGCTCGGGAAGACAACTCAACGAGCTCGAGCTCAGGGGAAAAAAAAGAAACATGTGCTCGAGCCCAAAAAATGAGTTGAACTTGTCATTTTCTGGATTCGAGCTCGAGCCTTTCATTCAAGCTCGAGCTCGATTATCACGCAAATTAGTGCTCGATTGTCATGAGATCTAGTCGAGCTTTAGTTGAGTCGGGTTCCAATGAATGAATACATTCGTACCAAAAATAAAGGTACCTATAGAATCAAAATTGACACAGGTTTCGGCTTGGCGAATGTACATCATATAAGAAATAACATTAGAGTAATCAATTTATGTACCATTGAGATGTATTATCATCAGTGTTTTAAAAAGCGCTGGATCGCGCGCCTCAACGCGCTCGATCGCGTCTTTTTCGACCAAAACGCTCCAAAGCGTTTTTTATATAGCGTTTTATTTTTTTTAATATTTTTTATTTTAGCGACGGTGTTCCCGTCGCAATTACCGTCGCAATATGTTTTTAATTGTTTTTCCTTTTCTTTTTCCAAAAGAATCGTCTACTATAGTAATTGTTTTCTTTAGCGACGGCATTGCCGTCCACTAGTTTTTTTTTTTATTTTTTATTTCTTTTTTTTTTACTTCCATCTATTTTTTAAAGTATCTTATTTTGAGTAATTTATACAATAAAAATACATAAGTATATTCAATTTATTCCTAATTTCATGACGATCATAATGACATGTGTATCATATATTTTTTGATATCAATATAATTTTTGATGATGGAAAGAATCATTGTAGACTTATTTTAGTTGGACTGATAGTAAATTGAAGCAGTAATGATTTTTTAAACGATACGAATCCCTATTTTATTGTTTGGGTTATATGAACTTTTAATATATCGTTTATATATATTTAAATTTTAGATTTTAATCAATTATTTGTACTTATTTTTTATTTCATTGTATTTCTTGAGAAAATATTGATTATTTAACCTCATAACTACAGTAATGACAAAAAAAAGTGACCATATTTATGTTTATTATATATTATATATACTTTATTACATTATATATAGATTACCTGAAATACTCACGCAATGCGCTACGCTATTTACGCTACGCGCTACCGGCACTAAAACGCGACGCACTGCGCTATACGCTTTTTAAAACATTGATTATCATACGTAATACATTGGAAAAAAGTACACCCGGTGGCCGAGCCACACTTGGTCCAATGGGGTGCTTGGACCCCACTCGATCCTTTTTACTTTAAAATTCTCTATAGAAAAATTATAATATCTAAATAATTTAAAGAAATGGACCAACACTGAGATATTTTTGTTACTAATATAATGGGAGATAAAATTCTATATATATATATATATATATATAATTGGACCTTATTGATGAATCTTTCTAGCTCCGCCACTGAGTACACTTTGCTTACATATATACCATATAAAATATTTAGGTACATACAAACACAGTGATATCGTTGGTAAGTAATCTACGTATAGAAAGATACGTAAACGATGGTAAAATGGTAGTCCAACCAAATGGCTACATGCGTTATAAACTTTATTCTACTATGTACATATAAAAATCTTCTTAGAATGGACAAATGAATTCTTTTATATCTTTGGGTTCTAAGTGTAGATATAATAAGATAGTAAGTGTTGGCAGATACCACTCTCTAAAGATTAACTTATCTTCCTTTTTTTCCAAACATTAACTTATCTTCCACCTGCTATATTTTCCTATGTTAAGCAAACTTGCAATATAATGTCGCGCATTATTTAGGTAACAATTTTGTTAAGATGGCGTGAAGTTGTTACCGACTAAAGCTATGTATAATTTTCACATATTTTTATTAATAAATAAAATCCGTTTAGAAAACAGAGAAAATTACTACATCAATTTCATAATTCATTTGCTATTTCCTTTGCATGTAAAGATATAAGTTTAGTTATATAAATATAAGATTTTATATTAGTGTATTCGGTAATTTCTAATTTATGTTCCTATGTCAATATATTATATTAAGTTTGGGTCTTTTCGATCATTTTTTTCAATAAAAGAAAATGAAATCCGAGTTGGCTTGTGGAGTTAAAAAACTTGTCACCCTTTTGGGTGCTAAATTGAAACACGAAACATGATGATGTAGGATTCCAGACTTATTTGTCTTAAAGACAGTGAAGACATTTGAAGTTGTTGATATAGTTTATACAATTATCAAATATAATGATTCAAAGTCAACAAATTAAACAATTTATAATTTTCCCTTTCTTGCATCATATTTCGTCAACCGTTTAAGCTGCAAGTAGACGTGTGTATACATACATAGATTGTGAGATAATCGCCGACATTCTACATGATGGAAAATATAATATTTACTGCCGGTCTGATATTATACATACGAAAAATAGTCAACACCATTATTCAACAAATCCATGATAAAGTATTATATTAGGGGCAACGCGTACTTGTTATCTCAATCCATTTTAGAATAATAAACTTCAAACTTAGCTGTAATTATATAATTGCGCAGATAAGTCAAAGCATGTCTTCATTCCATGTAATAATTTCGTATTCAATATGCACATATATATCACAATATCACCCACCCGCATACGCTACGTCTATATTTCTATGTAGTAACATTCATTGCTATAAACTCTTTAACAATTACATGTTCGCACGTTGTCATGATTGTGCCAGCAAAAGATTCATTTTCACTCACATGCATCAATGACAACGTATATTGCGCCTATAAATAAGCTATCGAGGGAAAGCTAAATGATACAAACACATTATTCACATCAAAGCATCATCGAACTCATACACACTTAGAAAAATGTCGAGATATAATATTGCGCAGGTTATAGTGATCACAACATTACTAGCCTATGTCTCATTGCATGGCAATTGCCAAAGCGCAGGCGCAGCGAAAACTCCAAAATCTTCGAAAGGGCAACTTGTAGTCGGATTCTATCAAGGGAAATGCGGCGTTTCTGACGTGGAAACGATCGGCGGGATTATGCAAGAATAGTTCGGGAAAGATCCGATGATCACTGCTGCTTTGCTTCGCATGCAGTTTCATGACTGCTTCGTCATGGTGAGAGTTTTTACGTTATGGAAAGTATTCATTTTTTTCTTTTATGCAAGTGTCGACTGCCTACTTCACTTAAAAGCTTAAGCTTGTAGACATTATCATTTCTATAATTTTATATTATATTTCCAGCACGTTCACATACGTGTAAGTTTCTTAATAGATGGTCGTGAGGATTCTTTCGTACCCAAGATCTATTTTGTGCCGTGCTCTGGTATCATGGTGAATGATCACTCAACAAAAAAGCTTAAACTTGTAGAGTATCATATTTAAATTCTATATATTATATTTACAACAGTTAGGATCCGTGCAAATTGAATCTTATCGAAGATTTAGAATGATATACGATTTATTTATTGATTTGATGCCATATATTATGACAACTCCTAAAATGGGATGTGATAGCATCTATCTTGGTTGACGGAAGTAATACCGAGAAAACGGCGATACCTAACCTAAGTGTTCGCGGCTACGATCTCATCGACGCGGTCAAAAATGCAGTCGAGGCCGTTTGCCCGGGAGTTGTGTCGTGCGCGGACATTATCGTCATGGCAACTAGAGACGCAGTTTCCTTGGTACGTGTACTTATACACAGAGCGAGCGAGTTGGTTAACGGGCGTGCGATTAGTTTTCTATTGTTAGTTCAAATTGATTTATTACAGAGCGGAGGAGGAAGGTACGATGTCCAAACTGGGAGGCGAGACGGGATGACCTCCCTTGCATCGAATGTTAACCTTCCGGGCCCGACGATATCTGTGTCCGCTTCGATGAAAGCTTCTCCGCGAATGGACTCAATCTCACTGATATGGTTTACCTTATAGGTATGTATGTTGAAAATATAATATATAGAACTTAAAAAAAATGATACTCTCTCTTTATGCTAAGCTTTTAAGTGAAGTGACCACTCAATTTGTAACAGAGTTCAGGGGTAAGAATACTCATCACAAAATTATGAAAATTAAACGTATAAGCTTATATAAAGAAACTAGCATGGTATAAGAGCTCAGGGGCGCAAATATCCACTTTAGAAAATTATGCGTATAAGGTTAGGTAATACAGAGATATGGCTAGACACCGGGAGAGGGAATTTAGTATACAAAAGTTAAAGATCTCGAACTTTGGTATGTTTCTCCTTGTACCGCCTTCAAAAGCAAGAACGGGCAAAAGTGCCAGTATGGGACCTTTTATATCCACGAAGAAATTCTGTTGTAAATTGTGATTGTGAGGAGTTCGATTATTGGACGCACAGATGAACGAATAAGGCGGTAAAAACTACATGGTAAAATAAATTCGAAAGACACGTAATTTCAGAGGCCCGGGATGAGAATCAGTGGAATTCATATATAGAAAACATGACCATAAAGTGTGATTGAAATGATTTCTTCTAGAAAAGAGAATACTTACATCTGATCTTGCATCAACCACAATTCCAAGGACATTATCCCCAACATTTGGTACGTACTGCAAAGAACGAGAGATTGGAAAACTAACTTCGTCTAACATGATGTAATAACGACTTAGTTAATAACTCACACGCTTATGGGAGCATCCCACCCAATACTTGTTTGGCTTCGAGAATCTCAATGTCCCTGCCTTCAGAACTGATATAACATCACCGTCCTGCATTATAATTTCATCATAAAACCAATACTGCACCCTAAAACCAGACAATTCTATTCCTAATATGATTAACAACTAACATCTTGAAAAATAATTCAGCTTTATGCTGTATGTAGTTATGAAACAATAAAAAGAAACTACATATAACACCTTGAGAGATCGTCACACCAAAGGAATGAAGTCTCAGTAATAGAAACTTCACATAACATTAAAAAAAAAACCCAGCTTTTGGAGAATGATATCACACTATACTAATTCATAGCAAGTAAGCTGCGGCCACATTCAGAACTGAGATTGAGAGAAACAAAAATCTATGGAACAAAACCTGCAGAAGACCACTGCCAATCTTAACGGTCGAATTAGCCATTTTGGACAAGTCAAGCACCACATCGCCCGGAAACAGCGACGGAATCAGAGCGGGGTCAGAGGGGTCGACCGACCCCCCGGCGGCCGGCGCTACAAGGGTGGTGGTTGATGGCGTCGACATTGGTATTCTTTTTAAGAAGATTCGTATAAACTTTAAGAGGAAGGAAGCTGATTAGAAAAGAAACCTAAATTGTCCTCTTAGTGGGCTGAATATTTTATTGGGCTATATCTGAAAAATAATAATAACACTTACATAGGCCCATTCCAATTAAATTTATCTATTAATATTGGGAATTTTGATTATTCAAGAATTAACTTTAAATTAAAGAAACGAACTAAATTTTATTATTCATAATAATTTTAATATAATTATTCTCTAATAACTTAATAAATTAATTAATTTAATTTAATTTCTCTCTATATTGATTTACATCTATTTAATATTTTTATGATGAATCATATTCGTAAATAATATTTTACTACATAAAGGTTAAGTAATCTAACCATAATTTTGTTGCAATTTAAATTAGTAGTAAAAAGACGTATATTTACAATTTATCATTTTGAATTATGTTAAATAATTTGAATTTTACTTTTATTTAACCAAAATATGTTCCATTACATTATAAAATTTATTTTCATATATAAACTAAACATGTTTGAAAACGTCATTTTAAAAGCAATTTTTCTACTCGTTTAAGTTATAATTTCTGACTATGTCAAAGTTATAATATGCTATTTCTTCTTCTATATGTTAACACATTAAGATTTACAAAGAGCTTATGGTTTTTATTATTTTGTTTACAAAGTTATAACTTATAATATTATATTCATTACAATATGGAATTAATTTTCATTTGTGTACTAAGCATCTATGCAAAACGTATATAAGACATTTGGAAGATTAGATAACGGACTAGATGCTGCTTATTATTGCTTTTTAAATTTATTCTTCGATTCCTAAGTTACAATGTATCATTTTGTCATTGATAACAATATGTAATACATATGCTAAAATGTATAAAACAAACATTTTAATGATTATACGAGGAACTAGATGTTTCATATGATTTCAATGTATACTTTGATCTAATTTATTATTTCTTCATTAATTACGATACGCAATTTATTATCAGTTATACAATAAACATATTATGTAAAACGTATATAAGAAATCTTCACAATTTTACCACGTACCAAATCTTTCGTATTATTTTGTTAAAGGGCTCATGTAATACATATGCTAAAGGGCTCATGTTTCACTCACGTCATTATCCCAGAAAAGTTATATTCCAAATCCCGATGAGAAATCTCAGCCATCGCAGCTTATCAAGCAAGGTTTGTTATCCGTTTGTGGTAAATTTATGGCGCAGATAAGAAAGGGGATTCTCCTCTCATCAACTCACGTGTACCCAGCCCTAGCGTACAGGAGACAAGTAAGTTGTTTGTATTTGTTGATTCATTCAAGTGTATTTGTTGATTCATTCACGTGTTAATTATTTCTTGAATGAATCAACAAATACAAACAACTTACTTGTCTCCTGTACACGTGAATGAATCAACAAATAACAAACACACGTGAATGAATCAACAAATACACGTGAATGAATCAACAAATACAAACAACTTACTTGTCTCCTGTACACGTGAATGAATCAACAAATAACAAACACACGTGAATGAATCAACAAATACACGTGAATGAATCAACAAATACAAACAACTTACTTGTCTCCTGTACGCTAGGGCTGGGTACACGTGAGTTGATGAGAGGAGAATCCCCTTTCTTAATCCTCTGCGCCATAAATTTACCACAAACGGATAACAAACCTTGCTTGATAAGCTGCGATGGCTGAGATTTCTCATCGGGATTTGGAATATAACTTTTCTGGGATAATGACGTGAGTGAAACATGAGCCCTTTAGCATATGTATTACATGAGCCCTTTAACAAAATAATACGAAAGATTTGGTACATGGTAAAATTGTGAAGATTTCTTATATACGTTTTACATAATATGTTTATTGTATAACTGATAATAAATTGCGTATCGTAATTAATGAAGAAATAATAAATTAGATCAAAGTATACATTGAAATCATATGAAACATCTAGTTCCTCGTATAATCATTAAAATGTTTGTTTTATACATTTTAGCATATGTATTACATATTGTTATCAATGACAAAATGATACATTGTAACTTAGGAATCGAAGAATAAATTTAAAAAGCAATAATAAGCAGCATCTAGTCCGTTATCTAATCTTCCAAATGTCTTATATACGTTTTGCATAGATGCTTAGTACACAAATGAAAATTAATTCCATATTGTAATGAATATAATATTATAAGTTATAACTTTGTAAACAAAATAATAAAAACCATAAGCTCTTTGTAAATCTTAATGTGTTAACATATAGAAGAAGAAATAGCATATTATAACTTTGACATAGTCAGAAATTATAACTTAAACGAGTAGAAAAATTGCTTTTAAAATGACGTTTTCAAACATGTTTAGTTTATATATGAAAATAAATTTATAATGTAATGGAACATATTTTGGTTAAATAAAAGTAAAATTCAAATTATTTAACATAATTCAAATGATAAATTGTAAATATACGTCTTTTTACTACTAATTTAAATTGCAACAAAATTATGGTTAGATTACTTAACCTTTATGTAGTAAAATATTATTTACGAATATGATTCATCATAAAAATATTAAATAGATGTAAATCAATATAGAGAGAAATTAAATTAAATTAATTAATTTATTAAGTTATTAGAGAATAATTATATTAAAATTATTATAAATAATAAAATTTAGTTCGTTTCTTTAATTTAAAGTTAATTCTTGAATAATCAAAATTCCCAATATTAATAGATAAATTTAATTGGAATGGGCCTATGTAAGTGTTATTATTATTTTTCAGATATAGCCCAATAAAATATTCAGCCCACTAAGAGGACAATTTAGGTTTCTTTTCTAATCAGCTTCCTTCCTCTTAAAGTTTATACGAATCTTCTTAAAAAGAATACCAATGTCGACGCCATCAACCACCACCCTTGTAGCGCCGGCCGCCGGGGGGTCGGTCGACCCCTCTGACCCCGCTCTGATTCCGTCGCTGTTTCCGGGGGATGTGGTGCTTGACTTGTCCAAAATGGCTAATTCGACCGTTAAGATTGGCAGTGGTCTTCTGCAGGTTTTGTTCCATAGATTTTTGTTTCTCTCAAACTCAGTTCTGAATGTGGCCGCAGCTTACTTGCTATGAATTAGTATAGTGTGATATCATTCTCCAAAAGCTGGGTTTTTTTTTTAATGTTATGTGAAGTTTCTATTACTGAGACTTCATTCCTTTGGTGTGACGATCTCTCAAGGTGTTATATGTAGTTTCTTTTTATTGTTTCATAACTACATACGGCATAAAGCTGAGTTATTTTTCAAGATGTTAGTTGTTAATCATATTAGGAATAGAATTGTCTGGTTTTAGGGTGCAGTATTGGTTTTATGATGATATTATAATGCAGGACGGTGATGTTATATCAGTTGTGAAGGCAGGGACATTGAGATTCTCGAAGCCAAACAAGTATTGGGTTGAAAGCTCCCATAAGCGTGTGAGTTATTAACTAAGTCGTTATTAAGTCATGTTAGATCAAGTTAGTTTTCTCATCTGTCGTTCTTTGCAGTACGTACCAAATGTTGGGGATAATGTCCTTGGAATTGTGGTTGATGCAAGATCAGATGTAAGTATTCTTTTTTCTAGAAGAAATCATTTCAATCACACTTTGTGGTCATGTTTTCTATATATGAATTCCACTGATTCTCATCCCGGGCCTCTGAAATTACGTGTCTTTCGAATTTTATTTTACCATGTAGTTTTTACCGCCTTATTCGTTCATCTGTGCGTCCAATAATCGAACTCCTCACAATTACAATTTACAACAGAATTTCTTCGTGGATATAAAAGGTCCCATACTGGCACTTTTGCCCGTTCTTGCTTTTGAAGGCGGTACAAGGAGAAACATACCAAAGTTCGAGGTCTATATCTTATACAATTTTTCAGTTGAAGGTTGACTAATATTAACTACTGCATGCTTCAATATTCATCTATTTCTTTACAGATGGGCACTTTGCTTTACGTACGTATTGTTAAGGCGAACCCTGGCATGAATCCCGAGCTTTCATGCATGGATGGTCGGTTGGTGCATATCTTATTCGCTTCTCAAACCAAACTTACGAAAAATTTCTGAATCACTTGCTCTCTGCAGCTAGTGGTAAAGCAGCAGATTATGGACTGCTTAAAGAAGGATTTATGTTCGAATCGTCGACGGGATTGTCAAGAGTGTGAGTAAACAGTATTACGTTCTCTGTCAAAATCTGTATGTGAATTTACACAAAGTTAATAAATTTATTTCTACGTTAGGCTGCTGAGTAATCCACCTTGTCCGATTCTTGAGGGTCTTGGGAAGAAGCTTGCTTTTGAGATTGCTGTTGGTCTGAACGGCCGTGTTTGGGTCAACGCTGCTAATCCTTCGGTTATTATTCTCGTCTCAAACACTCTCATGCAAGCCGAGTCGTTAAGCGCAGCGCAGCAGAAAATTAGAGTCGAAAAGCTGCTGCAAAAGTTGCAGCACTAGACGGACGACATGGAGTAAGTAACTAACATGTTATGGATAATTGTGACTTATCTATCAACACTCATTTTTTTCTAAAAACAAATTCACCTCGTCATATTTCTTCCTTATAAGAAGACCCTGTAAGAAGACATCGTAAGTAAAATTATTAGGTAAGCAATTGCTGCCACGCTCCTCCATTTTCTTTAGCAACTCCTTCGCCTCATTTACCTTCCCCTCCCTACTAAGTGCCCCGACGAGAATGCTGTAAGTACGAATATTGGGCTGAAAACCCTTAGAAGGAAGTTTCTCAAAGACATCCATGGCAATGTTGAGCTTTCCATCCTTGCACAGTCCACCTAGGACAGTATTATATGTCATGATAGTGGTAAAGGCACCTTTTTCTTCCATCCTACTCAAAAGCGACAACGCTTGGTCCACGTGCTGAATAATCCTTCCAGCATAATATTCAATGTGAATACGTCGGGTTCCATTTTCCTAGCACGCATGTCTTCGAAGAGTTTGAAACCATCGTAGTATCTCATCGCACGAAGCAGTCCATGTAGCATGGTATTGTAAGAGACAATCATGTACTCCAACCCCTTACCTGGAATTTCATGAAAGAGATGCCAAGCTTCGTGTACATCTCCCTTCTTACAGTACGCATTCATCAATATACTATAGGTGTTTACAGAAGGTTTGAGCCCCAAACGTAGTGCAGAATCGAATGCTTGTCTCGCTTTGTCCATTTCTCCATGCAAGCAATACCCGTCGATCAAAGAACTGTACGTGATGATATTAGGATTGACACCTTTACAAGACAATATGAATAACATCTTCAGCCTCTTCCACCATACCTTCCTTACAAAATGAATCCACTAATATGTTATGAGTAACAACATTAGGAGGGATCTTAAAAGTCCCCATCTCAGCTAATATTTTTTCCGCCTCTTCGCTCTGATTCGTCGTTGAATATGCACATATATATCACCCACCCGCTTCTATGTAGTAACATTCATTGCAATAAACTCTTAACAATTACATGTTCGCACGTTGTCATGATTGTGCCAGCAAAAGATTCATTTTCACTCACATGCATCAATGGCAACGTATATTGCGCCTATATATACGCTATCGAGGGAAAGCTAAATGATACAAACACATTATTCACATCAAAGCATCATCGAACTCGTACACACTTAGGAAAATGTCGAGAAATAATATTGCCCAAGTTATAGTGATCACAACGTTTACTAGCCTACGTCTCAATGCATGGCAACTGCCAAAGCGCCGGCGCGGCGAAAACTCCAAAATCTTCGAAAGGGCAACTTATAATCGGATTCTATCAAGGGAAATGCGGCGCTTCTGACGTGGAAACGATCGGCGGGATTGTGCAAGAATGGTTCGGAAAAGATCCGATGATCACTGCTGCTTTGCTTCGCATGCAGTTTCATGACTGCTTCGTCATGGTGAGATTTTTCACGTTATGGGAATTATTAGCTTTTTTTTCTTTTATATACTTGTTAGATGACCACTTCACTTAAAAGCTTAAGCTTGTAGACATTATTATTTTTATAACTTAATGTTATAATTCCAGCGTGTTCACCTACGTGTAAGTTTCTTAATAGATGGTCATGAGGATTCGTACCCAAGATCTATTTTTTGTCGTGCCCTGAAACCATGTTGAATGACAATAAACAAGCTTAAACTTGTAGAGATTATCGTATTCAAATTTTATATATTATTTACAACAGTAAGGATCCATGCAAATTTAATATTATCGAATAGAATGATATTTGATTTATGTATTGATTTGGTACCATATATTATGACAACTCCTTGTGAAAAGGGGTGTGATGCATCGACCTTGCTCGACGGAAGTAACACCGAGAAAATGGCGATACCCAACCTAAGTGTTCGCCGCTACGATCTCATCGACGCGGTCAAAAGTGCGGTCGAGGCCGTTTGCCAGGGAGTTGTGTCGTGCGTTGACATCATCGTCATGGTAACAAGAGATGCGGTTTCATTGGTACGCACATACTTACACATGAGCAAAGGAGTTGTTAGCGAGCATGCGATTGGTTTTTATTTTCAGTTCAATTGATCTATTACAGAGCGGAGGAGGAAGGTACGATGTCCAAACTGGGAGGCGAGATGGGACGATCTCCCTTGCATCGAATGTTAACCTTTCGGGCCCGACGTGTTGGAAGAAAATTAGTAAAAAATGATATAACCCCCCCCCCCCCCCTCCCTAAGCTTTTAGGCAAATTGTGTTGAGATTCTACGTTGTGCTTTGTCCCACATCGAATAATTCAATCACTTCAAGCGACTATATATATAAGAGGTTTTCTCCTCCTGTAACTAATTGGTTTAGGAATGATCCTCAATTTCTAATATGGTATTAGAGAAAGAAAAATCTTCTGCTCGCCGTCACCCGATAAAATGCCCACGTGTTAGGCCACCATGCACACGTGAAGGGGCATGTTGACATTCTAAGTTGGGCTTTGTCCCACATCGAATAATTCAAGCTACGTTGAGTGCTTTGAATTGTATTTAGTTTTTCGGTTATATGAAGGCATACTAATTTATATATTTACTAGAGATGTACAAGTTATTTATTTCACAGAAAGAGACCTTGAGATTACCTTTTTATGAACGGATACGAAAGGCCTTCTGGTAAAACATTACATATTTATATATTGTATATGTATTGTGATTTACTGATAATTTTGTAGACAACATATGCATATTTTTTTAAAGGGATGAAAATGACCTGAGTCGGCTCTTGAGCTCGATGAGCCGACTTGACTAAAACTGCTTTTAAAGTTGACCACGTGAGGGATTGAGAAAGCTCATGAATTGGCTTAAGTTAGTTTTAGTTTCTATCTTCCTTCAATATGGTCTGTAATTGCTTAATTTAAGGAATAAAATTACTAAATCAAACATAACCACCAACTAAATATTTCATAGCTTACGTTGAACATCCTATCAAATTTGTACATGGTATATTTTTAAGAAGTAATATTAAATGTAGAAACCACCCACTACATAATATTTATATATTTTCAAATTTGTCCTTCTATTTTTAGTATTATTATATAGCAGACACACATAAACTACTAGTTTATACTAATTGCCGAGCTTGAGTTTAATTAAATAACTGCAATAGAACTTGGAGCTCAGGAAAACAACTCAACGAGCTATTGGAAAAGATGGCACAAAATTATATTTGGATTATTTAATCATAGGGCTATACGGATTACTTGTTTACTTTGTAAAATGAGTTAAGTTCGTTATAATTTATAAATTATTATAGTAACCTTTACCGATCGATACATAGTTTTTTAAAAAATATATTCTTATGAATATCGAAAAATATAAGATATGCATAACATTTTGATCACCATAAAACAAAGAATAAATTGGTGTTGTTTGTTTATTTTTAGCATATAAATCATATTAAATAAATTTGATTTTATGATATGGTGGAGTAAGGATATTATAGATAGATGGATTAATTGTATTGGCCCAGCCTAAAGGATAAATTATAACCGGCTCGCATGATTATACGAGCGGGCCGATATTTTATTGCGGGCTTTAATACGTGGAGTTTATTTACAGTGAACGGTATTACGTTAGATATCTTGGTCTAATCCTACCTTATCCATCATAGTAAACGCAGAACTATGATTAAATAATCCAAAGATAATTTTGTCCCATCTTTTCCAATATCTCAAGGTAAACGCAACCTATATATAACTGGACCCCACTGATGAATCTTTCTAGCTCGTACACCTTGCTTACAGAGATATCATATAAATTATTAGGTACATACAAACACATAATATGGTTGGTCAGTAATCTACGGATAGAAAGATACTACTCCGAACCAAATGGGTACATACATTACAAACTTTATTCTACAAGAGTAAAAGTTTCAAGGGATTTAAAATGAATTATCATTGGGTATTTAAGTGTAGATATAACTACATATTAATGGAATATGAATTTCTTAAAAAAATAGTAAGTTGTTGGCAAATACCACTCTCTCACATCAACTTATCTTCGTTTTTTCGAAACATTAATTTATCTTCCACCTGCTATATTTTCCTATGTTGAGCAAACTTGCAATATAATGTCGCGCATTATTTAGGTAACAATTTTGGTTCGATGGGCGCGAATTGTCACCGAGTAAAGCTATGTATAATTTTCTTCAAATATGTTTATTACTAAAATAAAATCCGTCAGAAAACAGAGACGATTACTACATCAATTTCATAAGTTCATTTGATATTTCCCTGTATGAAAAAAATATAAATTTTAGTCAATATAATATTTTATGTTACTGTATTCGGTAATTACAAAATATGTTCCTATCCCATGTCAATATGTTATATTAAGTTTGGGTCTTTCGATCATTTCTGTTTTAAAAAAAATGAGGTAAAGAACTTGCACCCGTTTGCCTGCCAAATTGAAACACGGAATATGATGATGTAAGATTCCATACTTATTTGTCTTAAAAACAATAGAATGTGACAGACATGTGAAGTTGTTGATATAGTTTGTACAATTATCAAATAGAATGATTCAAAGTCAACAAATTCGCTAATCCAAATTATAATTTTTCCTTTCTTGTATTGCACATCATATACCCAATATTTCGTCAACCGTTGTAAGCTGCAAGTAGACGTGTGCATACATACATACATACATGCATACATACATACATACATACATACATACATACATACATACATACATACATACATACATACATACATGAGATAATCGCCGACATTCTACAAGATGGAAAGTATAATATGTACTGCCGGTCTGATATTATACATACAAAAAAAATAGTCAACACCATTATTCAACAAATCCATGATAGAGTATTATATTAGGGGCAACGCGTACTTGTTATTGAATCAATTTTAGAATAATAAACTTCATATTTAGCAGTAATTATATAATTGCGCAGACAAGTCAAAGCTTGTCTTCATTCCATGTAATGATTTCGTATTCAATATGCACACACATATATATATATATATACATATAATGTATCCTATTTAGTAACACATTCATTGCTATAAACTCTTAACAATTACATGTTCGCACGTTGTCATGATTGTGCCAGCAAAAGATTCATTTTCACTCACATGCATCAATGACAACGTATATTGCTCCTATAAAAATAAGCTATCGAGGGAAAGCTAAATAATACAAACACATTATTCACATCAAAGCATCATCGAACTCGTACACACTTAGAAAAATGTCGAGAAATAAGATTGCCCAAGTTATCGTGATCACAACATTACTAGCCTATGTCTCACTGCATGGCAATTGCCAACGCGCCAGCGCGGCGAAAACTCCAAAATCTTCGAATGGGCAACTTGTAGTCGGATTCTATCAAGGGAAATGCGGCATTTCTGACGTGGAAACGATCGTCGGTGGGATTGTGCAAGAATGGTTCGGGAAAGATCCGACGATCACTCCTGCTTTGCTTCGCATGCAGTTTCATGACTGCTTCGTCATGGTGAGATTTTTCACGTTATGGGAAGTATTCATTTTTTTTTCTTTTATGTAATTGTCGGACGACCACTTCACTTAAAAGCTTAAGCTTGTACACATTATCATTTTTATAACTTTGTTATAATTCCAGCCTGTTCACCTACGTGTAAGTTTCTTAATAGATGGTCGTGAAGATTCGTACCCAAGATCTTTTTTGTGCCGTGCTCTGATACCATGTTGAATGATCACTCGACAAAAAAGCTTAAACTTGTCGAGAGTATCACATTTAAATTTTATATATTATATTTACAACAGTTAGGATCCGTGCAAATTGAATCTTATCGAAGATTTAGAATGATATACGATTTTATGTATCGATTTGATACCATATGTTATGACAACTCCTTGTAAAAAGGGGTGTGATGCATCGATCTTGATTGACGGAAGTAACACCGAGAAAGCGGCGATACCTAACCTAAGCGTTCGCGGCTACGATCTCATCGACGCGGTCAAAAGTGCGGTCGAGGCCGTCTGCCCGGGAGTTGTGTCGTGCGCTGACATCATCGTCATGGCAACTAGAGACGCAGTTGCCTTGGTACGTAAATGTACTTATACACGAGCGAGTGGTTAGAGAGCGTGCGATTAGTTTTTATTGTCAGTTCAATTGATTTATTACAGAGCGGAGGAGGAAGGTACGATGTCCAAACTGGGAGGCGAGACGGGACGACCTCCCTTGCATCGAATGTTAACCTTCCGGGCCCGACGATATCTGTGTCCGCTTCGATCAAAACCTTCTCCGCGAATGGACTCAATCTCACTGATATGGTCTACCTTATAGGTATATATGTATATTGAAAAATATAATACATAATACTTAAAAAATGATACTCTCCCTTTATGATTAAGTTTTTAGGTGAAGTGAGCATTCAACATTGTATCGGAGTTCAGGGGGCACGAATACTCAGCATCACACATTTATGAAAATTAAACGTATAAACTTAGATAATAAAGAAATCAGCGTGGTATAAGAGCTCAGGGGTACAAATACTACGGCCATCCATTTAACAAAATTATGCGTATAAGGTTAGGTAATAAGAAATCAGACTAGACCCCTCAATTTTTATAAACTGGTGATCGATGGTCGTATTCGAACTTCATCCGAGAACAATATAGGCTTTAGTCTAATTGTATGTATATACTTCTAAGATAGATATTGAATGATATTATTATTATTATGTACATGTAAATGTAGGAGGCCATACCGTCGGAGCCACGCATTGTTCGCTATTTATCGACCGTCTCTACAATTTCAAAAACACGGGACGTCCCGACCCGTCCATGGACCCTAACCTACTCGTCGAACTCAGAGCACAGTGTCCTCAAAATGCTACCTCGGACAACGTTGTGAATCTCGATCAGAACCCTCTGAGTGCTTTGACCGTCGATAATTCTTACCACAAGCAGATACTTCAGGGCAGAGGGGTTCTTCAGATCGATCAACAACTGGCTATCGATTCTCAGTCGAAATTCGCAGTTGCGACCGTTGCAAATGGAGATTTGGATTTCCCGACGAGATTTGGACAAGCTATGGTCAAGTTGGGCGCTGTTAGAGTTCTTACGGGGACGCAGGGACAAGTTAGGCGTTCATGCCGAGCTGTTAACTAGCATAAGATGACGTGGATTTATCGACGTGGTTTATTCTTTTTATTTTCATGAATTATTCATTGCTTGGTCGAGTTTGATGGTTTACTGTAATGCTTTTTGTTTTCACTTTTGCCGTTCGAGTCCTTGTTTCCCTTTTATTTTTATGTACGTATGATTTTGTTCCGGTGATTTGTTTGTTTTTCTTTTTTGTTTTTTTAGGAATGATTATGGTTTAAGTTGCAAGATGAATACGCAGAGTAGTGTTAGCTAAAAAAAGATGAAGAAAATGATCTTTTTCTTCAAGTCGAACTGAGTCTAAAAAACTGTTAATTGGTCGGTTATGTATTCTTACCATTTTATCCTTAATATTTTATTTATACAATTTATCATTACTTTAAAAATTTTACTTTTCTTTTTAAAAAACTTAGTTAATCATATAAAATATTCAAAATGTAAAATATACTTGCGCTTGGATATGCTAAACATAATACTCTGATAATGGAATCATCAATCATGTACTACTCCTTAATGCGGACTTTAATGTTGCACTTTACGAGATGAAGTCATTACTGCATCGTTACTTTACGATGTAACTATGATGTTAATACACAGTAGCTATACTGATACTCTTTGCACATCGTGTTAATTATAATTAATTTAATTATGTATATACATATAACTTATAAATTGAAGGTATAATAATAATTAACTAAAAATAGTAATTAAACTTTGTGGTGATTTTTGTTTCCAATTTGTATTTTTTATTATTTTTTGGTGAAATTGACAGGACAAAGTTTCAGTTGATAGCGACTCCGCGCTTAATATATGGAATAGGTATATAATACATAATATATATGTATAAATTTTTTTTGAGATTTTGCTTAAATTATACTCTCGTCTTTATATTTCACATAAGACGACATCGATGTATGAGTTTTTACCTCGTCTAAGCCGCGTAGAGTTTATGACATTCGCTACAAGGAAAGGAATTGTTTGTGGGGGCCTTTTTTGGAAAAAAATTTCCCTTTTGATCACGTCGTTGATTATGATAGGTTCTCTCAAACGTAATATATTTATATACTATAAATTATTTGACAGAAATGTAGCTGAAGTTATCTAATATCCACATATCTAAATTAGATTATGCTCCTCTCTACATTTCTTACTATGCATTACGACTTAAAAGTCGCAATATTTTTGTTTTCTTGAATAATATTTACTATAGGTTGCAGTAGAAACATGTCTCCTTATATGGAAACATAAAATCAACATACAATGAAATTTTTTATTAATCTATAACATACACATGGGATTAGTGAACCAGTCGGTGGTTGATTTGGCATGTTGACGTGCCACAAAAATGCCACACAACATATGCCTGGTGCTCACCATTACATTTCTCATATATTAGATACATTAAATCTTAAATATGTGATGCTTAATGCAAGGTGAAATTGTTGAAATAATGTTCCATAGGCAAAGATTAATATATATAATATACATGCACTTTAAATTTTCCTATTAAACTCTACGGTTGAGTGATAAATTTAATATTATATCATGTAGGGGAGAAATGCACATCTGATAGAGATATGGTGGTTTAAAATATCTTGACAGAACTAAAGTGGGATAGGGACGCCGGTGGCGGTAGTGTATTTTAACACTACGTGCACTATTAGCAGTCTTGGGACACTACTATTAAAAATTTCTAAGCAGATAATTAAATCTAGTTCAGTTTGTCAATAAAACTAAAACCGCAACTTTAATAGACAATCAAGACAATTATTTTTGCAGTGCTATCATATACAATCAATTTCTTGCGTTGATAGTTAGATTTTGCAAATAAAATATCAAATATATTATTACTTATAAAGGCGTATGGCAAAATGAACAGGATTTCGTCGTAATCTATGAAGTTGCGTAATGATTGCCTATAGGTCTATAATTTTTTGCTATATAATGTACAAGTGAGTTACAAGAAACGACGTCGTTTCGCACCTTTAATATTTTTAAAAATAAAATTAATATGCAAAAAGAATAAACAACGGTGTAGTCTCACGATGGCAGAGGACGATGAGTGTGTTTCACATTCACCACACATTTCCAAATGCACAATAAATATAATATTTATCACTGTACTACATGGCCCCCTACTACATATTATATATTCATATTACAAAGCTTGATTAATAAACAATAGTGCGTTTGTTTATGGAATAGGTTACCGCTCCCAAGAGATGTATATATACTTTGATAATGTCGTTATCGTTTGAGAACTCATACGTTACATAACTAATAGCACAGGAAAATTCGAGCTATAACCAAAATCCAAATCCTTCTTTGAAAATTAATAAATATTTTTGTGTCTCTATAAACTCATATAATATAAATAATATTACCTAATATATGTAATTATAGAAAAATACCCATTTGAATAAAAAATTTACAAATAAGTACCTATGTCAGAAATTTTTACAGATAAGTAACTGATTTACTATTTGTACCAGTTTTCTTAGTCTTGCCGTACCTTTCTATGTGTGTATGCGTACCACGTCACGATTTTGTACGGTATCCTATACGCTTTCTATATGATACATACCTTAAATTTATTATATATGGCGTACCATTTTCTCATTGGATTACGTACATTTATACGTTGCTATATGGTACCTAAATGTGTTGTATAGCGTACCTGCGATGGATCAGGTACTTATGTGCAAATAATTTATTCTACTAGGTACCTACATATAAAAAGATACTGACAGAGTACGGAATTACAAATTTTTATGCAAATGAGTATTTATGTGTAAAGACCTCTATAATGTTTTGTTTCTTTATTTCCAGCTCGAGCTTAATATTTCATCCTGCTATAAGATTACAAGACGTCAATACTAAACTACATTATAATGTTGAGCTAACTTATTTGGCGTATAATCAATAATTTATGATGTACTTTTATTTAGGCCTTATAGCAACTCCAACCCGCAACATAAAAATACAGTAATTTTACAAAATAACACAATTGCTCATTTATTTTTACTCCAACTCATAAACTCTATTGTCTAGACTAATTTTTACTTCAATCCATTAACTCTTTTATATATATTAAAAATAAAATTCATTATTACTATCATAACTGATTTATTAAAGTTTATATATAATGATTAAAAGTCAATATATTATACTTATTAATATAATAAATTAAATAAATTATAAAATTAGCACACGGTTTGATTATAATTTTACTAAATTTAGTAGTAAATTCTCAATAAATAAAAGAAACCTAATATTATTTTAGTTTAGTAATTTAATAATATTAAATATTTTGATAAAATTAAAAAATGTTTTATTAAATTAAATATAAATAAATAGAAACTACAACTTTATTTTTGTGCTGAAAAGGTGCGTCATCTAGATTTTATCTATTCATCAACACAATATTAATGTTAAACATAGAATATCATTGGAGTAGAAACGTACTCCATTTTTATGTTTTGCAAAAAAATAGAGTACGCGGTGAATATTGAAATGAAAGTGAAGGTGTTGTGGAAATTTTAAGGTGCTGATTCCTTACCAATGCTCACGCAATATATTATATACGCCAATGTCTACGCAACTCAAACGTAGAAATGTACAAATAATCTAGGTATATATCGCAAAGGCGTACTAAACATTTCTTTTTATTTCAAAATGGATAACATTGAGCTTATAAAGTTCAAAAATTTTCTGATTTGTTGGGTTCCCCATAAAGTCCAATCTTATAAGCCCATGAGATTATACTTTAAAATCAATTGGCAATAAGGGAAGTAGAACACAAGCTTATATAAATTAGTGAAAAAATATGTCAATAGAAAAAATATGGGCATTTATCGCCGCGCATGTGCGCGGCTTCTATCGACTAGTATATATATATATATGAATGTCATATATAGATCCGTCTTTAAGAGTCATATATAATTCAGATGATTAACAAGAGGCCATTAGGAGATAGATATATGATTATATCCATCTAGAAATTGACTGATTCACTACGTACGGACAGAGTCATTTCCATCCCATCATCATCTTGCGTACTTTTTTTTCTTTTTAAATTTATTACATCCAATCCAACGTATACACTTACGCGTGAAGCATTTTTTCTTATTAATTAATTTATTAGCCAAAACTTTCTACGCTTCACGCGCAACCACTCATTCTCTTCTTTTAGTCTTTATGGTCTTCCACCGAAACCCTATCTCAAACCTCAAAAACCTCACACAACTTTGCAGCCTTTATTACATCATATATAGACTTCAAAAAGTGCCAAGAAACGTCATACAAGCAAAACCCCCTTACGTAGAAAAGAAAGCCAACTATGGAAAATAGAACGCCAGGGTTTCGCTTCTACCCAACAGAAGAGGAACTAGTTTCCTTCTACCTCTGCAATAAGCTCGACGGTACTAATAAAACCAACGACATAGATCGTGTCATCCCAATCCTCGACATCTACCAATTCGAGCCATGCCAACTTCCAAGTATGTAAATAATTACACACTCAACCTTTTTTTTTTAATTCCATTTGCTATTCGTTTAATTTGTTTGGACAATTGATGTTGTAAGAGAAATGTGGAGAGCTTTGTCATGGAGACAAGGAACAATGGTTCTTCTTTACGCCTAGGCAAGAGAGGGAGGTAAGAGGAGGAAGGCCAAGTCGAACCACCAACGTAGGCTATTGGAAAGCCACGGGCTCGCCGAGCTATGTTTATTCTTCGATCGGCGAAATTATTGGCTTAAGGAGAAGTATGGTTTTCTACAATGGGAAAGCGCCGAGCGGTAATAAGACTAAGTGGAAGATGAATGAGTATAGAGCCATTAAGAGAGATTCAAGCACTTCTATTCCTAAGGTATGTAAAGGATTTTGACATTTGTTTTGACAAATCTTAGAGATTGTAAGATATTGAAACTCCAACAAATTGATCATTTGGCAGTTGAGGAATGAGCTTAGCTTGTGCAGAGTTTACGTAGTGTCGGGGAATTTTCTGTTGTTCGATCGGCGGCCTATTCTTGGGACAGCATCAGAAGGTTGTTCGAAAACTACGATAGGCAATGGGGGAACTAATAATACACAATAGATTATGATCAATTTGCAGGTCATTATTTCGAGAAATATTGCTGCAGTAACCAAGCTATTTTGATGTTATGAGGTGATACGATGGAGTTGTAATTTTATTTATTACATTAATTCTTTAGCAGAGTATTTAGGGTTTGAGTTGGTGGTTGGCTGGTTTATTTATTGTAATTTAGCTATCTCAAAGTTGGTTAATTCATTAGATTTATCTATTCTTATGCAAGATTGTACTACTCAAGACACTATTCAAAAGGAATGGACATTATATTCTCATGCCTTAGTTACTATATTAATGAAATGCTTCACCTAAAACCCTAACCTTGTAGATAATCTATTTTTCTTTATATGGTTGTCGTGAGTATTTTTTTTCATGACCTGTTGACTTATTATACTTTTGCGGTTTATTGGATACATATAGATTATATTGTACTTATTTTAATTTAATACAAATTAAGCAAAAGGCGAACTTCTATGATTGCCTTTTTTTAGTTCGTTTGAAACTAATTTAGTTTTTCCTCTAAGAGCTATTAGAACTTGAAAATATTTCTTTTAAAATGTTCATTTTTTTTTCAAGTTCGTTAAAGATAACAACTTTATCTCATGGGCATATGTCAAAAATCCCCCATACTCACGCAAGGGCTGCATAAATGCTATATAGTTACAAAAATATAAGAACCTCGTTATATTAACTTAGACGTGTGAGCTCAGCTGTAAAATCATCAAATTTGAAAGCGTCTTGAATGTAATTAATATGATGCACACCCTCGTGCTTGACTTTTGACATTTATAGGAAGTCAAGATTTGTTTTGATACATAACAGTCCACTTAAAATATTATTTAATCTTACCTCACATATTTATATTATTTATGTTTATCTTTTGTCTAATGTGTGTGGCCACCGTCATCTTCCACTCCTATCAATAATTAAAGACCTGGTCTTTCATATATAGGTGTTCTTAACATTTCTTTGTTGTTTGATACATCAATTACGAATTTGTAGAATTTCCGAGAGAAATATTTGTATGAAATAACCTCAAAGTCAAACAAAACCAAATATTCTGATTCCCATTGAAGAATGATATTATTTAACTACAATAATATTGATATATATATAGAGAGAGACAGAAATTGTATGGTGCTTACATCTCGTGTGGGCACCTGTTGATGTGACACCGATTCGTGCTATGCAGGGCCGGCCTTGAAGGGGGGCGAAAGGGGCGACGGCCCCAGGCCCAGTTGTAAGGGGCCCATTTTTATAATATACTACTACTATACTACTATACTAACTTGTCCATAGTTTTTAAAAAAGAAAGCAACTATAAATGTCCAGCATGCATATATTTAAAGCCAACAAAAAATATTCAAATAGATTGGGCCATAATATTAATATAGCCCATAAAACTCAAACATTAAACATGCCCCAGTTAAAATTATAAGCCCAATAATAATTAAACGCACAGAAGAGATCCAACGAGTATTATATCCTATTCACTTGTGATTTGTGACAGTGTCGACTCCTTTCTTAGTTGTGTGTGATCTTTTAATCAACTGAGCTATGTCGTTTAATGTCAGCTTTCGAAATTCTTGAGTTTGTCAAAATTGATGATTGTTATCTAAATATTTACGTTGCTTGTCGAATTCTTTTGACTGTACTAGTGACTGTAGCATCAGCGCAAAAGAGTTTTTCCAAGTTGAAGTTGCTGAAAACATACTTGAGATCGTCCATATCACAACAAATATTGAATGGACTCGCTATCTTATGTATCGAGAGGAATATGTTGGATACTATTGATATGGATACATTTATCCATAATTTTGCTTCTAGAAATGTTCGTCGCGATATTTTATGTGACTAGCGTTATTTTGTGATTTGACATGAATATTGTCGATTCTCAGCTTCATACTATTTATTCGTTCACTGCAACTATTATGAAAAAAGTCATGCTATAGGGGCCTTGCTATTATATTTCGCCCCAGAGCCTACAAATTGTTAGGACCGAACCCTGGTGCTATGTCAACATCCAACATCGGCATTCGAGGTTATGTCGTCTTAATTGAAACCTTCTAGGTGCCATTGATCAACATCTGAGATACGACGTGGCATGTTGACTTGATACATATCATTGACACATAATATGGATTGATATTTAATTTGTCAGCTAATGACATACGATACATATCAAGATGTCTATTATCGAGTCAAGATTTACGCATATGAAATTGTGTCTTACTTTGACTTGTCCTTATATCCAGTCACATTACCTTTTTGACCCGATTCATATCAGCCATAGAGAGGATTTGAGGTCGTAACCATTTTTGGATCTGGGCCTGCAACTTGGGAGAAAAAAATTAATTTTTAGAGAGAAGAGAAAATACAAGGTTTTCTTTTTCATTAAATACGGGTTTTTAATTAAAACCCAAATTTCAAAAGTAGGATACATATCACAGTTACGTGAAAACTAGAGTCGCCCAAATTTAATGGCGCATTTACAGTCAGAGAAATTAGAAGCGCCATATAAGTTAGGATATGACGAACATTTTATACCCATAAAACTTTCATTATTCGATTATAAATACCTTTGATTACCTTTACTTTAGCTATTTATCATGTTTTGTCAAGGTAAAAAGGACAAGACAAATTCCGGACGAAGATTACACCTGAAAACATCCCCCATGGCTAGATGCACACAAGACTCACGGCCATATGCATCACACCGCGGCCGTGAGCACCAAGCACGTGGTCGTGTGCACTATAGACCCACGGCTGTGGCAGCCATGACAAGAGCCGCGGGGAGCTTCGAAAATGCCGCAGACCCCAACATAGCCACAACCGTTGATATGAAAATGCAAGAGGCCGTGGAAAACTCTCTACCCAGTTTGAAGACATCGTCACGGCCGTGGGGGAACAAGCAAGAAGTCGTGGATGATCTAGATGTTCTCAGCCAGCTATTCACAACCGTGGAGCCTCGAAGATGAGGCCGTGGAGAACATTAGCAAAGCGAAATCTCACTTCCTGGAAGTCCCACGCCGTGGGCTCCTTTGCAAGAGAACGTGGGCGGAGCGTATCTTCTATTTGGACATCGAATGTCCTTAATTTTGGGCCGAATTGGTTGAGATAAAAGGGGGATCGATATCTTTCGAATCCTATTATAAATAGGGACTAAAGAAGACCTAAAACTTTTGACGGTCAAGAAGACTAGAGAAAGCTAAGAGCGATCCCGAGGGTCTCCAAGGCGTTTCTCCCTCGTTCGCACGACGGGAGACGTCGAGGCGACGCGTGACGATTCGAGCATCGTGAGGGGTCAATTCTATACCTTTATTTCCTCGTTTCAAAAATATTTTCCTTAGATTCGTTGTTGATTTCATTTATCCCCATGTTAGCATAATTCATTTAGTGACTATTGTCGTGTTAGGCCAGATTATGATTTCGCATTGACGGTTTTCTTATTCTATTTAATCATGTGAGTCAATTCATGTATTATTTGTTTATGCTTCATGTGTGTGCGTGTGATTGGCCTCCATACGTATGATTAGACCTGGGCTTTGGGCCGAATTGGGCCGGTTCTGGTTCAACCGGTTCCGCAGTGGGACCGGTTCCGGTTCCGGGACCGGCCCAGAACCATACTTAGAACCCCCGGGCCAGTATTGGGCCGGTTCCGGTTCCGAAACCGGAACCGGCCCATTTAATTTTTTTATTTTTATTTTTTTTACACTGAAAAAATGCTTTAGAAAATATCCAAAAATTTTATTCCAAAAAAAACAAAAAAAAAAAAGATAGAAAATTACAAAAAAAATAAAAAAAAAAAACTACCTAAAAAAATACAATAAAAACATAAAAGAAAGAAAAAAATACCTAAAAATTACAAAAAAGGAAAAAAGTATTCGAAATAAAAAAATACAATTTATTCGACTTGACTATTAACTAAAACTATATTAGAGGCCTCTTCGTCTTCGTTCGAACTGGAAGAACGGAACTCGTCGATGGCGTTCTCCCGTCGGTTCTTCGATTCGGCCAAATACCAATCCTTCAATAAGGTTAGCATTGCGAGAAAAGTCGGGTTAAGGCTCGCGCGTCGGTCGCCGATAATTCGCCCGGAGGTAGAGAAGGCGGACTCGGAGGCGACACTAGACGCTTGCACGGCTAAAACGTCTCGAGCGACGGCGGATAGGGTCGGATAGAAAGTCGCGTTCGACTTCCACCAGGCCAAAACGTCGAAGTGTTCAGGAGTGTGGAAGTTGTGGCTCAGGTAGAGCTGGATCTCATTCGTGTTCGACCCGACGCACGCGTTTTGGTCTTCGTCTTTTGTGCCTTCAATATTCGTAGTAGTCCCATGCGCCGCCGCCTCCTTCCGACGAACCGGCTTCGCTCGCTGGTACGGGTTGCTCCACACTGTGTCCCTGCTCAGCTGCATAAACAGAAAAAAGTTCTTGGAGAGAATCGTGAATTGACGCCTTTTGGTCGTCCACTTTCTTTCCAAGAAATTGAGCATGATAATCGAAAAAAATATCAAATGTATCAACACCGCAACCAGGGTCCAGTAAGGCCGACAAACCGTGTACTATTGGGATGGTTTCCCAATACTTCCTAAACTTCTTCTCCATGTTTTGGATGAAACCACCCAAGTATGGACTATTGCGATACTCCACGAACTTGTAGCACATCGCGAAGAGGTTCGGGATAAACAACGGGGACGTCGGGTAGTGAACTCCGGAAAATTTCTACGTAGCCTCGGTGAACACTTCAAGTATGGACACGACCAAACCTACAATATCCCAATCAATTTGTCGTAATTCATACCTGGAGGTGTTGCCGACTGCGACCTCGTTCCAAAAAGGCGTCAACAAGTCCTTGTAGCGCATGAAGGTGCTGAGGAGGTGCGAGTTCCACCTAGTCGGGACTGGCAACAAAAATTTCTTGTATGTGAGGCCGGCGGCAAGGACGGTTTGCTTCCACGATGTTGCATAGCAGCGTTCCTGAAGTAACTTACCTATCACCTTAAATTTTTCTACAATATCTCCCAAAATTTCGTCAAAAGCACATTGCACACACAAGTTAATAATATGACAAGCGCACCTAGCATGTAGTAATCGGTCGTCTAAGGGTAACTTAAGATGTCTACGGAGGATCCCTATCGCTACATTGTTCGCGCTAGCATTATCTAAGGTGATAGACATAATTTTATCTTGAATACAATATTTATTAACGACATTCAACACATAGTTCGTATCGTAGTGGCGTTATGTTGCGAATCTAGGGGATCTAGGGAAAGAATACGTTTTTGCATAGTCCATGTTTCGTCTATCCAATGGGCGGTGACGACTAAATAAGATTGCAACGTAATGTTAGTCCAAATATCGGTAGTCAAACTAATCCTACACGAAATATTGGCTAAATGACTAATTAAGCTAGACTGATATTCCTTGAAAGTTTCTAAGACATATTTCCTAAGGGTTTTACGGGTCACGTTATGGAATCCGGGTTGTATCGTACTCGTAAATTCGATAAACCCTTCATTTTCCGCAATGCAAAAGGGTTCTTCACACATTACTACGAATTTAACTAAGGTTTTTTCAGAAATTTCCCTAGTAATAACAAAATTCTTACCCGTACTTACGTTTATTTGTTGTTGTCGGGGTTCGGTTCCAACCGGTTCTAGATCGTCCCCAAAATTATGCGCCCTTTGTAGGTGTTTTTTCATCGAGCCCGTCCCACCTTGATTCGGTCCGGTCTTAATCGAGTAGGGATGGCGGCACATTTTGCAATAAGCGGTACCTGCAGCGGGATTATTTTTATCCATTTCTAAGTCGAAAAAATTCCATACCTTAGACCGCCGACCACGCGGTTGTTGATTCCTTCTTTCCGTCGCGGTAGAAGCTTGGCTCGGTCCCTCGTCGTTCGCCGCCGTCGGTTCCGGTTCCGGTACATCGATCTCCTCGTCGGTGTCGGCATTTCCCCGAAATGTATCGGCGTGACCTAAAACCATAAAAACATCTTCGTCGCGAGGGTTAGGATTTCTCGATGACGACGCCATTAGTATAAAATAATAATTTAATTATTTGTAATCATAAGTGAGTGTGTGTGTAGTAGTGTAAATAAAATAAATTGTTAATAATATTAAATATTAATATGAGATTTTTTGAGAGCTTTTTGAGAGAGAGTGGAAGAGATTTGGATGTAATTGTGAGTTAAAATGGTTAAAATGAGGTGGTATTTATAGATTTTTCGTTCGGGGTAAAATGGTAATTTTTAGGGTTTAAAGAACAAAAAAATTCAGAAGCCCATTGGCCCAGCCGGAATCGGGAACCGGAACCGGTAATCCGCGGTTCCGAGTTCCGCGAACCGGCCCAGTTCATTTTAACTAGGCCGGTTAGTGGTTCCAGAACCGGATCTACCGGTTCCGGTTCTGGGCCGGATTAATGGGCCGATTTTGGGTCGTTCCGGGTTGGCCCGGCCCAAAATCCAGGTCTACGTATGATCATTTATTGGTTTATAAGATGGACTAAGTGATTAGATCGATTAGAACAAAACATCGAATACAATTATGTAAAACTGACCAGAGATGGAATTCGATTTCGTATGTGTGGTTTGTGCCTAAACTTGGAGAATTTCATAAAAGATCGAATTCATGTGTAGAAATTATAGTCATATAGACATATGGTTGATTGGAACTCGGAGAATGATGTCCCTCGTAAGCCGTTTTATAGTAACTTTATGTGATAGTAATTTTTAATATATCATACGTGTTGTTTACCTAATTGTTTTTATATATAATCATTTATATGGCTGTACTGAAATGTAGTCTTATCTCAAGAAGTCACTTGATCATTATACTTCAACCCGAATATATATTCATTTGACACTGTCAACGCGAATCTCTTACACTAGCAAAAGCAAGATTAAGGAAGCTCTCAAACAAGACAATTCCTCTCACCACCTCCTTGAAGTTGACCAATTACGATGATGACTTTTAGTACTACGGCGATGGTGGGAAGAACCAATGTCCAAGATGCGGAAAACCCTTCATTAGAGGGGGACAGATAAAAGGATAGTAATAAAATGGTGTGCTTTGCGATGAATCTGTTGGAGGATTATAATACGCATATGATGGAGGTGAATTCCTTGGGTACATCGTCGGTGGACTCTGCTGCAAAGGGCTCGGCGGAGGTGGGGGTAATATCGGTATTTTGGGAGGTTGATAGGTG